>JAECYA010000114.1:600000-1178232 GCA_018153455.1 Drosophila parabipectinata
ACGTTTGCCTGAGTCCTATGAGATTCAAAGTTCCGGATTGATCTTCCGAGTGGCATGGTCAGCAGTGTTTCGCAACTGCTCTTGTCGTCACTCCTCGGGGTCCTCTCGACAGATTGCTTGTACACCAACGTCACGAATGCGTTTAGGAATTCGAATCTCCGGAATAGCCCCGGTTGTGTTTCGCAACTGCTCTTGTCTCCGCTCCACAGAGTTCTCTCGTCAAGTTGCATGCGCTTGCGCGTTCCCAATCCGTTCAAGGTTGTGAACCCTTTTTGCGTACTTCTTTACTGCGCGCTTTCAGTGGGGACTGCGCGCGAACATTGGGGATATTTGGAGAGTTTGTGAGTTCATATTTGGAACACATTCCGTTCATAGCGGGCGTAATGTCACAAGTAAAACAAGAAAGGAAAGCTAACTTCGGGCGGAGCCGAAGATGATATATCCTTGCAGTAAAAACCGGATACATATCGCAAACATCGGATATTGTTGGCCAATCCTGATGATAATATATGATAATAGAACCCAATTTATTATAATAAACAAGAAAGGAAAGCTAACTTCGGACGGAGCCGAAGTTGATAAGCCCTTGCAGTTCAAACCGGATATATATCGCAACCAATGGATATAGTTGGCCGATCCTTATGAAAATATGATAATATAACCCAATTTATTACAATATAAAATCTAAATGTATCCGTCAAAAAAAATGTGAACCTTTGTATGTATGTGTGACTGCTCGCACGACGGCGTAAAAATGTTTTGGCTTACAAATTTCAATTTCAATTTCTCGTTTCTGTTTTCAAGGCGATGTGGTAGTTAGTAGAACAAATAGTATTTTTAATTATCAAAGATCGACACTGGGTGGTAGTGTAATGGATGTGATCATCCTGTATAAATTTGGGCCTTTTTATCTGACCTCAGAAGTTGCTTGACGGTAGCGAAAATTTTATAAATTTTAATTTGTATTTTGTTGTTTATATTACCCTGCCTATTATTTGCATATAGTAATTTCCTGCCACTACTTTCAACGCGGTCCCTATGAAGTCTAAGCTTCTTGCTACCTTATGATGGATGCTCAACGAGTCGAGCAGGTCGCGTAGATGGGCGACATCAACAACTAAGAGTTTCTGCATGTGAGACTGAGAGAACATGTTGATCATCCTATTAGGTTTCTCTATGACACGCCTTATTCTGAGAGATTCGCTGAGTGTTTTACGAACGCGAATATATCCCATAATAGAATCCGGCCATCAACGATGGGAATGTATTTGGCTTTAGAAAGTCAGTGACTTGTGCCGATTTTGCGGTCAACCATATTACCAGGTATATGGTTGGAAAATCAGGTATATGGTATATGTAATCAGGTATGGTAATCATGTATATGTAAACCTGCAATTTGAATTTGCTGTAAATTTTGTTGCAATTGGATAGTCCACCACTAAAGCGTGATTAAAAATAAAAAATGGTAGTAAAAACTTATGCCAAGTAGTTAGAAAGAAGTACAATAAAAAAAGAAAAATTATCGGTCTACCTTAGGTTGTCTTTGTGGACCACCCTCCCCTTAATGAGGACTGTGGTCCCCATGTCCGCTTCAACGGTTTTTTCTTCACATAACGGTGAGAGTTTGTCTCCCAAGCGTCTGTTGGACTTCACGAGGACTTTTTCGCCAACCTCGAACACTCTATTACGTCGGAAAGCGTTTTCCCTGTTCCGGAGCTTGTCCTGGGCGAGTTTTATGTTATCCTGTATTTTGTATTGTGGCTCATTCGATTGTGTCCGAACCACGTCGGCCGTGGTTCTATATCGATGACCGAATGAAAAGATTTGTTATATCTGGCCGGATCCAGTAGGATCAGCTCTACGGTATCGCTAATACTTTTATCGATTTTAAGGCATCTAGCAAGCTCTACCAGAGTGCTGTGAAGCGTTGCACTTGTCCGTTTGAGACACTAGAGGGGCGGCGCATTTGAGATGCTAACGCCGAAGTGGTTTTCCAGCATGGCCACGATGGAATCCGAGTTCAACGATGGTTGGAACGTAAAGAAATACTTTTATCCGTGGAGAAAATGTCTATGTGCAGCTCCTACATGAGATGGGATTCGCTCTCATCGCCTGTCTTGTAGCGACGAGGTTGTCTTTGCCAAGCTTGTAATGGTTGTCTTTGCCACCTTTTGATTTTTCTGTTCGGATTGGAATACGATACCGCGTAGGTCAGCGGTTGGTGGTCAGTGAAGATATTTATATCTTAGTGACGCAGCTTTTCTAGCGCCCAGACTATACCTAACAGCTTCCTTTCGTTGATAGGGTAGTTAACCTCTCTCTTCTTTAAGATTCTAAAGATCATAGTAATATGTCGTCCCTCTTAGGAAAACACTGCGCTAATGCCGTATGCTGAGGTGTCTGTCGTTAGATCAGATGCTTTTTTGTATTCAGGGTATCTAAGGATGACATCCTCAGAGGACAGGATGTTACAGAGCTTTTCAAAAGCTAGCCGTTGCGGCTCGCTAAGCTGTACCTGGATTTTTATTGACCTTTATTTGCTGACATTTCCATGTTCCCCTTTTAAAATGCTCGAAATGGGCTTAGCTTTTGACGCAAAATCTTTAATAAAGCATCTATAATAGCTAGCCAAGCCCATGAATGACCTTACTTCAAACACGTTTTTAGGCTCCGGGGATTCCTGGATGGCCCTGACTTTTTTTCGGTTCCGTAGTAGTCCCATTGATGGTGACCATAAGCCCCAATAAATTGACGTTTTTTTTTTAAAAGACCGATTTTTGCGCTGCCACCCTCATGTTGGCGTCATGAAAGCTCTTTTGAACCCAATCGACGTGCTATATATGAGCGTTTTCGTCCTCTGAGACATAGCAAAATTTGCCAATCTGCTCTCGCAGTATGTCATCGATAGTTCTCTGGAAGATGCTGGCAGCATTCCTCAACCCGAATGGCAGTCGGCGAAACATGTATTTTCTTCCGTTAACGGAAAAGGAAGGTATCTGGTGGTATCATGGTCACGCCCTGGCAGTGTAATTTGGTGATAGCCGGACTTATCATAGAGATATTTTCCATGCGATAGCGATCTGGTATTCTAGCCTTTTTACTTCGAAGCCCAATTTGAGGGGACCTGTTTTAACAGGTCAAGACCGATGATGGCATCAAAGGAGGACCAATCTGGTAAGATGACGAACGTGGCCTTCAAGTTGAATAGGGATACGAAGCATTTCTTTGTGATCGTGGTAACGCCATTCTCCCCGGTTTCGCCTGTGCTCTGTGCGACGTGGTTAACCCTCTGCCTTTTGTGCGGGCCCGATCGATCGGACACGGCCGGCTTCCTGTTTTGGTATGCCGGTGCTTTAGATGGTTTAAGCATCTTGGACAGTGATGGGTCAATGTCCATGGGTTCGGGGGTGCCTCCACTGCGTGGAGCAGAGTGTAATTGCACCTTGTGTGATATGGTGTGGTAAGGATTTTTGACAGTGCCTGTCTGGGAATTTGTCTGCGCAGGAGCTTGTCGGTGTTCTTACGCCTTCAGATATTGTTTTTTATCCCTGTTCTCTTGGCTTATCGCAAACGAAGCCGCGAAGGAGTACCTTTCGTGGTTGGACTCCACTTCTTGAGCCAAAGCGAGGGCTGATGGCATATCATTCGGCTTAGCCGAAAAGAGGACATCCGTAAGGCTGCGCTTGAGTCCCAAGAATAATACTCGGAGTGCGTCATCCCGGAATTTGTCACTTTGTTAGTGAGCAAGAGGAGTTTTTTCTCTACGTCGTCATAGTATTGTAGGAGGATCAGATTTCCCTGTCGGAGACTACCCATTTCCTGCTCAACGACGTGAATCTAATGCTTATTTCTGTACGCAAAATCGAGTCAACTTATGATCGCGTCAAAATTTAACACAGTGCTAAACGAGGATAGCACGGCATTGGCAAGGCCTCTTGTTTTGCTCCTAATAAAAACATAATGACGTAAGCTATTTACATAATTACCAAAGATGTAATATTCCGTCCATTTTCTCTACGCTGGCTTTCCTGGACCGCATGGTTAATGGCCGCCTGTATAATAGCCGTCATTTTTTCCATGCTGAAAGCCATATTCGCGGATGTGAGTGCGGTAGCATCGGCGCTTTTTGCGCCCTTCAGGCCACACCAAAGTCTGACAGACCCTTCGGTCTCGGACTCAGAGTCACTGGAAAATTGACTTAGCTAAAAATTTTGTAATTCCGCAACTTTTTGTGTTGTTGTTTAAAAACATTTATTTATTCACAAAAAACATAAAAATTCATTATTTTAGATTTTTGCAGATTTTCTCTGGCAGTGTGAGGGACAAAATTTTTCTTTTTTTTTTAATCTAATGCAGACGTAGAAAGTTTTGCGAAAAAAATTGTTCACTTACATGATCTTTCACGTTGGGCGCCAATTAGTAATAAATTGGTCAGGGTATATTTAATTATATTAATTTATCCCTTGGGTGTCCCTGGCGGTTGCCGAGGGGGTTTGCTTCTCCTTTTAGGTAGTAAGTATTGATTGGGTCCTTGGCAGCTGCCGAGGGAGATTCATTCTATAACAGAAATTATGGTGAGAGCACTTGCTCCGTTATCACGGCCCTTGAGGCGCGGTGATCAATTCAATAAAATGAATTTACGATTACGGCAATGCCGGAGTATGGAATGAGTACTTCTTTATTAAGTACGAATTAATTACAAAAAAAATATCTAAAAAAAAGTCCCAAGTCCCATCTTCAAAAATACCAAAGTTGGTATTTTTACAAAATACCATTTCCGATCTGCAAGGGCATAATAATTTATTCTTAAACCAATATTAAAAATATTAGTTAAAAAGACAATCTATTTTTATAAAACAGCTCAAAAAAAGAAGACGAGACGGGCGACATTACACGTGATTGGAAATTTGCAGCTATGGTCGTAGATCGATTGTGTCTTATAATTTTTACATTATTTACCATTATAGCGACCCTAGCAGTACTATTTTCAGCACCACATTTCATTGTAAGTACCTTAAAACCATTAAAAAATATTCTAATTCTAATTCTTTCTCTTTGCAGTTTCCATAATCAAATAAATTTAATTCAATGATTTATTATTCGCCGTTTTTTTTAAAGATGTAATATATTATTTTTTTTATTGTATACATTTAAATTAACTTTAAATAAAAGTTATGTAAAATTAAATAATCAATCAATCTTGTATTAGGTATGTTTTACGGTATCAACCGTTATTGAAAGCAAGAACAAGAAAATAAATAATAATAAAACATGCAAATTACCCAAAACGATGCCACTTATGCACTGTTATGTTAGATTTCAAGGCATCGCACAGTGCGCGATTTGGTGCTTCTTATGAAGTTTACGATGGGAGGTACGAGCTACGATGCTATGGCTTTGGGTTGCTCTCTTTTATCAGCGTCCTTTGCCAGTTCTAGCTTCCTGTCCTCAGAATCCCTTCGCCATTGTCGATGCTCTTCAGTATAACTTTCCTGTTCCCTGGCACGTTTGCCTGAGTCCTATGAGATTCAAAGTTCCGGATTGATCTTCCGAGTGGCATGGTCAGCAGTGTTTCGCAACTGCTCTTGTCGTCACTCCTCGGGGTCCTCTCGACAGATTGCTTGTACACCAACGTCACGAATGCGTTTAGGAATTCGAATCTCCGGAATAGCCCCGGTTGTGTTTCGCAACTGCTCTTGTCTCCGCTCCACAGAGTTCTCTCGTCAAGTTGCATGCGCTTGCGCGTTCCCAATCCGTTCAAGGTTGTGAACCCTTTTTGCGTACTTCTTTACTGCGCGCTTTCAGTGGGGACTGCGCGCGAACATTGGGGATATTTGGAGAGTTTGTGAGTTCATATTTGGAACACATTCCGTTCATAGCGGGCGTAATGTCACAAGTAAAACAAGAAAGGAAAGCTAACTTCGGGCGGAGCCGAAAATGATATATCCTTGCAGTAAAAACCAGATACATATCGCAAACATCGGATATTGTTGGCCAATCCTGATGATAATATATGATAATAGAACCCAATTTATTATAATAAACAAGAAAGGAAAGCTAACTTCGGACGGAGCCGAAGTTGATAAGCCCTTGCAGTTCAAACCGGATATATATCGCAACCAATGGATATAGTTGGCCGATCCTTATGAAAATATGATAATATAACCCAATTTATTACAATATAAAATCTAAATGTATCCGTCAAAAAAAATGTGAACCTTTGTATGTATGTGTGACTGCTCGCACGACGGCGTAAAAATGTTTTGGCTTACAAATTTCAATTTCAATTTCTCGTTTCTGTTTTCAAGGCAATGTGGTAGTTAGTAGAACAAATAGTATTTTTAATTATCAAAGATCGACACTGGGTGGTAGTGTAATGGATGTGATCATCCTGTATCAATTTGGGCCTTTTTATCTGACCTCAGAAGTTGCTTGACGGTAGCGAAAATTTTATAAATTTTAATTTGTATTTTGTTGTTTATATTACCCTGCCTATTATTTGCATATAGTAATTTCCTGCCACTACTTTCAACGCGGTCCCTATGAAGTCTAAGCTTCTTGCTACCTTATGATGGATGCTCAACGAGTCGAGCAGGTCGCGTAGATGGGCGACATCAACAACTAAGAGTTTCTGCATGTGAGACTGAGAGAACATGTTGATCATCCTATTAGGTTTCTCTATGACACGCCTTATTCTGAGAGATTCGCTGAGTGTTTTACGAACGCGAATATATCCCATAATAGAATCCGGCCATCATCGATGGGAATGTATTTGGCTTTAGAAAGTCCGTGACTTGTGCCGATTTTGCGGTCAACCATATTACCAGGTATATGGTTGGAAAATCAGGTATATGGTATATGTAATCAGGTATGGTAATCATGTATATGTAAGCCTGCAATTTGAATTTGCTGTAAATTTTGTTGCAATTGGATAGTCCACCACTAAAGTGTGATTAAAAATAAAAAATGGTAGTAAAAACTTATGCCAAGTAGCTAGAAAGAAGTACAATAAAAAAAGAAATATTATCGGCCTACCTAAGGTTGTCTTTGTGGACCACCCTCCCCTTAATGAGGACTGTGGTCCCCATGTCCGCTTCAACGGTTTTTTCTTCACATAACGGTGAGAGTTTGTCTCCCAAGCGTCTGTTGGACTTCACGAGGACTTTTTCGCCAACCTCGAACACTCTATTACGTCGGAAAGCGTTTTCCCTGTTCCGGAGCTTGTCCTGGGCGAGTTTTATGTTATCCTGTATTTTGTATTGTGGCTCATTCGATTGTGTCCGAACCACGTCGGCCGTGGTTCTATATCGATGACCGAATAAAAAGATTTGTTATATCTGGCCGTATCCAGTAGGATCAGCTCTACGGTATCGCTAATACTTTTATCGATTTTAAGGCATCTAGCAAGCTCTACCAGAGTGCTGTGAAGCGTTACACTTGTCCGTTTGAGACACTAGAGGGGCGGCGCATTTGAGATGCTAACGCCGAAGTGGTTTTCCAGCATGGCCACGATGGAATCCGAGTTCAACGATGGTTGGAACGTAAAGAAATACTTTTTATCCGTGGAGAAAATGTCTATGTGCAGCTCCTACATGAGATGGGATTCGCTCCCATCGCCTGTCTTGTAGCGACGAGGTTGTCTTTGCCAGGCTTGTAATGGTTGTCTTTGCCACCTTTTGATTTTTGTGTTCGGATTGGTATACGATACCGCGTAGGTCAGCGGTTGGTGGTCAGTGAAGATATTTATATCTTAGTGACGCAGCTTTTCTAGCGCCCAGACTATGGCTAACAGCTTCCTTTCGTTGATAGGGTAGTTAACCTCTCTCTTCTTTAAGGTTCTAAAGATCATGGTAATATGTCGTCCCTTTTGGGAAAACACTGCGCTAATGCCGTATGCTGAGGTGTCTGTCGTTAGATCAGATGCCTTTTTGTATTCAGGGTATCTAAGGATGACATCCTCAGAGGACAGGATGTTACAGAGCTTTTCAAAAGCTAGCCGTTGCGGCTCGCTAAGCTGTACCTGGATTTTTATTGACCTTTATTTGCTGACATTTCCATGTTCCCCTTTTAAAATGCTCGAAATGGGCTTAGCTTTTGACGCAAAATCTTTAATAAAGCATCTATAATAGCTAGCCAAGCCCATGAATGACCTTACTTCAAACACGTTTTTAGGCTCCGGGGATTCCTGGATGGCCCTGACTTTTTTCGGTTCCGTAGTAGTCCCATTGATGGTGACCATAAGCCCCAATAAATTGACGTTTTTTTTTTAAAAGACCGATTTTTGCGCTGCCACCCTCATGTTGGCGTCATGAAAGCTCTTTTGAACCCAATCGACGTGCTATATATGAGCGTTTTCGTCCTCTGAGACATAGCAAAATTTGCCAATCTGCTCTCGCAGTATGTCATCGATAGTTCTCTGGAAGATGCTGGCAGCATTCCTCAACCCGAATGGCAATCTGCGAAACATGTATTTTCTTCCGTTAACGGAAAAGGAAGGTATCTGGTGGCGTGACCATGACGCCCTGGCAGTGTAATTTGGTGATAGCCGGACTTATCATAGAGATATTTTCCATGCGATAGCGATCTGGTATTGTCCGTTTACGAAAGTCTAACTCCAGCCGCATTTTTTAGTAGTCCACTTCAGTAAAATTTACGTTTGGGAATGATTGGAATTCTAGCCTTTTTACTTCGAAGCCCAATTTGAGGGGACCTGTTTTAACAGGTCAAGACCGATGATGGCATCAAAGGAGGACCAATCTGGTAAGATGACGAACGTGGCCTTCAAGTTGAATAGGGATACGAAGCATTTCTTTGTGATCGTGGTAACGCCATTCTCCCCGGTTTCGCCTGTGCTCTGTGCGACGTGGTTAACCCTCTGCCTTTTGTGCGGGCCCGATCGATCGGACACGGCCGGCTTCCTGTTTTGGTATGCCGGTGCTTTAGATGGCTTAAGCATCTTAAGGTCAATGTCCATGGGTTCGGGGGTGCCTCCACTACGTGGAGCAGAGTGTACTTGCACCTTGTTTGACCTGGTGTAGTAAGGATTTTTGACAGTGCCTGTCTGGGAGTTTGTCTGCGCAGGAGCTTGTCGGTGTTCTTACGCCTTCGGACATTGTTTTTTATCCCTGTCCTCTTGGCTTATCGCAAACGAAGCCGCGAAGGAGTACCTTTCGTGGTTGGACTCCACTTCTTGAGCCAAAGCGAGGGCTGATGGCATATCATTCGGCTTAGCCGAAAAGAGGACATCCGTAAGGCTGCGCTTGAGTCCCAAGATCAATACTCGGAGTGCGTCATCCCGGAATTTGTCACTTTGTTAGTGAGCAAGAGGAGTTTTTTCTCTACGTCGTCATAGTATTGTAGGAGGGTCAGATTTCCCTGTCGGAGACTACCCATTTCCTGCTCAACGACGTGAATCTAATGCTTATTTCTGTACGTAAAATCGAGTCAACTTATGATCGCGTCAAAATTTAACACAGTGCTAAACGAGGATAGCACGGCATCGGCAAGGCCTCTTGTTTTGCTCCTAATAAAAACATAATGACGTAAGCTATTTACATAATTACCAAAGATGTAATATTCCGTTCATTTTCTCTACGCTGGCTTTCCTGGACGGCATGGTTAATGGCCGCCTGTATAATGGCCGTCATTTTTTCCATGCTGAAAGCCATATTCGCGGATGTGAGTGCGGTAGCATCGGCGCTTTTTGCGCCCTTCAGGCCACACCAAAGTCTGACAGACCCTTCGGTCTCGGACTCAGAGTCACTGGAAAATTGACTTAGCTAAAAATTTTGTAATTCCGCAACTTTTTGTGTTGTTGTTTAAAAACATTTATTTATTCACAAAAAACATAAAAATTCATTATTTTAGATTTTTGCAGATTTTCTCTGGCAGTGTGAGGGACAAAATTTTTCTTTTTTTTTAATCTAATGCAGACGTAGAAAGTTTTGCGAAAAAAATTGTTCACTTACATGATCTTTCACGTTGGGCGCCAATTAGTAATAAATTGGTCAGGGTATATTTAATTATATTAATTTATCCCTTGGGTGTCCCTGGCGGTTGCCGAGGGGGTTTGCTTCTCCTTTTAGGTAGTAAGTATTGATTGGGTCCTTGGCAGCTGCCGAGGGAGATTCATTCTATAACAGAAATTATGGTGAGAGCACTTGCTCCGTTATCACGGCCCTTGAGGCGCGGTGATCAATTCAATAAAATGAATTTACGATTACGGCAATGCCGGAGTATGGAATGAGTACTTCTTTATTAAGTACGAATTAATTACAAAAAAAATATCTAAAAAAAAGTCCCAAGTCCCATCTTCAAAAATACCAAAGTTGGTATTTTTACAAAATACCATTTCCGATCTGCAAGGGCATAATAATTTATTCTTAAACCAATATTAAAAATATTAGTTAAAAAGACAATCTATTTTTATAAAACAGCTCAAAAAAGAAGACGAGACGGGCGACATTACACGTGATTGGAAATTTGCAGCTATGGTCGTAGATCGATTGTGTCTTATAATTTTTACATTATTTACCATTATAGCGACCCTAGCAGTACTATTTTCAGCACCACATTTCATTGTAAGTACCTTAAAACCATTAAAAAATATTCTAATTCTAATTCTTTCTCTTTGCAGTTTCCATAATCAAATAAATTTAATTCAATGATTTATTATTCGCCGTTTTTTTTAAAGATGTAATATATTATTTTTTTTATTGTATACATTTAAATTAATGTTTACGTGATGGGCCGTTGTGCCGCAGCTTTAAGAGCGCACCCGCGCTGAAGAGCGCACCAGCACTGAAGAGCGCACCCGCGCTGAAGAGCGCATCCGCGCTCGCCCCCCTTTGCGCTCTCGCTCCTTCGTCGGCCGTCGTCGATCGTATTTTTTCTATTACTTTTGCCGTGTTTGCTTTTCTAAGTTAAGTTAGTATTCGATGTAAGCAGCCCAATAAAGCTGACCGCGTTATATCCAGAGGAAGACGCCCCCGACTTTTTATTTATAATTTCATCCCTTATCCTGGAATCTTTTGCGGAAACCACGCCCCCCTGCAAACATTGGTCCTTCGAGCCGGATAATTACTGGATTTTCTTCTGCCAGCAGTTCTCGGCATTGTTCCGCCAAAAGATAAGTACATTTTTCCGTCCCCATCTCTCTGCCGGTCTTCAGCAGTGATCCGAACATTAAATTTCGTTCACACTGCTGCAAGATTGTTTTTTCCTCCGTGTCAACTCCAAGTCCGAGTTTTCCGACACAACGGCAGGTTGAGATTTTCTAATAATCTATGTACATATAATAATCTTAAAATTCGGCAAATTTTTCTATCCGTCTCCGTTTTGTGTGCTGCCCATATTGCTCGCCGTTTTCGGCCTCTCCGTTATTCATTCGCTTGCCAACGGTCGAGGCATATGTGCATCCGCATACATACATACGCACATACATATTTTTTGGTGCAATTAATCCGCGAAAAATTTGCAAGTGAACAGTGAAATTGTGTGGTGACAAAAGAAGGCATAATTAATATTGGCTACCGGTGTGAATTAGTTCCGGAATTTCCAAATTCACCGAACAGTCCGCCGCTGTCGTAATATTTGTTGTTATCTTCCTCAATCAGTGTCATTTTTTACACCACATAACTTTTCTGTTCCCCCAATTATACAGTCCACTTATCAAAGCTCCACTGTGTCAACAAATGCCCACATGCCCTTACATATATCCGTACCTGCATGCATGTCCCTATATTTTCTGCCTTCAATTCCAGGAAATATATAACCGATAAAATTTAACATATACAGTCCACTTATCGAAGCTCTACTGTACCATCATATGCCCCACATGCCCTTGCCCTACTTGCATGCATGTCCATATAATTTCCAAATATTTTATAGCCGATAAAATTAAAAAAAATTTGCATTTTCTAAAACCAACAATTATAAACCGCCATTTCACTACAAATCCGTGATTGTGTCGCTTAAATTCTCGACCTAGCCGTGTTGTGTTTTTCGGTTCTGTTTATTTTTCGTTGAGGTACGTACAGGGTGCCGACGGCATAACCGGCTGCAAAACAAAATAGATTAAAAAATCAAATACTTATAAATTTATGTATTTATAATTATAACTACGAAAATTTATTTAATTTTTATTTTCCGTTTGAGCAAAGGGCCAGGTTTTTTAATTCACCTTTCCGGCCACTCAATAATTAAAGTCGAAGATTTAATTATCGGAAAATTATAATTAATTAATTTAATTATCCACCTTCTGTCCGAATAGAGCCGCGGTTTTTAATTCCATCTTCCCGGCTTCGTGTTAATTAAATTCAATTAATTAAATATTTAGGTTTCCATTCCACCGTTCCAGCTTCGTGATAATTAACCTCAATTGATTAAAAATTAAGATTTTCAACTCCACCTTCTGGCTCCGTCATATTTAAATCCGAAAGTTTGCCAAAAAATTAATTATTAATATTTTTGTGTGTTTAATTCAAGCCAAAGTTAAGTCCACCTTCCGGCTCCGCAAATTCGAAAATAGTGAAGAGTTTAATATCTCAGTATATATTAAATTCAGTACGAACCACACAAGTCGAAATATACATACATATATAAACCGTCATCATTTTTTTCCGAACAAGCACGAATTTTCCGGTACTTTTTCCATTTTTTCGTGCCTCCAACTCTGCTTCTACTCCGCATCAGGCAACATCCGCCTACAATCCGAACAAACCTCGTCTCCTTTTGGGTTTTTTCTGGTGCCTGAAGGTTTTCTTTCCACATTCGAATTGTGCCGCACACGACTTTCCTTTCCACATCGGCGCCACTAGTTCGCACTTGCTCCTTGTAATTGCCTTTCATCCGCGATCTCACCGTTCTCATCACATTAGTGCGACCGGCCACCACTTCGTACGAGGCACCTGTTGTGCGAGTCAGTCGACAAGCGCTGACCAGCGAATTGGACTCTGAGAATGCCCACGGGAGACGACAAAAAGCCGCGTTCGATCCCAGCCATCCGTTTGGACAGATCTCAATCCGCATCTCCGCGGACGCCTCTTTTGAAGCCTAAGGCTACCAGTGCCAGTCCAAGGGCAAGGAGTGACGAATCCGTCAATACAACCCCCGGTCCTTCACAGAGGCAGACTCACTCCGTTGCAAAAATGGCTCCAAGTGCGGTCGAAGTGGCGTTGAAAAAGTTCATCGCCACAACAGATCGAATTATCCAATTTGAGGCTAACATAAGTACTCCGGGCGCCCCAGAAACGGAAATAGGCTCCCAATACATGTGCGAAGTTCATCGGGACCAAATTCAGGCACTATGGGAGAAGGTGGAGAAGAGCTATGAGAGCTGCTCCGATTTGCTAGCCGTGTCCGACGACAATGCGGCCGCCTCGACAGTGCTGGAAGCGAAGTACAGCTACTGTTACTCCGTCTATTCGAGATGTATTGCCCAGCTTCGGGAGAAAATTGCGTCCCAATCCACTCAGGCTCCCGTCAATGTCCACACGCCCGCGCCTACAGGCTGCCGGTTACCTCCGGTGGATACCGAGGTCTTCGCGGGTGATTATCTTTGGTGGCCCACCTTCAGAGACTTGTTTTCGGCCATTTACATCCAAAACTCGCGGCTCACCCCGGTAGAGAAGTTGTTCCACTTATTGTCCAAAACAAGTGGTGACGCCCACGCCATTGTTTCTAAGGCTCCGCTTACCCATGAGGGGTTTGTCGCCGCATGGCAAAGCCTCACAGACCGCTTTGAGAACCGGCGGCTATTGGTCAACAGCCAGTTGAAGATCCTTTTCAATATCCAGGCTATTTCTCAAAAGTCCAAGGTCACGCTGAAGGAGCTGCAAGCTACCATTCAGAGTTGTTTGACAGCCCTAGAAATGTCCTCCGTTAATGTTGAGGCTTGGGACTGTCTCCTTGTGTTTATGATTTCGTCAAAGCTCCCCAAGGTCACACTTTCTATGTGGGAGCAATCCGTACATAATAAGGCCGAGATTCCAACATGGAAGGAATTAGATAACTTCCTGACAGAGCGCCATCGCACTCTGGAGGCCATCGACGACGTCAGGCCTAGTGGCTCCGTGCAATTTCCGGCAAGGTCGGGACTTCCTAATGCCCCTGCTCGGAGGCTCACTTCATACGAGACTCGAGTGGTTCCGGGCCAAAAGGGCTGCAATCTCTGTTCGAGGGAGGACCACCCCATTCGCTTATGTCCGCGTTTCCTAGAAATGGATGTAAATGGGCGCTCTGACTACATAAGGAGGAAGCAGTTATGTTTAAACTGTTTTGCCCGAGGGCACCAGCAGCGAGACTGCACGAGCGCCCATACCTGCTCCACATGCCACAGCAGACACCACACCCTCTTGCACCGCGGCAATCCATTCGCAACCGCTCCAAGTCCGCCTACGCAGCTTACCGCTCCAAGTCCGCCTACGTCAACAAACGGCTCAGAGGATCAGTCGAATGTGCAGGTGTGTTTCGCTTCCGGGTCAGGAGCCGTCCTACTGGGCACGGCCCTTATCAACGTGTGCCATTTGGGGTGCACCGTCCAGGCACGAGCACTGATAGACTCAGGCTCCGAAGCGACGTTCATAACGGAACGACTGTTCAACCTCGTCAAGCCTCCCTTCAAGACGATTCAAGCCCAAGTTTCCGGCCTTAATCAGACCATTTCCGCGCAGTCTACAAAATTGTGCCATTTCTCCATTCGGTCGCCGTCTAGACCCGGGCTACAATTAGAGACTGCGGCCTACGTTCTGCCGCAGTTGGCAAGAAATCTGCCATCATATCCGTTTTCGCGAGATCTTCTCAAGGGGCTGCCCGACATTCCCCTGGCGGACCCCAACTTCTTTGAGAGCTCCCAAATCGATGTGTTATTAGGAGCTGACATTCTTCCGTCCATTCTCCTCTGTAATTCCAAGGCTAACATCTGCGGGTCGCTTCTAGGTCAGGAGACCATTTTTGGATGGGTGCTGACAGGCCCATTGTCTCCAGCTAACCCCCGCAGCGTGTCTGTTTTTTCCGTACGAGTTGCCCGCAGCCTTGGTGACTCACTGGTTCAGGGTTTCGATTCAGGATGCGAACACAACTCTGTCTCGACTCCTTCTTCGATTTACACATCGCATCACGCTGCACGGTGGCAATCAGCTGATGATCCGACTGATCCGTCACTGGAGAGCAGATGTACTCGAGGTACACAATCCTATCGATGCCGAGTCTGCAATGGGATCCATCCATTGAAGAGGTGTCGGCGCTTCCTACGCCTTAGTGCCGAGGAGCGGCTCCGAGCGGTTCTCGTGAACCGCTATTGCTCGAGCTGCCTGGCCCACGAGCACTCCGACGGATCCTGTCGGCGTGGGGACGGCTGTAAGACGTGTGGTCAGGATCACCACACGCTGCTGCACCCCGTGAACAAGGAGCACCGGTCACCGCCCGCGGGAGACAGTACACGGGGTGTCTCGCTCTCTCGTCGGCCGTCATCCGCCAACTCCCGGCGCGGTTCGGGTGTTTCTCGCCCTGCGTCCGCCATTTTCCGGCATTCCCAAACCGATCCACGGCCGCCGACCTCCCGGCACTCTTCGATAACTCCTCGGCATTCTTCCGCCACTGGCTGGCAGTCGTCACGCGCTCCACTGCATTCGTCCGCCACTCCTCGGGTGCCGTCAACCGCTCTTCCGCCCGCGTCATCCGCGCCTAGGCAACTTTCCGCCTCTCCTCGAGGGCCCCCGCAGGACGCGGTCGCTGCGCCCACCCTATCGTCGCTGCTGACCCGGAACAGCGACAACACCGGGACCCGGATCTTCGACACGGGGGCCTTCATCGACCCGTGTACGCCCTCTAGCTGCAGTGACGCATAGCTAGCGACGAGGGATCTATTGCAACCTGAGCGATTGCAAGGGGGGGAGGATGTTTACGTGAGGGGCCGTTGTGCCGCAGCTTTAAGAGCGCACCCGCGCTGAAGAGCGCACCAGCACTGAAGAGCGCACCCGCGCTGAAGAGCGCATCCGCGCTCGCCCCCCTTTGCGCTCTCGCTCCTTCGTCGGCCGTCGTCGATCGTATTTTTTCTATTACTTTTGCCGTGTTTGCTTTTCTAAGTTAAGTTAGTATTCGATGTAAGCAGCCCAATAAAGCTGACCGCGTTATATCCAGAGGAAGACGCCCCCGACTTTTTATTTATAATTTCATCCCTTATCCTGGAATCTTTTGCGGAAACCACGCCCCCCTACAAACAATTAACATTAAATAAAAGTTATGTAAAATTAAATAATCAATCAATCTTGTATTAGGTATGTTTTACGGTATCAACCGTTATTGAAAGCAAGAACAAGAAAATAACTAATAATAAAACATGCAAATTACCCAAAACGATGCCACTTATGCACTGTTATGTTAGATTTCAAGGCATCGCACAGTGCGCGATTTGGTGCTTCTTATGAAGTTTACGATGGGAGGTACGAGCTACGATGCTATGGCTTTGGGTTGCTCTCTTTTATCAGCGTCCTTTGCCAGTTCTAGCTTCCTGTCCTCAGAATCCCTTCGCCATTGTCGATGCTCTTCAGTATAACTTTCCTGTTCCCTGGCACGTTTGCCTGAGTCCTATGAGATTCAAAGTTCCGGATTGATCTTCCGAGTGGCATGGTCAGCAGTGTTTCGCAACTGCTCTTGTCGTCACTCCTCGGGGTCCTCTCGACAGATTGCTTGTACACCAACGTCACGAATGCGTTTAGGAATTCGAATCTCCGGAATAGCCCCGGTTGTGTTTCGCAACTGCTCTTGTCTCCGCTCCACAGAGTTCTCTCGTCAAGTTGCATGCGCTTGCGCGTTCCCAATCCGTTCAAGGTTGTGAACCCTTTTTGCGTACTTCTTTACTGCGCGCTTTCAGTGGGGACTGCGCGCGAACATTGGGGATATTTGGAGAGTTTGTGAGTTCATATTTGGAACACATTCCGTTCATAGCGGGCGTAATGTCACAAGTAAAACAAGAAAGGAAAGCTAACTTCGGGCGGAGCCGAAGATGATATATCCTTGCAGTAAAAACCGGATACATATCGCAAACATCGGATATTGTTGGCCAATCCTGATGATAATATATGATAATAGAACCCAATTTATTATAATAAACAAGAAAGGAAAGCTAACTTCGGACGGAGCCGAAGTTGATAAGCCCTTGCAGTTCAAACCGGATATATATCGCAACCAATGGATATAGTTGGCCGATCCTTATGAAAATATGATAATATAACCCAATTTATTACAATATAAAATCTAAATGTATCCGTCAAAAAAAATGTGAACCTTTGTATGTATGTGTGACTGCTCGCACGACGGCGTAAAAATGTTTTGGCTTACAAATTTCAATTTCAATTTCTCGTTTCTGTTTTCAAGGCGATGTGGTAGTTAGTAGAACAAATAGTATTTTTAATTATCAAAGATCGACACTGGGTGGTAGTGTAATGGATAAAGTAGTTGCTCTATGTATAATTTTTCCGTGTTCAAATGCTCGTAAGGACTTTGAACTATTTCTTTCTTTTAAAATTATTATTACTTTTTTTTCTTTAATTGTAATATTTTTCTTTATTTTTACAATTGTAAAATTGTTTTATTCTCCATTATGTCCCGCTAACAAAAAGCTAATAAAATTTCATAAAATGTCCTTCCGGCATTTTGTCATCCGACACGTCCGTCACTTATTTTTACAACAATTGTAATAGAATTCTATTAAAAATAGAATCCATACCAAAAAAAGAGCTAAAGAGGAAGGATAGTAGAAGATATTTCTGATCTCTTTGCTCTCACACTGGTTCGATTTGAACGTTTCAAACTTTCATCGTTACAAAGAGATCTAAAAATAGAATTCTCTCTTTCCCTCTCTCATCTGCCAGCCGTTTGTCGTGAAACAGCCATAGTAAACTTTTCTTGGTTTTTTCTTTCTTTTCTAACAGGAATCAGGGTGGGAGCAGTTGCTCCGTTATCACGGCCCTTGAGGCGCGGTGATCAATAATTCACTAAAAAGTATTTACGATTACGGCAATGCCAGAGTATGGAATAAGTTCTTCTTTATTCAGTGAAGCTCGAATACAAACTGAAACTTAAAGCCAACAAAAATTGACCTCATAGCGGCCACGCAAATATGCAGTGTTTGCCGGCTATGTATGGGCATCCGGTCAGACGCTGTGTCAGCAGTTTGGCCAGAGCGAGCTCTTAGATATTCGGATATTGCCGTTGCGCAGTTAACTTTTGTTAACCACTCCCATTCAAGAATGAGGCCGCCCTCGGCAGACCCCATTTTGGCAATCATCTTCTTTAGCTGGCGGCCCAGCTCTTCGGGCCTGGGTAACTCGCCGATAGGTCAAGCCGATGCATATCAAAGCTCAGCATATTGTTTCCGCTATGAATACCATCTGATATGATTGATGGTGGTTGATCTCCTTCCCGAACTCCTTTATGTTTTTCAGATTACGTTCACTTAATCGGTGAAGGTAAGGAAGACTGAGAACATTACAACTTCTAGAGCCCTCTTCTGGCTGTGTCATGGTTGACAAATCGGGTTTCGCTGACGGTGGCACTCGTTTATCGTTTATAGTTACAATTTGCAAATCGACGTAAGTAATGGGGTTCAAATCGCTTTGCTGGATTTCGCTATATTTGTTTTTTTTTTTTTGTAATAGCGGGGTAACGTTTATTTAAAACTGTCCTTTAGGGACAACCATTAAATGTTATCACATAAACTTCACTTATAGATAATTTTACATATTAATATGGTAGAAATAAATTAGAGTAGTAAGGGGAGGTCCAGCGGGTGTGTCCTTTTTAGTCTTCTGGTCTGTTCGCTGTTGTCCAGCAGGGAGCTGGCCAACAGGTTCGGGTGATTATGAAGCCTCTGCATGTAACGTGCGCTGCTTCCTCGGATCTCATCTTTGACCCA
This sequence comes from Drosophila parabipectinata, assembly GCA_018153455.1. NCBI lineage: Eukaryota > Metazoa > Arthropoda > Insecta > Diptera > Drosophilidae > Drosophila > Drosophila parabipectinata. Next base: position 618,917 of record JAECYA010000114.1, read on the forward strand.
AGGGAAATTGAGAGCCTCGTGGATGGTGCGATTGTCATGATAGACGTGGGCCCCAGTAACGATTCGAAGAGCTCTATTTTCGAACGTTTGTATAGTTCGGACATTCGTCTTGCTCGCAGTGCCCCAGAGCTGTATGCCGTACGTCCAGATTGGGCGTATTATGGTCTTGTAAATGGCCAATGAACACCAACTGATGTAACTGATGGTGGTTAATCTTCGTCCCGAACTCTTTAATATGCTCCAGATTACGTTCACTCAACCGGTGAAGGTAAGGAAGGCTAAGAACGTTACGTTCCATGATGACGTTCATGGAAGGTGAGCTGGCCACTCCTTTAGCCCTCTTCTGGGCTGTGTCATGATTGACCAATCTGGCTTCATTGACAATAGCACTCTTTTCAAAAATGTTGAGATATGTGAGATATGTTACAATTACTATCCCATTATCAACGTAAGTGATGGGATGTAAATCGCTTTATTGGATCTCGCAATGTGCCGTGCCTTTAGCATGGAACTTTTGAGCGCATGATCTTTTTAGCACCAGCTGGCAAAACGTAGCCCCTAATGGCGCAGAGCAATTTCTTACTGTGTGGATGTCACCGTCACATTGAGCAATTATGTTGACTTCCAATTTGAGAATGGCGACACCGGGAAAACGGTGATCTTGTTACAGGCCGACTTGATTTTTGGAAACTTAAGAAAGTCTAAGATGTTATCTTATTGTAATATCTAAATGGACGATACGGACAAAACATCCCTAATCGGGGGCTCGGTGGGCTCTTCCATCCACACACCTTCTAGGACTGCATGATCTAAGATGGTAGGGCTAAAAACATTAACCTTGGCAAGTGCTCCATTGTGATCATCCTGTATCAATTTGGGCCTTTTTATCTGACCTCAGAAGTTGCTTGACGGTAGCGAAAATTTTATAAATTTTAATTTGTATTTTGTTGTTTATATTACCCTGCCTATTATTTGCATATAGTAATTTGAATTCCCTAAATTTAATTTTTTTCAAAGTCATCCGCGTCCGGCGTTCCTGCCACTACTTTCAACGCGGTCCCTATGAAGTCTAAGCTTCTTGCTACCCTATGATGGATGCTCAACGAGTCGAGCAGGTCGCGTAGATGGGCGACATCAACAACTAAGAGTTTCTGCATGTGAGACTGAGAGAACATGTTGATCATCCCATTAGGTTTCTCTATGACACGCCTTATTCTGAGAGATTCGCTGAGTGTTTTACGAACGCGAATATATCCCATAATAGAATCCGGCCATCATCGATGGGAATGTATTTGGCTTTAGAAAGTCCGTGACTTGTGCCGATTTTGCGGTCAACCATATTACCAGGTATATGGTTGGAAAATCAGGTATATGGTATATGTAATCAGGTATGGTAATCATGTATATGTAAACCTGCAATTTGAATTTGCTGTAAATTTTGTTGCAATTGGATAGTCCACCACTAAAGCGTGATTAAAAATAAAAAATGGTAGTAAAAACTTATGCCAAGTAGCTAGAAAGAAGTACAATAAAAAAGAAAAATTATCGGCCTACCTAAGGTTGTCTTTGTGGACCACCCTCCCCTTAATGAGGACTGTGGTCCCCATGCCCCCTTCAACGGTTTTTTCTTCACATAACGGTGAGAGTTTGTCTCCCAAGCGTCTGTTGGACTTCACGAGGACTTTTTCGCCAACCTCGAACACTCTATTATGTCGGAAAGCGTTTTCCCTGTTCCGGAGCTTGTCCTGGGCGAGTTTTATGTTATCCTGTATTTTGTATTGTGGCTCATTCGATTGTGTCCGAACCACGTCGGCCGTGGTTCTATATCGATGACCAAATGAAAAGATTTGTTATATCTGGCCGTATCCAGTAGGATCAGCTCTACGGTATCGCTAATACTTTTATCGATTTTAAGGCATCTAGCAAGCTCTACCAGAGTGCTGTGAAGCGTTACACTTGTCCGTTTGAGACACTAGAGGGGCGGCGCATTTGAGATGCTAACGCCGAAGTGGTTTTCCAGCATGGCCACGATGGAATCCGAGTTCAACGATGGTTGGAACGTAAAGAAATACTTTTTATCCGTGGAGAAAATGTCTATGTGCAGCTCCTACATGAGATGGGATTCGCTCCCATCGCCTGTCTTGTAGCGACGAGGTTGTCTTTGCCAGGCTTGTAATGGTTGTCTTTGCCACCTTTTGATTTTTGTGTTCGGATTTCAATACGATACCGCGTAGGTCAGCGGTTGGTGGTCAGTGAAGATATTTATATCTTAGTGACGCAGCTTTTCTAGCGCCCAGACTATGGCTAACAGCTTCCTTTCGTTGATAGGGTAGTTAACCTCTCTCTTCTTTAAGGTTCTAAAGATCATAGTAATATGTCGTCCCTCTTGGGGAAAACACTGCGCTAATGCCGTATGCTGAGGTGTCTGTCGTTAGATCAGATGCCTTTTTGTATTCAGGGTATCTAAGGATGACATCCTCAGAGGCCAGGATGTTACAGAGCTTTTCAAAAGCTAGCCGTTGCGGCTCGCTAAGCTGTACCTGGATTTTTATTGACCTTTATTTGCTGACATTTCCATGTTCCCCTTTTAAAATGCTCGAAATGGGCTTAGCTATTGACGCAAAATCTTTAATAAAGCATCTATAATAGCTAGCCAAGCCCATGAATGACCTTACTTCAAACACGTTTTTAGGCTCCGGGAATTCCTGGATGGCCCTGACTTTTTTTCGGTTCCGTAGTAGTCCCATTGATGGTGACCATAAGCCCCAATAAATTGACGTTTTTTTTTTAAAAGACCGATTTTTGCGCTGCCACCCTCATGTTGGCTTCGTGAAAGCTCTTTTGAACCCAATCTACGTGCTATATATGAGCGTTTTCGTCCTCTGAGACATAGCAAAATTTGACGGTAGCGAAAATTAGCCGTTTGCCAATCTGCTCTCGCAGTATGTCATCGATAGTTCTCTGGAAGATGCTGGCAGCATTCCTCAACCCGAATGGCAGTTGGCGAAACATGTATTTTCTTCCGTTAACGGAAAAGGAAGGTATCTGGTGGTATCATGGTCACGCCCTGGCAGTGTAATTTGGTGATAGCCGGACTTATCATAGAGATATTTTCCATGCGATAGCGATCTGGTATTGTCCGTTTACGAAAGTCTAACTCCAGCCGCATTTTTTAGTAGTCCACTTCAGTAAAATTTACGTTTGGGAATGATTGGAATTCTAGCCTTTTTACTTCGAAGCCCAATTTGAGGGGACCTGTTTTAACAGGTCAAGACCGATGATGACATCAAAGGAGGACCAATCTGGTAAGATGACGAACGTGGCCTTCAAGTTGAATAGGGATACGAAGCATTTCTTTGTGATCGTGGTAACGCCATTCTCCCCGGTTTCGCCTGTGCTCTGTGCGACGTGGTTAACCCTCTGCCTTTTGTGCGGGCCCGATCGATCGGACACGGCCGGCTTCCTGTTTTGGTATGCCGGTGCTTTAGATGGCTTAAGCATCTTGGACAGTGATGGGTCAATGTCCATGGGTTCGGGGGTGCCTCCACTACGTGGAGCAGAGTGTACTTGCACCTTGTTTGACCTGGTGTAGTAAGGATTTTTGACAGTGCCTGTCTGGGAGTTTGTCTGCGCAGGAGCTTGTCGGTGTTCTTACGCCTTCGGATATTGTTTTTTATCCCTGTCCTCTTGGCTTATCGCAAACGAAGCCGCGAAGGAGTACCTTTCGTGGTTGGACTCCACTTCTTGAGCCAAAGCGAGGGCTGATGGCATATCATTCGGCTTAGCCGAAAAGAGGACATCCGTAAGGCTGCGCTTGAGTCCCAAGATCAATACTCGGAGTGCGTCATCCCGGAATTTGTCACTTTGTTAGTGAGTAAGAGGAGTTTTTTCTCTACGTCGTCAGAGTATTGTAGGAGGGTCAGATTTCCCTGTCGGAGACTACCCATTTCCTGCTCAACGACGTGAATCTAATGCTTATTTCTGTACGTAAAATCGAGTCAACTTATGATCGCGTCAAAATTTAGCACAGTGCTAAACGAGGATAGCACGGCATCGGCAAGGCCTCTTGTTTTGCTCCTAATAAAAACATAATGACGTAAGCTATTTACATAATTACCAAAGATGTAATATTCCGTTCATTTTCTCTACGCTGGCTTTCCTGGACGGCATGGTTAATGGCCGCCTGTATAATGGCCGTCATTTTTTCCATGCTGAAAGCCATATTCGCGGATGTGAGTGCGGTAGCATCGGCGCTTTTTGCGCCCTTCAGGCCACACCAAAGTCTGACAGACCCTTCGGTCTCGGACTCAGAGTCACTGGAAAATTGCCTTAGCTAAAAATTTTGTAATTCCGCAACTTTTTGTGTTGTTGTTTAAAAACATTTATTTATTCACAAAAAAATATAAGTGCAAGCAATGGGGGAAAGTAAATATCCCGAAAATGGCTTATATAAAATTATAAAAGAAATAAAATAACCGCATAAAATTTAATGTGTTAATACTAAACCGTCAACAAATTAATGAGAATTCATTATTTTCATTCGTAATCGAACTACCGAACTGAGCGGACGTGCTTTGTCCGAGCTCCGGGAAAACTTCACTTCGCTTATATTTTCGCCAATATAAGCGAAAAGACACTGAAATACAATTTATTAAAAGCGACAGACAAGTTTTTTTTTTTTTTTATAACAGTTGTAATGTGCTAAACCAAAACTAGTGCATTGTTGAAAAAAAAAAATACGTACCACGCAATGAGCTCATTGAGCAACGACCAAAAGAACGAGCGTAGAAGTTCAGTGAACCAAAGAAACGGCTTCTACTCTTACTTTTCAACCCGCGATACCGAAGTGGAAAAATCGGCGCTTAAAAGCAACCCGGCTTTACTGACCGCTGAAACCCAAAGGGCACGGTCTTGCTCACCCGCTCTGCTCACTCCGACTCCCGCGTCATGGAGTTCGCAGTGTAAAACCCCCCTCCAATATCGGAAACAAATTTCGCACCAACAACAAGCAGCGCTACAACTTCTGCAACAACAGCGAAAACCCCTGCAACTCAAAGTACCACGACGTCAACGACTACAGCGAGTACAAAAACAACAACCTCGGAAAGTGCCAAAGCGGCAACGGCCACACAGACTGGAATGGATCGCTACATCCAAATTAAGCGCAAGCTTAGCCCGCAGAGTAATCCGGCAGGCAACAAAACAAAAATTAACCGTGTCCTGAATAACGATAATGAACCAGACAGATCCACTACTAACAGATTTGCCCTACTGGCGGAGGCTGAGGAAAACCAACCAGCCCAAGACACCGCAAAAAAACCCAAGCCCCTCCAATCTATATTAGGGAAAAAAGCTCGAGTGCCCTGGTCAACAAAATTGCGTCGTTGATCGGGAACGGTGAAAACTTTCATGTTGTTCCGCTTATCAAAGGGAACATCCATGAAACAAAGGTGCAATATCTGGACACTGTACAGAAAAACTATTACACGTACCAGCTGAAAAGCAGTAAGGGCCTACAAGTGGTAGTAAAGGGAATAGAACCTGATGTTACCGCCGAGGAAATAAAAACCGCCCTTAAAGAAAAGGGCTTCGCCGCCAAGAATGTTATTAACATTCTAAATAAAGATAAAAAGCCACAACCCCTCTTCAAGGTCGAGCTCGAGCCTGAAAGCAGGTCGCTGAAGAAGAACGAAGTCCACCCAATCTACAACCTGCAATATCTTTTGCATCGGAAAATCACTGTTGAAGAGCCACATAAACGTAACGGTCCAGTGCAATGCACTAATTGTCAAGAGTATGGACACACAAGGTCTTACTGCACACTTCGGGCTGTCTGTGTAGTCTGCGGGGACGCCCACAAGTCCGCTTGCTGCACTACAAACAAGGACAGTACCGTGAAGAAATGTGGAAACTGCGGAGGCAGCCATACGGCAAACTATAGAGGATGTATTGTGTATAAGGAGTTAAAGAGTCGCATGCGTCAAGCGACCGCAACGCGCAACCAAAATCCACAGAATGCGTACGTTTCGTCAAAAACCACGCCAGACGTCTTCTTCGCCAAAGCTGCGAGATCCTCATTCGGTCCACTAAACACCACCAACGGCTTCTCCTATGCCGATGCTCTACGATCTGGAAGGGAAATTCCAATTCAGCCTAACTCTCAAAGCGCTCAACAGGCCCCAGAACAGCCACACAGCAAAACGGAAACTATGATGCTTACCCTCCAACAAAGTATGATGGAGCTTATGTCATTCATGAAAACGACCATGCAAACGCTTGTTCAAAACCAGAACATGGTGATACAGCTGCTCGTAGCACAACAGTCCAAATAATCTATGCAGGCGCTACGAATATCAATGTGGAACGCCAATGGTGTCTCACGGCATAAACTAGAATTGTCACAATTCTTGACCGAAAACCATATTGACGTTATGCTACTGGTGAAAACGCATCTTACAAGCAAATACAACTTTCATATAAGAGGCTACACAATCTACCGCACAGATCATCCAGATGGGAAAGCCCACGGCGGAACTGGAGTTCTAATCAGAGAACGAATTAAACACCATTTTCACAAAAGGTTTGCAACAAACTTCTTGCAGGCCACATCGATACAAATTCAGTCAAGCAACGAAATCCTTTCAATTGCTGCCGTTTACTGCCCTCCTCGCTTCTCAATCTCGGAAGGACAATTTATGGACTTCTACAATTCACTTGGGGATCGATTTATAGCCGCAGGAGACTACAACGCCAAACATACGCACTGGGGATCACGTCTAGTGACTCCCAAAGGAAGACAATTGTACAATTCAATTATAAATGTGAAAAATAAACTGGACTACGTTTCCCCTGGAAGTCCCACATACTGGCCAACAGACTCACGAAATAACCGAACACCCCTTCAGTCTGACGACGACAAAAACAAACTGGCTAAAATACAAAAAGTACGTGAGTGCCCACATAGAACTCGCCCCGGATTTTAGCATGGAATCGGACATCGACTACACTACGAGCGCCCTGGAAGAAGTACTCGTTGCGGCAGCTAAAATCTCTACTCCTCATAGGAAAGAAGTAGACCGAAACAAACACTTCAAATCTAATCAGCAAATCGAACAGCTCGTGCGAGAAAAGAGGCGCACGCGTCGTGATTGGCAAAACAGCAGATCACCAGCTTCAAAACAACGCCTTAAGGAAGCAACCCGATCACTCGACCAGGCTCTTCACCAACAGGAAGAAAATGCACAGCTGAGGTACATCCAGAATCTCTCGCCAACAAGCACAAAGTACCCCCTGTGGAGGGCCCACCCAAATCTTAGTGGCCCAATTGAAACGACCACCCCGATAAGAAACTCTTCGGGATGCTGGGCTCGCAGCAACGAAGACCGAGCTGAAACATTCGCCACACATCTCCAAAGTGTCTTCCAGCCAAACCCAGCCTCAAATTCATTCCTCCTGCCAGTAATTCAGCCAGAGTCCTCCCCTCAGCCAGCCGCACCTCCATTCCGGCCGAACGAAATCGAAAAAGTCATAAGAGGGCTAAAACCAAAAAAGGCTCCCGGTGGTGACCTATTGACCCCAAAGATGCTGATCGAACTTCCAAAATGCGCTATAGAGGTCGTCTGCAAACTATTTAATGGAATCATTAATCTTGGCTATTTCCCAAAAAAGTGGAAGAAATCCAATATTATAATGATACCGAAGCCTGGAAAAGACCACACAATTCCGTCATCATACAGACCAATAAGCCTTCTATCTTGTTTGTCTAAACTGTTTGAAAAATGCTTGTTAACTCGCATAATACCACATTTGGAAGCTTGCAATATCATCCCGGCACACCAATTTGGCTTTCGAAGAAACCATGGAACCATCGAACAAGTGAACAGATTAACATCCGAAATACGCTCAGCCTTCGAACAACGAGAATACTGCAGCGCTATTTTCCTCGACGTATCTCAAGCTTTCGACCGAGTTTGGCTCATCGGACTCATGCACAAAATTAAAACGTATTTGCCAACATACACCCACAAGCTACTGGAATCATACCTCTTCAATAGGGTATTCTCAGTGAGATGCAACGCAGCTACTTCGGGCGACTACACCATCGAAGCTGGAGTTCCACAGGGAAGCGCACTCGGGCCGTGTCTATATGTTTTGTATACTGCGGATATTCCTACGAGCGCACAACTAACAACGTCAACGTTCGCCGATGATACCGCTATTCTTAGTCGCTCCAGATGCCCAACGCAGGCAACAACCCAACTGGCTAATCATCTCACAATAGTGGAAAGGTGGCTGTCCGACTGGCGCATTAAAATAAACGAACAAAAGTGTAAACATATAACGTTTACTCTTAATAGACAAACATGCCCTCCGCTTTTACTAAACGGTATGCAGATCCCTCAAGCTAACGACGTAACGTACCTTGGCGTTCACCTTGATAGACGACTTACCTGGCGTAAGCACATCGAATGCAAAAAGATGCATCTAAAACTGAAAGCCAGCAGCCTCCACTGGATCATAAACTCACGATCGCCACTGTGCCTAGACTACAAGTTACTACTGTACAATTCAGTCCTAAAGCCAATCTGGACGTATGGCTCCCAGCTGTGGGGGAACGCGAGCAGCAGCAACATAGACATCATACAGCGCGCACAATCAAAAATCCTGAGAACTATCACAGGGGCACCTTGGTATGTTCGCAACGAAAACATCCACCGGGATCTGGGCATCCTCGCAGTGAAAGACGAAATCCAGAAGCAAAAAGAATCATACAAAGAAAAACTGTCTTCGCACCCAAATTTTCTCGCTCGGGGATTGACTCGGGTTTCTAGCGTATCCCGCCTTAGACGCAACGACCTCCCAACCCAGCAATCGATTTTTAGGGCCGTCTAACTCCGTATCAGTCAATATGAGTGTTAGTTAAGTTAAAAATATAAGATTTGATACACCTCTTGTTAGTCTCGCAAAGAGAAGATTCAAGAAATAAAAGCAACGTTAAAAAAAAAAAAAAAAAAAAATTATTTTAGATTTTTGCAGATTTTCTCTGGCAGTGTGAGGGACAAAATTTTTCTTTTTTTTTTTAATCTAATGCAGACGTAGAAAGTTTTGCGAAAAAAATTGTTCACCTACATGATCTTTCACGTTGGGCGCCAATTAGTAATAAATTGGTCAGGGTATATTTAATTATATTAATTTATCCCTTGGGTGTCCCTGGCGGTTGCCGAGGGGGTTGCTTCTCCTTTTAGGTAGTAAGTATTGATTGGGTCCTTGGCGGCTGCCGAGGGAGATTCATTCTATAACAGGAATTATGGTGAGAGCACTTGCTCCGTTATCACGGCCCTTGAGACGCGGTGATCAATTCAATAAAATGAATTTACAATTACGGCAATGCCGGAGTATGGAATGAGTACTTCTTTATTAAATAGAGCTAACGAAAATAAATTCAAAGCCGCCACGCAAATATGCAGTGTTCGCCGGCTATGTATGGGCATCCGGTCAGACGCTGTGTCAGCAGTTTGGCTAGAGCGATCTCTTAGATAATCGGACATTGCCGATGCGCAGTTTACTTCAGTTAACTTATATACCCTTGCAGTTGAAAGCGGATATATATCGCAAACATTGGATATATGTGGCCGATGCTTTTCAGAATATCATAATAAAACGAATTAATTACAAAAAAATATCTAAAAAAAAGTCCCAAGTCCCATCTTCAAAAATACCAAAGTTGGTATTTTTACCAAATACCATTTCCGATCTGCAAGGGCATAATAATTTTTTCTTAAACCTATATTAAAAATATTAGTTAAAAAGACAATCTATTTTTATAAAACAGCTCAAAAAAAGAAGACGAGACGGGCGACATTACACGTGATTGGAAATTTGCAGCTATGGTCGTCGATCGATTGTGTCTTATAATTTTTACATTATTTACCATTATAGCGACCCTAGCAGTACTATTTTCAGCACCACATTTCATTGTAAGTACCTTAAAACCATTAAAAAATATTCTAATTCTAATTCTTTCTCTTTGCAGTTTCCATAATCAAATAAATTTAATTCAATGATTTATTATTCGCAGTTTTTTTTAAAGATGTAATATATTATTTTTTGTATTGTATACATTTAAATTAACTTTAAATAAAAGTTATGTAAAATTAAATAATCAATCAATCTTTTATTAGGTATGTTTTACGGTATCAACCGTTGCATTACGGTTGCATGCGTTATTGAAAGCAAGAACAAGAAAATAACTAATAATAAAACATGCAAATTACCCAAAACGATGCCACTTATGCACTGTTATGTTAGATTTCAAGGCATCGCACAGTGCGCGATTTGGTGATTCTTATGAAGTTTACGATGGGAGGTACGAGCTACGATGCTATGGCTTTGGGTTGCTCTCTTTTATCAGCGTCCTTTGCCAGTTCTAGCTTCCTGTCCTCAGAATCCCTTCGCCATTGTCGATGCTCTTCAGTATAACTTTCCTGTTCCCTGGCACGTTTGCCTGAGTCCTATGAGATTCAAAGTTCCGGATTGATCTTCCGAGTGGCATGGTCAGCAGTGTTTCGCAACTGCTCTTGTCGTCACTCCTCGGGGTCCTCTCGACAGATCGCTTGTACACCGTCACGAATGCGTTTAGGAATTCGAATCTCCGGAATAGCCCCGGTTGTGTTTCGCAACTGCTCTTGTCTCCGCTCCACAGAGTTCTCTCGTCAAGTTGCATGCGCTTGTGCGTTCTCAATCCGTTCAAGGTTGTGAACCCTTTTTGCGTACTTCTTTACTGCGCGCTTTCAGTGGGGACTGCGCGCGAACATTGGGGATATTTGGAGAGTTTGTGAGTTCATATTTGGAACACATTCCGTTCATAGCGGGCGTAATGTCACAAGTAAAACAAGAAAGGAAAGCTAACTTCGGGCGGAGCCGAAAATGATATATCCTTGCAGTAAAAACCGGATACATATCGCAAACACCGGATATTGTTGGCCAATCCTGATGATAATATATGATAATATAACCCAATTTATTATAATAAACAAGAAAGGAAAGCTAACTTCGGACGGAGCCGAAGTTGATAAGCCCTTGCAGTTCAAACCGGATATATATCGCAACCAATGGATATAGTTGGCCGATCCTTATGAAAATATGATAATATAACCCAATTTATTACAATATAAAATCTAAATGTATCCGTCAAAAAAAATGTGAACCTTTGTATGTATGTGTGACTGCTCGCACGACGGCGTAAAAATGTTTTGGCTTACAAATTTCAATTTCAATTTCTCGTTTCTGTTTTCAAGGCGCCGATGTGGTAGTTAGTAGAACAAATAGTATTTTTAATTATCAAAGATCGAGACAGGGTGGTAGTGTAATGGATAAAGTAGTTGCTCTATGTATAAATTTTCTGTGTTCAATTGCTCGTAAGGACTTTGAACTATTTCTTTCTTGTAAAATTATTATTATTTTTTCTTTTCTTTAATTGTAATATTTTTCTTTATTTTTACAATTGTAAAATTGTTTTATTCTCCATTATGTCCCGCTAACAAAAAGCTAATATAATTTCAAGGAAGTCCTTCCGGCATTTTGTCATCCGACACGTACGTCACTTATTTTTACAACAATTGTAATAGAATGCTATTAAAAATAATAATAATAACGTTAAAATTAAAAGTAAAAAAAAAAAAAGTAAATATAAAAAGAATCATAAAACTAAAACTTTATCAAAATTGAAACAACCGCCCGCTAATGAAATCGAACCCAGAACCCCATGAATAAGAACCGCGCACTATCCATCTAGGCTACCCTCGAAGTTTATTTTATGATACTTAAAATTAGTTTTAAAGTAAGCGCTAGAATCCATACCAAAAAAAAGAGCTGAAGAGGAAGGATAGTAGAAGATATTTCTGATCTCTTTGCTCTCACACTGGTTCGATTTGAACGTTTCAAACTTTCATCGTTACAAAGAGATCTAAAAATAAAATTCTCTCTTTCCCTCTCTCATCTGCCAGCCGTTTGTCGTGAATCACACATAGTAAATTTTTCTTGGTTTTTTTCTTCCTTTTCTAACAGGAATCAGGGTGGGAGCAGTTGCTCCGTTATCACGGCCCTTGAGGCGCGGTGATCAATAATTCACTAAAAAGTATTTACGATTACGGCAATGCCAGAGTATGGAATAAGTTCTTCTTTATTCAGTCAAGCTCGAATACAAACTGAAACTTAAAGCCAACAAAAATTGACCTCATAGCGGCCACGCAAATATGCAGTGTTTGCCGGCTATGTATGGGCATCCGGTCAGACGCTGTGTCAGCAGTTTGGCCAGAGCGAGCTCATAGATATTCGGATATTGCCGTTGCGCAAGAATGAGGCCGCCCTCGGCAGACCCCATTTTGGCAATCATCTTCTTTAGCTGGGCCGCAGTTCTTCGGGCCTGGGTAACTCGCCGATAGGTCAAGCCGATGCATATCAAAGCTCAGCATATTGTTCCCGCTATGAATACCATCTGATATGATTTTCAGATATGATTTCTCCTTTATGTTTTTCAGATTACGTTCACTTAATCGGTGAAGGTAAGGAAGACTGAGAACATTACGTTCGATAGTGACGTTTAGCGAAGGCGAGCTGGCAACTTCTAGAGCCCTCTTCTGGCTGTGTCATGGTTGACAAATCGGTTTTCGCTGACGGTGGCACTCGTTTATCGTTTATAGTTACAATTCGCAAATCGACGTAAGTAATGGGGTTCAAATCGCTTTGCTGGATTTCGCTATTTTTATACCCTTGCAGAGGGTATTATAATTTTGGTCAAAAGTGTGCAACGCAGTGAAGGAGACATCTCCGACCCTATAAAGTATATATATTCTTGATCAGGATCACCTCCTGAGTTGATATGAGCATGTCCGTCTGTCCGTCTGTCTGTTTCTGCGCAAACTAGTCTCTCAGTTTTAAAGTTATCGTCTTGAAACTTTGCACACACCCTTCTTTCCTTTGCACGCAGTATATAAGTCGGAACGGCCCGGATCGGCCGACTATATCTTATAGCTGCCTTATAACTGAAAGATCGGAAATGGTATAACTTTGGTGTTTTTAAAGTTAGAGAGTTCAAATTTTAGGTGAGAGCTATTTTTGGCAAAATAATACGACATACAAATTTCGTAAGGATCCACCGACTATATCCTATAGTTGCCATATAACTGAACGATCGGAAATGACCTAACTCGTGTTTTTGAAGATAGAAAGCTGGAACTTGGTTCAGATTATATATTTGGTCAGTTGATCCGACCTACCAAATTTCATTAGGATCGGCCGACTATATCCTATAGCTGCCATATAACCATAGAACGATAGGAAATGGTACTTGGTAGAAATATCAACTTTCGTATTTTTGAAGATAGAAGTTTGGGACTTTTTTTTAGATTTTGTATTGTAAAAAATTGGATTATACATTCCTATTGCCATAAGGATCGGCCAACTATATCCGATGTTTGCGATATATATCCGGTTTTAACTGCAAGGGTATATAAACTTCGGCCCCACCCGAAGTTAGCTTTCCTTTCTTGTTGTTTTTTTTTTGTAATAGCAGGGTAACGTTCATTTAAAACTGTCCTTTAGGGACAACCATTAAATGTTATCACATAAACTTCACTTATAGATAACTTTACATATTAATATGGTAGAAATAAATTAGAGTAGTAAGGGGAGGTCCAGCGGGTGTGTCCTTTTTAGTCTTCTGGTCTGTTCGCTGTTGTCCAGCAGGGAGCTGGCCAACAGGTTCGGGTGATTATGAAGCCTCTGCATGTAACGTGCATCCCAAAACGATGCCATTTATGCACTGTTATGTTAGATTTCAAGGCATCGCACAGTGCGCGATTTGGTCTTGCTAGCGGCATTTAATTAATAAATTTTAAACTAAAATATAACTTATTAATTAAATGTGGTGCCACGACGCTAGTACGGCTAGTAGCTTCTGGGGAGTCGGGTGGTCGCCTCGACTTTCTTACTTCTTATGAAGTTTACGATGGGAGGTACGAGCTGCGATGCTATGGATTTGGGTTGCTCTCTTTTATCAGCGTCCTTCGCCAGTTCTAGCTTCCTGTCCTCAGAATCCCTTCGTCATTGTCGATGCTCTTTAGTATTACTTTCCTGTTCCCTGGCACGTTCGCCTGAGTTCTATGAGATTCAAAGTTCCGGATTGATCTTCCGAGTGGCATGGTCAGCAGTGTTTCGCATCTGCTCTTGTCGTCACTCCTCGGGGTCCTTTCAACAGATCGCTTGTACATCAACGTCACGAATGCGTTCAGGAATTCGAATCTCCGGAATAGCCCCGGTTGTGTTTCGCAACTGCTCTTGTCTCCGCTCCACAGAGTTCTCTCGTCAAGTTGCATGCACTTGTGCGTTCCCAATCCGTTCAAGGTTGTGAACCCTTTTTGCGAACTTCTTCACTGCGCGCTTTCAGTGGAATCCTGAGCACGACTTTCCTCCCGGAAGTTATTACCGCGAACATTGGGGATATTTGGAGAGTTTGTGAGTTCGTATTTGGAACACATTCATAGCGGGCGTAATGTCACAAGTAAAACAAGAAAGGAAAGCTAACTTCGGGCGGAGCCGAAGATGATATATCCTTGCAGTAAAAACCGGATATATATCGCAAACTACGGATATTGTTGGCCAATCCTGATAATAATATATGATAATATAACCCAATTTATTAAAATAAACAAGAAAGGAAAGCTAACTGCGGACGGAGCCGAAGTTTATAAGCCCTTGCAGTTCAAACCGGATATATATCGCAACCAATGGATATAGTTGGCCGATCTTATAAGAATATGATAATATAACCCAATTTATTACAATATAAAATCTAAATGTATCCGTCAAAAAAAAATGTGAACCTTTGTATGTATGTGTGACTGCTCGCACGACGGAGTAAAAATGTTTTGGCTTACAAATTTCAATTTCAATTACTCGTTTCTGTTTTCAAGGCGCCGATTTGGTGTTAGTAGAACAAATAGTATTTTTAATCATCAAAGATCGAGACAGGGTGGTAGTGTAATTGATAGAGTAGTTGCTCTATGTATAATTTTTCTGTGTTCAAATGCTCGTATGGACTTTGAACTATTTCTTTCTTTTATAACTATTATTATTTTTTTTTTTTTCTTTAATTTTAATATTTGTCTTTATTTTTACAATTGTAAAATTGTTTTATTCTCCATTATGTCCCGCTAACAAAAAGCGAATAAAATTTCATAAAATGTCCTTCCGGCATTTTGTCATCCGACACGTCCGTCACTTACTTTTACAACAATTTTAATAGAATGCTATTAAAAATAATAATAACAACGTTAAAATTAAAAGTAAAAAAAAAAGTAAATATAAAAAGAATCATAAAACTAAAACTTTATCAAAATTGAAACAACCGCCCGCTAATGAAATCGAACCCAGAACCCCATGAATAAGAACCGCGCACTATCCATCTAGGCTACCCTCGAAGTTTATTTTATGATACTTAAAATTAGTTTTAAAGTAAGCGCTAGAATCCATACCAAAAAAAAGAGCTAAAGAGGAAGGATAGTAGAAGATATTTCTGATCTCTTTGCTCTCACACTGGTTCGATTTGAACGTTTCAAACTTTCATCGTTACAAAGAGATCTAAAAATAGAATTCTCTCTTTCCCTCTCTCATCTGCCAGCCGTTTGTCGTGAACTACACATAGTAAATTTTTCTTCGTTTTTTCTTCCTTTTCTAACAGGAATCAGGGTGGGAGCAGTTGCTCCGTTATCACGGCCCTTGAGGCGCGGTGATCAATAATTCACTAAAAAGTATTTACCATTACGGCAATGCCAGAGTATGGAATAAGTACTTCTTTATTCAGTCAAGCTCGAATACAAACTGAAACTTAAAGCCAACAAAAATTGACCTCATAGCGGCCACGCAAATATGCAGTGTTTGCCGGCTACGTATGGGCATCCGGTCAGACGCTGTGTCAGCAGTTTGGCCAGAGCGAGCTCTTAGATATTCGGATATTGCCGTTGCGCAGTTAACTTTTGTTAACTACTCCCATTCAAGAATGAGGCCGCCCTCGGCAGACCCCATTTTGGCAATCATCTTCTTTAGCTGGCGGCCCAGCTCTTCGGGCCTGGGTAACTCGCCGATAGGTCAAGCCGATGCATATCAAAGCTCAGCATATTGTTCCCGCTATGAATACCATCTGATATGATTTTCAGATATGATTTCTCCTTTATGTTTTTCAGATTACGTTCACTTAATCGGTGAAGGTAAGGAAGACTGAGAACATTACGTTCGATAGTGACGTTTAGGGAAGGCGAGCTGGCAACTTCTAGAGCCCTCTTCTGGCTGTGTCATGGTTGACAAATCGGTTTTCGCTGACGGTGGCACTCGTTTATCGTTTATCGTTACAATTCGCAAATCGACGTAAGTAATGGGGTTCAAATCGCTTTGCTGGATTTCGCTATATTTGTTTTTTTTTTTTTTTGTAATAGCGGGGTAACGTTCATTTAAAACTGTCCTTTAGGAACAACCATTAAATGTTATCACATAAAGTGAAGTTTATAGATATATAATTTTACATATTAATATGGTAGAAATAAATTATAGTAGTAAGGGGAGGTCCAGCGGGTGTGTCCTTTTTAGTCTTCTGGTCTGTTCGCTGTTGTCCAGCAGGGAGATGGCCAACAGGTTCGGGTGATTATGAAGCCTCTGCATGTAACGTGCGCTGCTTCCTCGGATCTCATCTTTGACCCAAGGGAAATTGAGAGCCTCGTGGATGGTGCGATTGTCATGATAGACGTGGGCCCCAGTAACGATTCGAAGGGCTCTATTTTCGAACGTTTGTATAGTTCGGACATTCGTCTTGCTCGCAGTGCCCCAGAGCTGTATGCCGTACGTCCAGATTGGGCGTATTATGGTCTTGTAAATGGCCAATGAACACCAACTGATGTAACTGATGGTGGTTAATCTTCGTCCCGAACTCTTTAATATGCTCCAGATTACGTTCACTCAACCGGTGAAGGTAAAGAAGGCTAAGAACGTTACGTTCCATGGTGACGTTCAGGGAAGGTGAGCTGGCCACTCCTTTAGCCCTCTTCCGGGCTGTGTCATGATTGACCAATCTGGCTTCATTGACAATAGCACTCTTTTCAAAAATGTTGAGATATGTGGCCCTTATATGGAGACAGGTGCCATTATCCACACACACGCGAGCCGAGCGATCATTTACAATTATTATCCCATCATCAACGTAAGTGATGGGGTGTAAATCGCTTTGTTAGATCTCGCAATGTGCCGTGCCTTTAGCATGGAACTTTTGAGCGCATGATCTTTTTAGCACCAGCTGGCAAAACGTAGCCCCTAATGGCGCAGAGCAATTTCTTACTGTGTGGATGTCACCGTCACATTGAGCAATTATGTTGACTTCCAATTTGAGAATGGCGACACCGGGAAAACGGTGATATTGTTACAGGCCGACTTGATTTTTGGAAACTTAATAAAGTCTAAGATGTTATCTTATTGTAATATCTAAATGGACGATACGGACAAAACATCCCTAATCGGGGGCTCGGTGGGCTCTTCCATCCACACACCTTCTAGGACTGCATGATCTAAGATGGTAGGGCTAAAAACATTAACCTTGGCAAGTGCTACTCCCAGCATTAAACCCTGCAGCTCCATTGTGATCATCCTGTATCAATTTGGGCCTTTTTATCTGACCTCAGAAGTTGCTTGACGGTAGTGAAAATTTTATTAATTTTAATTTTTATTTTGTTGTTTAAGTAAATATAGATTGATTTGTAGGTAAATATAGTAGTAGTTAGTTATCCCTCGCTGCAGTCGATGATGCTGCAGACGCCGGAGATATTTGTAAGATGATTTCCCCTTGCGGTTGCAGGGGGTGTTGCCACTCCTTATAGGCAGTGGTTGAGATCTCTGGCGGTTGCCGGGGGGATCCTTCCTGTAACAGAAGTTATGATGGGAGCACTTGCCCCGTTGTCACGGCCCTTGAGGCGCGGTGACCAATTCAACAAATGAATTTACAAATTAACGGCAGTGCCGGAGATTGGTTTTATGCTCTTTATTGTATGAGACTCTGACACAAACTGAAACTTAAAGCTAACAAAATGTATTTCATAGCAGCCACGCAAATGTGCAGTGCTTGCCGCTATGCATGGGCATCCGGCCAGACGCTGTGTCAGCAGTTTTGCCAGAGCGAACTCTTAAATAACCGGACATTGCCGCTGCTCGGTTAACTTCAGTTAACTACACCCCCTTCAAGAATGAGGCCGCCCTCGACCGACCCTATTTGGGCAATCATCTCCTTCAGCTGGGCAGCGGTTTTTCGGGCCTGAATGAGTCGCCGATAGGTCAAGCCGATGCAAATTAAAGCGCAGCATATTGCTCCCGCTAAGAACACCAACTGATGTAACTGATGGTGGTTAATGATGACGTTCAGGGAAGGTGAGCTGGCCACTCCTGGAGCCCTCTTCTGGGCTGTGTCATAATTGACCAATCGGGTTTCGTTGACAATGGCACTCTTTTCAAAAGTGATGAAATATGTACCCTTTATATGGACACAGGTGCCATTATCCACACACACGCGAGCCGAGCGATCATTTACAATTACTATCCCTTCATCAACGTAAGTGATGGGGTGTAAATCGCTTTGTTAGATCTCGCAATGTGCCGTGACTCCAGCGTGAAGCTCTTGGGCGCATGATCTTCTGCGAGCCAATCGGCAAAATGTAGCTCCTGATGTCGGGGAGCACTTTTCCACGGTGTGGATCTCACTGTTGCATTCGGCAATGACGTTATCTTCCAGCCTGAGCATGGTGTCGTGATGTGACACTGGGAAAACGGTAATTTTGCTGCAGGCCGACTTTATCTTTGGAAACTTAATAATAAAATGTAATATGTTATCGGACTGTAAGATCTTAACGGACGATACGGACAAAACATCCCTAATCGCGGTCTCGGTGGGCTCTTCCATCCACACACCTTCCAGGTCTGCATGATCTAGGATGCTGGGGCTAACAATATTAACTTTGGCAAGTGCCACTGCTAGCATCAAACCCTGTAGCTCCATTGCTATCATCCTATTTCGAGTTAAAAGCATCTCGAATAGGTGCCCAGTATCAATTTGGGACTTTTTTGCTGACCTCAGAAGTTGGTTGACGGTAGCGGAAATTTTATTGATTTGAATTTGTACTTTGTTGTTAATATTAATCTGCCTATTGTTTGCATTTGCTAATTGGAATTGATTAAATTTAATTTTTTCAAAATCTTCTGCGTCCGGCGTTCCTGCCACCACCTTTAGCGCAGTCACTAAGAAGTCTAAACTTCTTGCTACTCTATGGTGGACGCTCAAAGAGTCGAGCATGTCGCGTAGGTGGGCGACGTCAACAACCAGGAGTTTCTGCATGTGGGATTGCGGGAACATGACGGTCATCCCATTAGTTTCTTCGATGACGCGCCTATATTCCGAGAGATTTGCTGAATGCTTTACAAAGGCAAATTCCTCCCATATCAGGATTCGCCCATCCACGATGGGAATGTATTTGGCTTTGGAATAGTCCGTGACGCGTGCCGAAGTTGTGGCCAAAATAGGAATCAGGGATGTGGTTGAAAACCTGTAATTTTTATGTGTTATGAATTTTGTTGAAGTTGGGTAGCCCACCACCAAAGCATGATTAAAATAATAAAAGGCGCAAAACTTATGCCTAGTGGCTAGAAAAAGATAATGAAAAGTGAGATTATCAGGCGAGCGATAACATGGTCGCGCTCGGCCTACCTAAGGTTGTCTTTGTGGACCACCCTCCCCTTAATGAGGACTGTGGTCCCCATGTCCGCTTCAACGGTTTTCTCTTCACATAATGGTGAGAGTTTGTTGCCTAGGCGTCTGTTGGACTTCACTAGGACTTTCTCGCCAACCTCGAATACTCTATTTTGGCGGGAAGCGTTTTCTCTGTCCCGGAGCTTGTCTTGGGCGAGTTTAATTTTATCTTGAATTTCATATTGTGGCTCACCTGACTGTGCCTGAACCACGTCAGCCGGTCTCTTGTCGATGACCGAGTGGATGGACTTGTTATATCTGGCAGTGGCCAGAAGTATCAGCTCTACGGTATCGCTGATGCCTTTATCGATCTTAAGACATCTAGCAAGCTCTACCAAAGTGCTGTGGAAACGCTCCACTTGTCCATTGGAGACACTGTGTAGGGGCGGAGCATGGCCGAAATGGTTTTCCAGCATGGTCACGATGGTGTGCGAGTTCAACGATGGTTCGTTGTCGCAATATACGACCTTGGCCTTAGGGAAAATATTCATCAGCTGTAGTAGTGCTGGTTTGAGATCCTCTATGTTTCTAGAGGGAACTGGTTGGACTACCGCAAATTTCGAGAATTTGTCGATGCACGTAATGAAATACTTTTTATCCATGGAGAAGATGTCTATGTGCAGCATTTCTCCTACTTGAGATGGGATTGGGGTTTCGCCAAGCTCTTGTTTCTTCGGATGCCTGTCATATTTTGCCTTGGCGCAAGTCTTGCACGAAATGACTATTTCGTTCGCTAGCTTGGCCATTTTCGGGAAGTAGTACTCGGAGAGTACCTGCTTCACGTTTTCTTGGGCAGATCTGTGAGCTCTGTTGTGCTCGACAGTTAGAATTTCCCGCCTTTCATCAACTGCAAAAATGTCCGTTACTCGGTTTTTGCAGTGCCAGAATCTGGTGGCAGGGAATTGTCGGATTAGTTTGTACTGTATCACTGCGAGCGTATGCAGATCGCAATGAATGGCGTTTACGCCTTTAGGAACTATTATGGTTGCGAGCTCCTCCAGCAATGACTCCTCGTGAGTGAAGTCAATAATAGGCCGTCTCTTGTTTCCAAAGAGAACGAAGTTCCGCTTTGACGGAAAGCGTGCTTCCTCCAGAATTATCTGGTTTTGAAAGCAATTGAGGGGCTTGTCCGTGGATTGAATTGTGTGGGTAAGCGACAGCTCACTGTGAATTGTGGCCGCGCTTGAGAATGCCTCTTCTTCTTCTACAACATTAAGTTATTGCCTCGAGAGGGCATCTGCAACTAGGTTGGCCTTGCCAGGCATGTAATGGACTTTGGCACCACACTCATCGATGCGTTCTTTCCATCTTTTAATTTTTGTATTCGGATTGGAATCCGATACCGCGTAGGTCAGCGGTTGGTGGTCAGTGTAGATGTTTAAATCTTTGACCCCATAAAGGTAGTGGCGCAGGTTCTCCAGTGCCCAAACTATAGCTAACAGCTCCCTTTCGTTGGTAGCGTTGTTAACTTCTCTGTCCTTTAAGGTCCTAGAGATCATAGTGATGGGATGGCCCTCTTGTGAAAGCACCGCGCCAATGCCATACGCTGAGGCATCTGTCGTTAAATCAAATGCCTTTTTATAGTCGGGGTACCTGAGGATGACATCCTCAGAGGCCAGGATGTTACGTAGCTTTTCAAAAGCTTGCCGTTGCGGCTCGGTAAACTGTACCTGGATGCTTCTGGATCTGTGTCTGCTGACATTTCCGAGCTCCCCTTTTATAATGCTCGAAATGGGCTTAGCTATTGATGCAAAATCTTTAATAAAGCATCTATAATAGCCAGCCAAGCCCATGAACGATCTTACTTCGAAAACGTTTTTGGGCTCAGGGAATTCTTTAATGGCCCTGACCTTTTCTGGGTCTGTCGTGGTCCCCTCGTTGGTGACTACAAACCCCAAAAATTTTACGCTTTTTTTGAAGAAGACCGATTTTTCCGCCGACACTCTCATGTTAGCGTCGTGTAGGCTCTTTAGAACCCAGTCCACGTGTTGTATGTGGGCGTTTTCGTCCTCTGAGAAGACGATGACATCATCGACATAGACGTAGCAAAATTTGCCAATCTGTTCTCGCAGTACGTCGTCGATGGTTCTTTGGAAGATGCTGGCAGCATTTCTTAACCCAAATGGCAGTCGACGGAACTCGTATTTTCCCCCGTTTACGGAAAAGGAAGTTTTCTCACGGTCACGTTCTGCCAGAATAATTTGGTGGTAGCCGGACTTTAAATCGAGCGTTGTAAAGTATTTGGCTTTGCCTAAATTCCCTAGTATCATAGGGATAATTGGCATAGGGTAGCGATCCGGTATTGTCCTCTCGTTCAATTTTCGAAAGTCTAAAACTAGCCGCATTTTACGGTTTCCAGCCTCGTCGGTGCCCTTTTTGTCTACTACCCATATTGGGTTATTGTAGGGGGATCTCGACTTCTGGATAATGCCGTTCTTTAGAAGGTCTTGGATTTCGTCATTGACGAAATCTGCCGCTCCCATCGGATACGGATAGGGTCTGGCATAAATGGGCTCCTCATCAACTGTCCTGATGGTGGCTACCACAGACGTGTTGTAAGGTAACGCCTCATTTGGGCTTGCGAAGGCTTTTTTCCTGTTGCTTAGCATTTTTGAAAATGCTCTTCTGACCAAAGGTGGTGCGCTAAGGCAGTCCACCTCAGTGAAATTTACATTGGGACATGATTGGAACTCTAGCTTTTCCGTCTCGGTGCCCCATCTGAGGGGCCCGGAAGCTAGGTTAAGTGATGCCCCTGCTTGTTTTAGAAGGTCTAGTCCGATGATGGCATCAAAGGAGGACAAATCTGGTAGAATAAACATGAAAACAAAGCATTTTTTTGTTATTGTGGTGACGCCATGGATGGAATGTACTGAGAATGGCGAATCTACTGGGCGGACGCCTTTCAACCCCTCGTATGGACGGATGAAATTTTTTGACGCGCCCGTGTCTATTAAAATCTTCATTTCTACACCTGCTACTCTTCGTCTGATGACGGGTAGCAGGGACTTTCCCCTAAAAAATTTATGACGTCCGAATCGTAATCAATAATAGCGTCGTCGTCAATTTCCTGGGCCGCGCTTGAATCTGCGGCGGTATATTTGTTCCCGGTTCCGCTCGCGCTCTGCGCGACGTGATTAACCCTCTGCCTTTTGTGTGGGGCAGATCGATCGGACTCAGCCGGCTTCCTGTTTTGGTACGCCGGGGCCTGGGATGGCCTAAGCATTTTGAACAGCGATGGGTCAGCGATGGCCTCCACTGTGTGGGGCGGAGTGTACTTGCGCCTTGTGTTGTTTGACGTAGTACGGATTTTTTCCAGCATTTGTTTGTGCATTTGTCTGCGCAGAGGCCTGTCGGTATTCTTGCGCTTTTGGGTGCTGTTTCCCATCTTTATCCCCTTGGCTTTTGGCAAATGAAGCCGCGAAGGAGTATCTTTCCTGGTTGGATTCCACTTCTTGTGCCAAAGCGAGAGCTGAAGGCATATCTTTCGGTTTTGCCGAGAAAAGGACATCCGTGAGGCTGCGCTTAAGCCCCGAGATAAATACTCGGAGTGCGTCATCCCGGAATTTGTCACACAAAACTTTTGCCGCCGAGGCTTCGTACGACATGGTAGCTTTGTTGGTGAGCAAGGTGAGTTTTTTCTCAACCTCGTCGTAGTATTGGAGAAGGGTCATATTTCCCTGCCTAAGAGTACCCATTTCCTGCTCGATAACGTGCATCTGCCGCTTATCATTGTACGTAAAATCGAGTCGATTTATAATCGCGTCGAAATTTAGCACAGTGCTAAACGAAGACAGTACGGCATCGGCAGGGCCCCTTATTTTATTCCTAATAATAATAACCGCCTGATAATGGCGCGAGCTATGTTCGTAATTTCTGAAAATGTAATATGCGGCTACTGCCGCTTGTCTCCAGGAGACGTATGCTTCCTGTGCTCCCGAAAATTCGGGGAGGGACTTGACGGCGTCTAGGGGCTCGTCACACTTAATGTCGTTCCTAATTTCTATAGGCTCATACTTTTTTATTTGGGGAGCCTCCGCTTGGGCGGGAGCGATTTGTCTTTCGTTGACCAGTTCGGTCAGACGGTGTATAGCCAGGCGCATTTCGTTTTCTCTGCGCTGGTGTTCGATATTGGCTTCTTGAACAGCATGTTGAACGGCCGCCTGTATGGTGGCTGTCATCTGTTCCATGCTGAAAGCCATGTTCGCGAGTATGGGAGCGCTAGCGTTAACGCTTTTAGGGGTGGAAGATCTGGCCAGCCCTTCGGTCTCCGACTCAGAATCGCTAGAGAGTTGTCTTATGTTTCTATATTGTTGAAACGGATTGCTCATGTGGAGCTGCGGCTATAAAGTCGCCCGAAAGAAAAAATATTTATGTATGAATTATGTGCCGATGGAGGCGATTGGAATGGTGAAGGGGTCGCGGGGGCTGAGCTGCCGCTTCAGTTATGTGTGCGGGCTCGTCAAGTTGCGCTACTGCTGTGTCAAGTAGCGGTAAGGCGGGGTGCGCGGGGACTGAGCCGCCGCTTATGCAAACAGAGAAAAAAAACAACAAAAACAACAAAGTGCCACACTGCATGCGCGGCCGTATCGTGTTCTCGAAAGTGGAGTGGGGAAACAAAACGGAAAAGAAAAATAAATAACCAAAACTACGCGGCTAATACCAAGAATTCTTGTGTAACAAAAAAGACATATAAAAGCTGAATTAAATACACGCGATTATATGAATTATTTCCGACTGAAATTTAAAATTTTCCGCCAGCGATTTTTTGGTTTTGGTTAGGAATTTTTATTCCGCACTTTTTGTGTTATATAGAATATTCATTTATTTATTCACAAAAACAAAAATGCAAACAATATTGGGACAATAATTGGTTCACAAATGAAATGGTTTAAATACTTTATAATAGGTAAAAAAATGTTAATGCTAAACCGTCAGCCAACTAATAAAGATTATTAAAAAAATTTTTTTTTTTTTGTTTTTATTTTATGGGGCTGCAGCTTTTTATTAGCGTAAGGCACAATATTTTACTATTCTTGTCTTTCTTTCTTTTTTTTATTTTTTAATACACAAAGAAAAATTCATGCAGACTTAGAAAACTGTGTAAATAAAAGTGCTCACTTACATGGTTCTTTTACGATGGGCGCCAGTAAATATAGATTGATTTGTAGGTAAATATAGTAGTAGTTAGTTATCCCTCGCTGCAGTCGATGATGCTGCAGACGCCGGAGATATTTGTAAGATGATTTCCCCTTGCGGTTGCAGGGGGGGTGTTGCCACTCCTTATAGGCAGTGGTTGAGATCCCTGGCGGTTGCCGGGGGGGATCCTTCCTGTAACAGAAGTTATGATGGGAGCACTTGCCCCGTTGTCACGGCCCTTGAGGCGCGGTGACCAATTCAACAAATGAATTTACAAATTAACGGCAGTGCCGGAGATTGGTTTTATGCTCTTTATTGTATGAGACTCTGACACAAACTGAAACTTAAAGCTAACAAAATGTATTTCATAGCAGCCACGCAAATGTGCAGTGCTTGCCGCTATGCATGGGCATCCGGCCAGACGCTGTGTCAGCAGTTTTGCCAGAGCGAACTCTTAAATAACCGGACATTGCCGCTGCTCCGTTAACTTCAGTTAACTTTTATATTACCCTGCCTATTATTTGCATATAGTAATTTGAATTCCCTAAATTTAATTTTTTCAAAGTCATCCGCGTCCGGCGTTCCTGCCACTACTTTCAACGCGGTCCCTATGAAGTCTAAGCTTCTTGCTACCCTATGATGGATGCTCAACGAGTCGAGCAGGTCGCGTAGATGGGCGACATCAACAACTAAGAGTTTCTGCATGTGAGACTGAGAGAACATGTTGATCATCCCATTAGGTTTCTCTATGACACGCCTTATTCTGAGAGATTCGCTGAGTGTTTTACGAACGCGAATATATCCCATAATAGAATCCGGCCATCATCGATGGGAATGTATTTGGCTTTAGAAAGTCCGTGACTTGTGCCGATTTTGCGGTCAACCATATTACCAGGTATATGGTTGGAAAATCAGGTATATGGTATATGTAATCAGGTATGGTAATCATGTATATGTAAACCTGCAATTTGAATTTGCTGTAAATTTTGTTGCAATTGGATAGTCCACCACTAAAGCGTGATTAAAAATAAAAAATGGTAGTAAAAACTTATGCCAAGTAGCTAGAAAGAAGTACAATAAAAAAAGAAAAATTATCGGCCTACCTAAGGTTGTCTTTGTGGACCACCCTCCCCTTAATGAGGACTGTGGTCCCCATGCCCCCTTCAACGGTTTTTTCTTCACATAACGGTGAGAGTTTGTCTCCCAAGCGTCTGTTGGACTTCACGAGGACTTTTTCGCCAACCTCGAACACTCTATTATGTCGGAAAGCGTTTTCCCTGTTCCGGAGCTTGTCCTGGGCGAGTTTTATGTTATCCTGTATTTTGTATTGTGGCTCATTCGATTGTGTCCGAACCACGTCGGCCGTGGTTCTATATCGATGACCAAATGAAAAGATTTGTTATATCTGGCCGTATCCAGTAGGATCAGCTCTACGGTATCGCTAATACTTTTATCGATTTTAAGGCATCTAGCAAGCTCTACCAGAGTGCTGTGAAGCGTTACACTTGTCCGTTTGAGACACTAGAGGGGCGGCGCATTTGAGATGCTAACGCCGAAGTGGTTTTCCAGCATGGCCACGATGGAATCCGAGTTCAACGATGGTTGGAACGTAAAGAAATACTTTTTATCCGTGGAGAAAATGTCTATGTGCAGCTCCTACATGAGATGGGATTCGCTCCCATCGCCTGTCTTGTAGCGACGAGGTTGTCTTTGCCAGGCTTGTAATGGTTGTCTTTGCCACCTTTTGATTTTTGTGTTCGGATTTCAATACGATACCGCGTAGGTCAGCGGTTGGTGGTCAGTGAAGATATTTATATCTTAGTGACGCAGCTTTTCTAGCGCCCAGACTATGGCTAACAGCTTCCTTTCGTTGATAGGGTAGTTAACCTCTCTCTTCTTTAAGGTTCTAAAGATCATAGTAATATGTCGTCCCTCTTGGGGAAAACACTGCGCTAATGCCGTATGCTGAGGTGTCTGTCGTTAGATCAGATGCCTTTTTGTATTCAGGGTATCTAAGGATGACATCCTCAGAGGCCAGGATGTTACAGAGCTTTTCAAAAGCTAGCCGTTGCGGCTCGCTAAGCTGTACCTGGATTTTTATTGACCTTTATTTGCTGACATTTCCATGTTCCCCTTTTAAAATGCTCGAAATGGGCTTAGCTATTGACGCAAAATCTTTAATAAAGCATCTATAATAGCTAGCCAAGCCCATGAATGACCTTACTTCAAACACGTTTTTAGGCTCCGGGAATTCCTGGATGGCCCTGACTTTTTTCGGTTCCGTAGTAGTCCCATTGATGGTGACCATAAGCCCCAATAAATTGACGTTTTTTTTTTAAAAGACCGATTTTTGCGCTGCCACCCTCATGTTGGCTTCGTGAAAGCTCTTTTGAACCCAATCTACGTGCTATATATGAGCGTTTTCGTCCTCTGAGACATAGCAAAATTTGACGGTAGCGAAAATTAGCCGTTTGCCAATCTGCTCTCGCAGTATGTCATCGATAGTTCTCTGGAAGATGCTGGCAGCATTCCTCAACCCGAATGGCAGTTGGCGAAACATGTATTTTCTTCCGTTAACGGAAAAGGAAGGTATCTGGTGGTATCATGGTCACGCCCTGGCAGTGTAATTTGGTGATAGCCGGACTTATCATAGAGATATTTTCCATGCGATAGCGATCTGGTATTGTCCGTTTACGAAAGTCTAACTCCAGCCGCATTTTTTAGTAGTCCACTTCAGTAAAATTTACGTTTGGGAATGATTGGAATTCTAGCCTTTTTACTTCGAAGCCCAATTTGAGGGGACCTGTTTTAACAGGTCAAGACCGATGATGACATCAAAGGAGGACCAATCTGGTAAGATGACGAACGTGGCCTTCAAGTTGAATAGGGATACGAAGCATTTCTTTGTGATCGTGGTAACGCCATTCTCCCCGGTTTCGCCTGTGCTCTGTGCGACGTGGTTAACCCTCTGCCTTTTGTGCGGGCCCGATCGATCGGACACGGCCGGCTTCCTGTTTTGGTATGCCGGTGCTTTAGATGGCTTAAGCATCTTGGACAGTGATGGGTCAATGTCCATGTGTTCGGGGGTGCCTCCACTGCGTGGAGCAGAGTGTACTTGCACCTTGTTTGACCTGGTGTAGTAAGGATTTTTGACAGTGCCTGTCTGGGAGTTTGTCTGCGCAGGAGCTTGTCGGTGTTCTTACGCCTTCGGATATTGTTTTTTATCCCTGTCCTCTTGGCTTATCGCAAACGAAGCCGCGGAGGAGTACCTTTCGTGGTTGGACTCCACTTCTTGAGCCAAAGCGAGGGCTGATGGCATATCATTCGGCTTAGCCGAAAAGAGGACATCCGTAAGGCTGCGCTTGAGTCCCAAGATCAATACTCGGAGTGCGTCATCCCGGAATTTGTCACACAAAACTTTTGCCGCCGAGACTTGGTACGACATGGTGGCTTTGTTAGTGAGCAAGAGGAGTTTTTTCTCTACGTCGTCATAGTATTGTAGGAGGGTCAGATTTCCCTGTCGGAGACTACCCATTTCCTGCTCAACGACGTGAATCTAATGCTTATTTCTGTACGTAAAATCGAGTCAACTTATGATCGCGTCAAAATTTAGCACAGTGCTAAACGAGGATAGCACGGCATCGGCAAGGCCTTTTGTTTTGCTCCTAATAAAAACATAATGACGTAAGCTATTTACATAATTACCAAAGATGTAATATTCCGTTCATTTTCTCTACGCTGGCTTTCCTGGACGGCATGGTTAATGGCCGTCATTTTTTCCATGCTGAAAGCCATATTCGCGGATGTGAGTGCGGTAGCATCGGCGCTTTTTGCGCCCTTCAGGCCACACCAAAGTCTGACAGACCCTTCGGTCTCGGACTCAGAGTCACTGGAAAATTGCCTTAGCTAAAAATTTTGTAATTCCGCAACTTTTTGTGTTGTTGTTTAAAAACATTTATTTATTCACAAAAAACATAAGTGCAAGCAATGGGGAAAGTAAATATCCCGAAAATGGCTTATATAAAATTATAAAAGAAATAAAATAACCGCATAAAATTTAATGTGTTAATACTAAACCGTCAACAAATTAATGAGAATTCATTATTTTAGATTTTTGCAGATTTTCTCTGGCAGTGTGAGGGACAAAATTTTTTTTTTTTTTTTAATCTAATGCAGACGTAGAAAGTTTTGCGAAAAAAATTGTTCACTTACATGATCTTTCACGTTGGGCGCCAATTAGTAATAAATTGGTCAGGGTATATTTAATTATATTAATTTATCCCTTGGGTGTCCCTGGCGGTTGCCGAGGGGGTTGCTTCTCCTTTTAGGTAGTAAGTATTGATTGGGTCCTTGGCGGCTGCCGAGAGAGATTCATTCTATAACAGGAATTATGGTGAGAGCACTTGCTCCGTTATCACGGCCCTTGAGGCGCGGTGATCAATTCAATAAAATGAATTTACGATTACGGCAATGCCGGAGTATGGAATGAGTACTTCTTTATTAAGTAGAGCTTAAAGCTAACGAAAATAAATTCAAAGCCGCCACGCAAATATGCAGTATTCGCCGGCTATGTATGGGCATCCGGTCAGACGCTGTGTCAGCAGTTTGGCCAGAGCGATCTCTTAGATAATCGGACATTGCCGATGCGCAGTTTACTTCAGTTAACTTATATACCCTTGCAGTTGAAAGCGGATATATATCGCAAACATTGGATATATGTGGCCGATGCTTTTCAGAATATCATAATAAAACGAATTAATTACAAAAAAATATCTAAAAAAAAGTCCCAAGTCCCATCTTCAAAAATACCAAAGTTGGTATTTTTACCAAATACCATTTCCGATCTGCAAGGGCATAATAATTTATTCTTAAACCTATATTAAAAATATTAGTTAAAAAGACAATCTATTTTTATAAAACAGCTCAAAAAAGAAGACGAGACGGGCGACATTACACGTGATTGGAAATTTGCAGCTATGGTCGTCGATCGATTGTGTCTTATAATTTTTACATTATTTACCATTATAGCGACCCTAGCAGTACTATTTTCAGCACCACATTTCATTGTAAGTACCTTAAAACCATTAAAAAATATTCTAATTCTAATTCTTTCTCTTTGCAGTTTCCATAATCAAATAAATTTAATTCAATGATTTATTATTCGCAGTTTTTTTTAAAGATGTAATATATTATTTTTTTTATTGTATACATTTAAATTAACTTTAAATAAAAGTTTAAATCAATCAATCTTTTATTAGGTATGTTTTACGGTATCAACCGTTGCATTACGGTTGCATGCGTTATTGAAAGCAAGAACAAGAAAATAACTAATAATAAAACATGCAAATTACCCAAAACGATGCCACTTATGCACTGTTATGTTAGATTTCAAGGCATCGCACAGTGCGCGATTTGGTGATTCTTATGAAGTTTACGATGGGAGGTACGAGCTACGATGCTATGGCTTTGGGTTGCTCTCTTTTATCAGCGTCCTTTGCCAGTTCTAGCTTCCTGTCCTCAGAATCCCTTCGCCATTGTCGATGCTCTTCAGTATAACTTTCCTGTTCCCTGGCACGTTTGCCTGAGTCCTATGAGATTCAAAGTTCCGGATTGATCTTCCGAGTGGCATGGTCAGCAGTGTTTCGCAACTGCTCTTGTCGTCACTCCTCGGGGTCCTCTCGACAGATCGCTTGTACACCGTCACGAATGCGTTTAGGAATTCGAATCTCCGGAATAGCCCCGGTTGTGTTTCGCAACTGCTCTTGTCTCCGCTCCACAGAGTTCTCTCGTCAAGTTGCATGCGCTTGTGCGTTCTCAATCCGTTCAAGGTTGTAAACCCTTTTTGCGTACTTCTTTACTGCGCGCTTTCAGTGGGGACTGCGCGCGAACATTGGGGATATTTGGAGAGTTTGTGAGTTCATATTTGGAACACATTCCGTTCATAGCGGGCGTAATGTCACAAGTAAAACAAGAAAGGAAAGCTAACTTCGGGCGGAGCCGAAAATGATATATCCTTGCAGTAAAAACCGGATACATATCGCAAACACCGGATATTGTTGGCCAATCCTGATGATAATATATGATAATATAACCCAATTTATTATAATAAACAAGAAAGGAAAGCTAACTTCGGACGGAGCCGAAGTTGATAAGCCCTTGCAGTTCAAACCGGATATATATCGCAACCAATGGATATAGTTGGCCGATCCTTATGAAAATATGATAATATAACCCAATTTATTACAATATAAAATCTAAATGTATCCGTCAAAAAAATGTGAACCTTTGTATGTATGTGTGACTGCTCGCACGACGGCGTAAAAATGTTTTGGCTTACAAATTTCAATTTCAATTTCTCGTTTCTGTTTTCAAGGCGCCGATGTGGTAGTTAGTAGAACAAATAGTATTTTTAATTATCAAAGATCGAGACAGGGTGGTAGTGTAATGGATAAAGTAGTTGCTCTATGTATAAATTTTCTGTGTTCAATTGCTCGTAAGGACTTTGAACTATTTCTTTCTTTTAAAATTATTATTATTTTTTTTTTCTTTAATTGTAATATTTTTCTTTATTTTTACAATTGTAAAATTGTTTTATTCTCCATTATGTCCCGCTAACAAAAAGCTAATATAATTTCAAGGAAGTCCTTCCGGCATTTTGTCATCCGACACGTACGTCACTTATTTTTACAACAATTGTAATAGAATGCTATTAAAAATAATAATAATAACGTTAAAATTAAAAGTAAAAAAAAAAAGTAAATATAAAAAGAATCATAAAACTAAAACTTTATCAAAATTGAAACAACCGCCCGCTAATGAAATCGAACCCAGAACCCCATGAATAAGAACCGCGCACTATCCATCTAGGCTACCCTCGAAGTTTATTTTATGATACTTAAAATTAGTTTTAAAGTAAGCGCTAGAATCCATACCAAAAAAAGAGCTGAAGAGGAAGGATAGTAGAAGATATTTCTGATCTCTTTGCTCTCACACTGGTTCGATTTGAACGTTTCAAACTTTCATCGTTACAAAAATCTAAAAATAAAATTCTCTCTTTCCCTCTCTCATCTGCCAGCCGTTTGTCGTGAACCACACATAGTAAATTTTTCTTGGTTTTTTCTTCCTTTTCTAACAGGAATCAGGGTGGGAGCAGTTGCTCCGTTATCACGGCCCTTGAGGCGCGGTGATCAATAATTCACTAAAAAGTATTTACGATTACGGCAATGCCAGAGTATGGAATAAGTTCTTCTTTATTCAGTCAAGCTCGAATACAAACTGAAACTTAAAGCCAACAAAAATTGACCTCATAGCGGCCACGCAAATATGCAGTGTTTGCCGGCTATGTATGGGCATCCGGTCAGACGCTGTGTGAGCAGTTTGGCCAGAGCGAGCTCATAGATATTCGGATATTGCCGTTGCGCAAGAATGAGGCCGCCCTCGGCAGACCCCATTTTGGCAATCATCTTCTTTAGCTGGGCCGCAGTTCTTCGGGCCTGGGTAACTCGCCGATAGGTCAAGCCGATGCATATCAAAGCTCAGCATATTGTTCCCGCTATGAATACCATCTGATATGATTTTCAGATATGATTTCTCCTTTATGTTTTTCAGATTACGTTCACTTAATCGGTGAAGGTAAGGAAGACTGAGAACATTACGTTCGATAGTGACGTTTAGCGAAGGCGAGCTGGCAACTTCTAGAGCCCTCTTCTGGCTGTGTCATGGTTGACAAATCGGTTTTCGCTGACGGTGGCACTCGTTTATCGTTTATAGTTACAATTCGCAAATCGACGTAAGTAATGGGGTTCAAATCGCTTTGCTGGATTTCGCTATTTTTATACCCTTGCAGAGGGTATTATAATTTTGGTCAAAAGTGTGCAACGCAGTGAAGGAGACATCTCCGACCCTATAAAGTATATATATTCTTGATCAGGATCACCTCCTGAGTTGATATGAGCATGTCCGTCTGTCCGTCTGTCTGTTTCTGCGCAAACTAGTCTCTCAGTTTTAAAGTTATCGTCTTGAAACTTTGCACACACCCTTCTTTCCTTTGCACGCAGTATATAAGTCGGAACGGCCCGGATCGGCCGACTATATCTTATAGCTGCCTTATAACTGAAAGATCGGAAATGGTATAACTTTGGTGTTTTTAAAGTTAGAGAGTTCAAATTTTAGGTGAGAGCTATTTTTGGCAAAATAATACGACATACAAATTTCGTAAGGATCCACCGACTATATCCTATAGTTGCCATATAACTGAACGATCGGAAATGACCTAACTCGTGTTTTTGAAGATAGAAAGCTGGAACTTGGTTCAGATTATATATTTGGTCAGTTGATCCGACCTACCAAATTTCATTAGGATCGGCCGACTATATCCTATAGCTGCCATATAACCATAGAACGATAGGAAATGGTACTTGGTAGAAATATCAACTTTCGTATTTTTTGAAGATAGAAGTTTGGGACTTTTTTTTAGATTTTGTATTGTAAAAAATTGGATTATACATTCCTATTGCCATAAGGATCGGCCAACTATATCCGATGTTTGCGATATATATCCGGTTTTAACTGGAAGGGTATATAAACTTCGGCCCCACCCGAAGTTAGCTTTCCTTTCTTGTTGTTTTTTTTTTGTAATAGCAGGGTAACGTTCATTTAAAACTGTCCTTTAGGGACAACCATTAAATGTTATCACATAAACTTCACTTATAGATAACTTTACATATTAATATGGTAGAAATAAATTAGAGTAGTAAGGGGAGGTCCAGCGGGTGTGTCCTTTTTAGTCTTCTGGTCTGTTCGCTGTTGTCCAGCAGGGAGCTGGCCAACAGGTTCGGGTGATTATGAAGCCTCTGCATGTAACGTGCATCCCAAAACGATGCCATTTATGCACTGTTATGTTAGATTTCAAGGCATCGCACAGTGCGCGATTTGGTCTTGCTAGCGGCATTTAATTAATAAATTTTAAACTAAAATATAACTTATTAATTAAATGTGGTGCCACGACGCTAGTACGGCTAGTAGCTTCTGGGGAGTCGGGTGGTCGCCTCGACTTTCTTACTTCTTATGAAGTTTACGATGGGAGGTACGAGCTGCGATGCTATGGATTTGGGTTGCTCTCTTTTATCAGCGTCCTTCGCCAGTTCTAGCTTCCTGTCCTCAGAATCCCTTCGTCATTGTCGATGCTCTTTAGTATTACTTTCCTGTTCCCTGGCACGTTCGCCTGAGTTCTATGAGATTCAAAGTTCCGGATTGATCTTCCGAGTGGCATGGTCAGCAGTGTTTCGCATCTGCTCTTGTCGTCACTCCTCGGGGTCCTTTCAACAGATCGCTTGTACATCAACGTCACGAATGCGTTCAGGAATTCGAATCTCCGGAATAGCCCCGGTTGTGTTTCGCAACTGCTCTTGTCTCCGCTCCACAGAGTTCTCTCGTCAAGTTGCATGCACTTGTGCGTTCCCAATCCGTTCAAGGTTGTGAACCCTTTTTGCGAACTTCTTCACTGCGCGCTTTCAGTGGAATCCTGAGCACGACTTTCCTCCCGGAAGTTATTACCGCGAACATTGGGGATATTTGGAGAGTTTGTGAGTTCGTATTTGGAACACATTCATAGCGGGCGTAATGTCACAAGTAAAACAAGAAAGGAAAGCTAACTTCGGGCGGAGCCGAAGATGATATATCCTTGCAGTAAAAACCGGATATATATCGCAAACTACGGATATTGTTGGCCAATCCTGATAATAATATATGATAATATAACCCAATTTATTAAAATAAACAAGAAAGGAAAGCTAACTGCGGACGGAGCCGAAGTTGATAAGCCCTTGCAGTTCAAACCGGATATATATCGCAACCAATGGATATAGTTGGCCGATCTTATAAGAATATGATAATATAACCCAATTTATTACAATATAAAATCTAAATGTATCCGTCAAAAAAAAATGTGAACCTTTGTATGTATGTGTGACTGCTCGCACGACGGCGTAAAAATGTTTTGGCCTACAAATTTAAATTTCAATTTCTCGTTTCTGTTTTCAAGGCGCCGATGTGGTAGTTAGTAGAACAAATAGTATTTTTAATTATCAAAGATCGAGACAGGGTAGTAGTGTAATGGATAGAGTAGTTGCTTTATGTATAATTTTTCCGTGTTCAATTGCTCGTCAATTGCTCAATCGAAATCGAACTACCGAACTGAGCGGACGTGCTTTGTCCGAGCTCCGGGAAAACTTCACTTCGCTTATATTTTCGCCAATATAAGCGAAAAGACACTGAAATACAATTTATTAAAAGCGACAGACAATTTTTTTTTTTTTTATAACAGTTGTAATGTGCTAAACCAAAACTAGTGCATTGTTGAAAAAAAAAATACGTACCACGCAATGAGCTCATTGAGCAACGACCAAAAGAACGAGCGTAGAAGTTCAGTGAACCAAAGAAACGGCTTCTACTCTTACTTTTCAACCCGCGATACCGAAGTGGAAAAATCGGCGCTTAAAAGCAACCCGGCTTTACTGACCGCTGAAACCCAAAGGGCACGGTCTTGCTCACCCGCTCTGCTCACTCCGACTCCCGCGTCATGGAGTTCGCAGTGTAAAACCCCCCCTCCAATATCGGAAACAAATTTCGCACCAACAACAAGCAGCGCTACAACTTCTGCAACAACAGCGAAAACCCCTGCAACTCAAAGTACCACGACGTCAACGACTACAGCGAGTACAAAAACAACAACCTCGGAAAGTGCCAAAGCGGCAACGGCCACACAGACTGGAATGGATCGCTACATCCAAATTAAGCGCAAGCTTAGCCCGCAGAGTAATCCGGCAGGCAACAAAACAAAAATTAACCGTGTCCTGAATAACGATAATGAACCAGACAGATCCACTACTAACAGATTTGCCCTACTGGCGGAGGCTGAGGAAAACCAACCAGCCCAAGACACCGCAAAAAAACCCAAGCCCCCTCCAATCTATATTAGGGAAAAAAGCTCGAGTGCCCTGGTCAACAAAATTGCGTCGTTGATCGGGAACGGTGAAAACTTTCATGTTGTTCCGCTTATCAAAGGGAACATCCATGAAACAAAGGTGCAATATCTGGACACTGTACAGAAAAACTATTACACGTACCAGCTGAAAAGCAGTAAGGGCCTACAAGTGGTAGTAAAGGGAATAGAACCTGATGTTACCGCCGAGGAAATAAAAACCGCCCTTAAAGAAAAGGGCTTCGCCGCCAAGAATGTTATTAACATTCTAAATAAAGATAAAAAGCCACAACCCCTCTTCAAGGTCGAGCTCGAGCCTGAAAGCAGGTCGCTGAAGAAGAACGAAGTCCACCCAATCTACAACCTGCAATATCTTTTGCATCGGAAAATCACTGTTGAAGAGCCACATAAACGTAACGGTCCAGTGCAATGCACTAATTGTCAAGAGTATGGACACACAAGGTCTTACTGCACACTTCGGGCTGTCTGTGTAGTCTGCGGGGACGCCCACAAGTCCGCTTGCTGCACTACAAACAAGGACAGTACCGTGAAGAAATGTGGAAACTGCGGAGGCAGCCATACGGCAAACTATAGAGGATGTATTGTGTATAAGGAGTTAAAGAGTCGCATGCGTCAAGCGACCGCAACGCGCAACCAAAATCCACAGAATGCGTACGTTTCGTCAAAAACCACGCCAGACGTCTTCTTCGCCAAAGCTGCGAGATCCTCATTCGGTCCACTAAACACCACCAACGGCTTCTCCTATGCCGATGCTCTACGATCTGGAAGGGAAATTCCAATTCAGCCTAACTCTCAAAGCGCTCAACAGGCCCCAGAACAGCCACACAGCAAAACGGAAACTATGATGCTTACCCTCCAACAAAGTATGATGGAGCTTATGTCATTCATGAAAACGACCATGCAAACGCTTGTTCAAAACCAGAACATGGTGATACAGCTGCTCGTAGCACAACAGTCCAAATAATCTATGCAGGCGCTACGAATATCAATGTGGAACGCCAATGGTGTCTCACGGCATAAACTAGAATTGTCACAATTCTTGACCGAAAACCATATTGACGTTATGCTACTGGTGGAAACGCATCTTACAAGCAAATACAACTTTCATATAAGAGGCTACACAATCTACCGCACAGATCATCCAGATGGGAAAGCCCACGGCGGAACTGGAGTTCTAATCAGAGAACGAATTAAACACCATTTTCACAAAAGGTTTGCAACAAACTTCTTGCAGGCCACATCGATACAAATTCAGTCAAGCAACGGAATCCTTTCAATTGCTGCCGTTTACTGCCCTCCTCGCTTCTCAATCTCGGAAGGACAATTTATGGACTTCTACAATTCACTTGGGGATCGATTTATAGCCGCAGGAGACTACAACGCCAAACATACGCACTGGGGATCACGTCTAGTGACTCCCAAAGGAAGACAATTGTACAATGCAATTATAAATGTGAAAAATAAACTGGACTACGTTTCCCCTGGAAGTCCCACATACTGGCCAACAGACTCACGAAAGCTCCCAGACCTTATTGATTTTGCAGTGACAAAAAACATACCTCGCAATCTAATAAGTGCCAAAGCAGTCTCGGACTTATCATCAGACCACTCGCCTGTGCTTCTAACGCTTCTTCAAAGCCCAGAAATAACCGAACACCCCTTCAGTCTGACGACGACAAAAACAAACTGGCTAAAATACAAAAAGTACGTGAGTGCCCACATAGAACTCGCCCCGGATTTTAACATGGAATCGGACATCGACTACACTACGAGCGCCCTGGAAGAAGTACTCGTTGCGGCAGCTAAAATCTCTACTCCTCATAGGAAAGAAGTAGACCGAAACAAACACTTCAAATCTAATCAGCAAATCGATCAGCTCGTGCGAGAAAAGAGGCGCACGCGTCGTGATTGGCAAAACAGCAGATCACCAGCTTCAAAACAACGCCTTAAGGAAGCAACCCGATCACTCGACCAGGCTCTTCACCAACAGGAAGAAAATGCACAGCTGAGGTACATCCAGAATCTCTCGCCAACATGCACAAAGTACCCCCTGTGGAGG
Source organism: Drosophila parabipectinata (assembly GCA_018153455.1). NCBI lineage: Eukaryota > Metazoa > Arthropoda > Insecta > Diptera > Drosophilidae > Drosophila > Drosophila parabipectinata. The sequence goes on from JAECYA010000114.1 coordinate 656,948, forward strand.
GCCCACCCAAATCTTAGTGCCCCAATTGAAACGACCACCCCGATAAGAAACTCTTCGGGATGCTGGGCTCGCAGCAACGAAGACCGAGCTGAAACATTCGCCACACATCTCCAAAGTGTCTTCCAGCCAAACCCAGCCTCAAATTCATTCCTTCTGCCAGTAATTCAGCCAGAGTCCTCCCCTCAGCCAGCCGCACCTCCATTCCGGCCGAACGAAATCGAAAAAGTCATAAGAGGGCTAAAACCAAAAAAGGCTCCCGGTGGTGACCTATTGACCCCAAAGATGCTGATCGAACTTCCAAAATGCGCTATAGAGGTCGTCTGCAAACTATTTAATGGAATCATTAATCTTGGCTATTTCCCAAAAAAGTGGAAGAAATCCATTATTATAATGATACCGAAGCCTGGAAAAGACCACACAATTCCGTCATCATACAGACCAATAAGCCTTCTATCTTGTTTGTCTAAACTGTTTGAAAAATGCTTGTTAACTCGCATAATACCACATTTGGAAGCTTGCAATATCATCCCGGCACACCAATTTGGCTTTCGAAGAAACCATGGAACCATCGAACAAGTGAACAGATTAACATCCGAAATACGCTCAGCCTTCGAACAACGAGAATACTGCAGCGCTATTTTCCTCGACGTATCTCAAGCTTTCGACCGAGTTTGGCTCATCGGACTCATGCACAAAATTAAAACGTATTTGCCAACATACACCCACAAGCTACTGGAATCATACCTCTTCAATAGGGTATTCTCAGTGAGATGCAACGCAGCTACTTCGGGCGACTACACCATCGAAGCTGGAGTTCCACAGGGAAGCGCACTCGGGCCGTGTCTATATGTTTTGTATACTGCGGATATTCCTACGAGCGCACAACTAACAACGTCAACGTTCGCCGATGATACCGCTATTCTTAGTCGCTCCAGATGCCCAACGCAGGCAACAACCCAACTGGCTAATCATCTCACAATAGTGGAAAGGTGGCTGTCCGACTGGCGCATTAAAATAAACGAACAAAAGTGTAAACATATAACGTTTACTCTTAATAGACAAACATGCCCTCCGCTTTTACTAAACGGTATGCAGATCCCCCAAGCTAACGACGTAACGTACCTTGGCGTTCACCTTGATAGACGACTTACCTGGCGTAAGCACATCGAATGCAAAAAGATGCATCTAAAACTGAAAGCCAGCAGCCTCCACTGGATCATAAACTCACGATCGCCACTGTGCCTAGACTACAAGTTACTACTGTACAATTCAGTCCTAAAGCCAATCTGGACGTATGGCTCCCAGCTGTGGGGGAACGCGAGCAGCAGCAACATAGACATCATACAGCGCGCACAATCAAAAATCCTGAGAACTATCACAGGGGCACCTTGGTATGTTCGCAACGAAAACATCCACCGGGATCTGGGCATCCTCGCAGTGAAAGACGAAATCCAGAAGCAAAAAGAGTCATACAAAGAAAAACTGTCTTCGCACCCAAATTTTCTCGCTCGGGGATTGACTCGGGTTTCTAGCGTATCCCGCCTTAGACGCAACGACCTCCCAACCCAGCAATCGATTTTTAGGGCCGTCTAACTCCGTATCAGTCAATATGACTGTTAGTTAAGTTAAAAATATAAGATTTGATACACCTCTTGTTAGTCTCGCAAAGAGAAGATTCAAGAAATAAAAGCAACGTTAAAACAAAAAAAAAAAAAAAAAAAAATTGCTCGTAAGGACTTTGAACTATTTCTTTCTTTTAAAATTATTATTATTTTTTTTTTCTTTAATTGTAATATTTTTCTTTATTTTTACAATTGTAAAATTGTTTTATTCTCCATTATGTCCCGCTAACAAAAAGCTAATATAATTTCAAGGAAGTCCTTCCGGCATTTTGTCATCCGACACGTACGTCACTTATTTTTACAACAATTGTAATAGAATGCTATTAAAAATAATAATAATAACGTTAAAATTAAAAGAAAAAAAAAAAAAGTAAATATAAAAAGAATCATAAAACTAAAACTTTATCAAAATTGAAACAACCGCCCGCTAATGAAATCGAACCCAGAACCCCATGAATAAGAACCGCGCACTATCCATCTAGGCTACCCTCGAAGTTTATTTTATGATACTTAAAATTAGTTTTAAAGTAAGCGCTAGAATCCATACCAAAAAAAAGAGCTGAAGAGGAAGGATAGTAGAAGATATTTCTGATCTCTTTGCTCTCACACTGGTTCGATTTGAACGTTTCAAACTTTCATCGTTACAAAGAGATCTAAAAATAAAATTCTCTCTTTCCCTCTCTCATCTGCCAGCCGTTTGTCGTGAACCACACATAGTAAATTTTTCTTGGTTTTTTCTTCCTTTTCTAACAGGAATCAGGGTGGGAGCAGTTGCTCCGTTATCACGGCCCTTGAGGCGCGGTGATCAATAATTCACTAAAAAGTATTTACGATTACGGCAATGCCAGAGTATGGAATAAGTTCTTCTTTATTCAGTCAAGCTCGAATACAAACTGAAACTTAAAGCCAACAAAAATTGACCTCATAGCGGCCACGCAAATATGCAGTGTTTGCCGGCTATGTATGGGCATCCGGTCAGACGCTGTGTCAGCAGTTTGGCCAGAGCGAGCTCATAGATATTCGGATATTGCCGTTGCGCAAGAATGAGGCCGCCCTCGGCAGACCCCATTTTGGCAATCATCTTCTTTAGCTGGGCCGCAGTTCTTCGGGCCTGGGTAACTCGCCGATAGGTCAAGCCGATGCATATCAAAGCTCAGCATATTGTTCCCGCTATGAATACCATCTGATATGATTTTCAGATATGATTTCTCCTTTATGTTTTTCAGATTACGTTCACTTAATCGGTGAAGGTAAGGAAGACTGAGAACATTACGTTCGATAGTGACGTTTAGCGAAGGCGAGCTGGCAACTTCTAGAGCCCTCTTCTGGCTGTGTCATGGTTGACAAATCGGTTTTCGCTGACGGTGGCACTCGTTTATCGTTTATAGTTACAATTCGCAAATCGACGTAAGTAATGGGGTTCAAATCGCTTTGCTGGATTTCGCTATTTTTATACCCTTGCAGAGGGTATTATAATTTTGGTCAAAAGTGTGCAACGCAGTGAAGGAGACATCTCCGACCCTATAAAGTATATATATTCTTGATCAGGATCACCTCCTGAGTTGATATGAGCATGTCCGTCTGTCCGTCTGTCTGTTTCTGCGCAAACTAGTCTCTCAGTTTTAAAGTTATCGTCTTGAAACTTTGCACACACCCTTCTTTCCTTTGCACGCAGTATATAAGTCGGAACGGCCCGGATCGGCCGACTATATCTTATAGCTGCCTTATAACTGAAAGATCGGAAATGGTATAACTTTGGTGTTTTTAAAGTTAGAGAGTTCAAATTTTAGGTGAGAGCTATTTTTGGCAAAATAATACGACATACAAATTTCGTAAGGATCCACCGACTATATCCTATAGTTGCCATATAACTGAACGATCGGAAATGACCTAACTCGTGTTTTTGAAGATAGAAAGCTGGAACTTGGTTCAGATTATATATTTGGTCAGTTGATCCGACCTACCAAATTTCATTAGGATCGGCCGACTATATCCTATAGCTGCCATATAACCATAGAACGATAGGAAATGGTACTTGGTAGAAATATCAACTTTCGTATTTTTGAAGATAGAAGTTTGGGACTTTTTTTTAGATTTTGTATTGTAAAAAATTGGATTATACATTCCTATTGCCATAAGGATCGGCCAACTATATCCGATGTTTGCGATATATATCCGGTTTTAACTGCAAGGGTATATAAACTTCGGCCCCACCCGAAGTTAGCTTTCCTTTCTTGTTTTTTTTTTTGTAATAGCAGGGTAACGTTCATTTAAAACTGTCCTTTAGGGACAACCATTAAATGTTATCACATAAACTTCACTTATAGATAACTTTACATATTAATATGGTAGAAATAAATTAGAGTAGTAAGGGGAGGTCCAGCGGGTGTGTCCTTTTTAGTCTTCTGGTCTGTTCGCTGTTGTCCAGCAGGGAGCTGGCCAACAGGTTCGGGTGATTATGAAGCCTCTGCATGTAACGTGCATCCCAAAACGATGCCATTTATGCACTGTTATGTTAGATTTCAAGGCATCGCACAGTGCGCGATTTGGTCTTGCTAGCGGCATTTAATTAATAAATTTTAAACTAAAATATAACTTATTAATTAAATGTGGTGCCACGACGCTAGTACGGCTAGTAGCTTCTGGGGAGTCGGGTGGTCGCCTCGACTTTCTTACTTCTTATGAAGTTTACGATGGGAGGTACGAGCTGCGATGCTATGGATTTGGGTTGCTCTCTTTTATCAGCGTCCTTCGCCAGTTCTAGCTTCCTGTCCTCAGAATCCCTTCGCCATTGTCGATGCTCTTCAGTATAACTTTCCTGTTCCCTGGCACGTTTGCCTGAGTCCTATGAGATTCAAAGTTCCGGATTGATCTTCCGAGTGGCATGGTCAGCAGTGTTTCGCAACTGCTCTTGTCGTCACTCCTCGGGGTCCTCTCGACAGATCGCTTGTACACCGTCACGAATGCGTTTAGGAATTCGAATCTCCGGAATAGCCCCGGTTGTGTTTCGCAACTGCTCTTGTCTCCGCTCCACAGAGTTCTCTCGTCAAGTTGCATGCGCTTGTGCGTTCTCAATCCGTTCAAGGTTGTGAACCCTTTTTGCGTACTTCTTTACTGCGCGCTTTCAGTGGGGACTGCGCGCGAACATTGGGGATATTTGGAGAGTTTGTGAGTTCATATTTGGAACACATTCCGTTCATAGCGGGCGTAATGTCACAAGTAAAACAAGAAAGGAAAGCTAACTTCGGGCGGAGCCGAAAATGATATATCCTTGCAGTAAAAACCGGATACATATCGCAAACACCGGATATTGTTGGCCAATCCTGATGATAATATATGATAATATAACCCAATTTATTATAATAAACAAGAAAGGAAAGCTAACTTCGGACGGAGCCGAAGTTGATAAGCCCTTGCAGTTCAAACCGGATATATATCGCAACCAATGGATATAGTTGGCCGATCCTTATGAAAATATGATAATATAACCCAATTTATTACAATATAAAATCTAAATGTATCCGTCAAAAAAAATGTGAACCTTTGTATGTATGTGTGACTGCTCGCACGACGGCGTAAAAATGTTTTGGCTTACAAATTTCAATTTCAATTTCTCGTTTCTGTTTTCAAGGCGCCGATGTGGTAGTTAGTAGAACAAATAGTATTTTTAATTATCAAAGATCGAGACAGGGTGGTAGTGTAATGGATAAAGTAGTTGCTCTATGTATAAATTTTCTGTGTTCAATTGCTCGTAAGGACTTTGAACTATTTCTTTCTTGTAAAATTATTATTATTTTTTCTTTTCTTTAATTGTAATATTTTTCTTTATTTTTACAATTGTAAAATTGTTTTATTCTCCATTATGTCCCGCTAACAAAAAGCTAATAAAATTTCATAAAATGTCCTTCCGGCATTTTGTCATCCGACACGTCCGTCACTTATTTTTACAACAATTGTAATAGAATGCTATTAAAAATAATAATAACAACGTTAAAATTAAAAGTAAAAAAAAAAAGTAAATATAAAAAGAATCATAAAACTAAAACTTTATCAAAATTGAAACAACCGCCCGCTAATGAAATCGAACCCAGAACCCCATGAATAAGAACCGCGCACTATCCATCTAGGCTACCCTCGAAGTTTATTTTATGATACTTAAAATTAGTTTTAAAGTAAGCGCTAGAATCCATACCAAAAAAAGAGCTAAAGAGGAAGGATAGTAGAAGATATTTCTGATCTCTTTGCTCTCACACTGGTTCGATTTGAACGTTTCAAACTTTCATCGTTACAAAGAGATCTAAAAATAGAATTCTCTCTTTCCCTCTCTCAAACGCCAGCCGTTTGTCGTGAACCACACATAGTAAATTTTTCTTGGTTTTTTCTTCCTTTTCTAACAGGAATCAGGGTGGGAGCAGTTGCTCCGTTATCACGGCCCTTGAGGCGCGGTGATCAATAATTCACTAAAAAGTATTTACGATTACGGCAATGCCAGAGTATGGAATAAGTACTTCTTTATTCAGTGAAGCTCGAATACAAACTGAAACTTAAAGCCAACAAAAATTGACCTCATAGCGGCCACGCAAATATGCAGTGTTTGCCGGCTATGTATGGGCATCCGGTCAGACGCTGTGTCAGCAGTTTGGCCAGAGCGAGCTCATAGATATTCGGATATTGCCGTTGCGCAAGAATGAGGCCGCCCTCGGCAGACCCCATTTTGGCAATCATCTTCTTTAGCTGGGCCGCAGTTCTTCGGGTCTGGGTAACTCGCCGATAGGTCAAGCCGATGCATATCAAAGCTCAGCATATTGTTCCCGCTATGAATACCATCTGATATGATTTTCAGATATGATTTCTCCTTTATGTTTTTCAGATTACGTTCACTTAATCGGTGAAGGTAAGGAAGACTGAGAACATTACGTTCGATAGTGACGTTTAGCGAAGGCGAGCTGGCAACTTCTAGAGCCCTCTTCTGGCTGTGTCATGGTTGACAAATCGGGTTTCGCTGACGGTGGCACTCGTTTATCGTTTATAGTTACAATTCGCAAATCGACGTAAGTAATGGGGTTCAAATCGCTTTGCTGGATTTCGCTATTTTTATACCCTTGCAGAGGGTATTATAATTTTGTCCAAAAGTGTGCAACGCAGTGAAGGAGACATCTCCGACCCTATAAAGTATATATATTCTTGATCAGGATCACCTCCTGAGTTGACATGAGCATGTCCGTCTGTCCTTCTGTCCGTCTGTCTGTCCGTCTGTCTGTCTGTCCGTTTCTACGCGAACTAGTCTCTCAGTTTTGAAGCTATCGTCTTGAAACTTTGCACACACCCTTCTTTCCTTTGCACGCAGTATATAAATCGGAACGGCCCGGATCGGCTGACTATATCCTATAGCTGCCATATAACTGATTGATCGGAAATGGTATAACTTTGGTGTTTTTAGAGTTACAGAGTTCAAATTTGACACGAGAGCTATTTTTGGTAAACCATTACGATATGCCAAATTTCACAAGGATCGGCCAACTATATCCGATGTTTGCGATATATATCCGGTTTTAACTGCAAGGGTATATAAACTTCGGCTCCGCCCGAAGCTAGCTTTCCTTTCTTGTTTTGTATAAAAAAAAAAAAGAAGAAAGACAAGAATAGTGAAATTTGTTTATTTATTTATGAAGATCTACCAAGTAATTTAAAATTAGTAGGTAGAGGTATGGTTGAGCAATAGCAACGGGGGCCTTCAGCTCGGTTTTTTACAATAATTACATGAGTGTTATTTTATATGTACATTTTGGCTAAATTAGAATTATCCTAAATGAGGTAATATAAGTTTGTATTCTTTAGAAATAGTATTAGTTTTAAAATGTTTGGTAATGTGGGGTATGAGATGGATTCTAGTGGATTGGTGTTTTTAAATATCAGTTGCCTTTGGTAGTTTAGTGACCTGCAGTTAGTCAGTAAGTGAATAATTGATAAGGCATCGTTGGTTTCATTGCAGAACGGACAGGTCCTGGTTACATTTGGGTCCATATAGTGTGTATGTGTAATTTTTGTGTGACCAAGCCTGATCCTTGTTATTATTATCTGGTCTCTACGTGAGATCGATGAGTGAATGTTTTTGGTAATTGGTGGCAGTTGAGTTGTGGATTATTAATTGCTTGGTACCAGCGTGAAGTTTTTGATTTGTTTGATTGCATTTTCAAGAGATATGTATTTTTAATATATCTAAATATGTCTTGCGTGTTTAAATTTTCCATGGTTGTGAGTGGTTGTCTTGTAGCGTTTTTTGCTAGGGCATCTGCCAGTTCGTTTCCAGGTATTCCCACGTGACCGGGGATCCAAAGCAGTTTAAATATATTATTGTTTTTTGGTAGAAGATTACGAGCCTTTAAGATATAGTGTTCGCTGTTGTTAGTGTTTTTAATTGCGTCGATGGCAGAGAGCGAGTCTGAGCACATGCAAAATTTGCCTCTTTTAGTTTTATGTAATTGCAGTGCTTCTACTATTGCCAGTAGCTCTGCGGAAAACACTGTAGAGTAGTGTGGTAGGTGGTAAAGTTTGATGCATTCAGTTTCGTTTGTGATTGCCATGGTAGTGATGCCGTTTGCTGGAGATCCGTCGGTGTAAATGTATGTAAATGTATTTGTGTTCGTCTTTTGACTTACTTTTTGTAAATTTTAATCTGAAAATTTCAGGAGGGTTACTTTTTTTGTCGAATTTATTCAGCGATGTGTTTATTTTTAGAGGGCTTGTGTTCCAAGGCGGTGTGGTTTGTGTAGGTGATGTTAATTGATTAAATGACAGTTGGTGGACTTGTGAGTATTCTATAGTACGATCTATTGTTGATTTGTATTGTGGACGTTTAGGCGGGCGATATGCTTTTAAAATTTTTAATATTGGGGAGGCTTTGGCGTTAACTAGGGACTTAATGATTTTTGTCGGAAGGAACTCTCGTCTGTCTTCTGTGAGTGAGTTATATGCGATCACAAACAGGACCACGGAGAGTGGGGAGCCTTGAGGAATGCCGTTTTGCAAAAGGAGGAGGTTTCAGAGTCAATGCGCACGAGTAGTTTTCTATTTGTCATGTAGTTTCTTACGTAGTTAATAATTTTTGGGCCAGTTTTCCAGATTATAAGTTGGTCAAGTATTGAGTGGATGCCAACTCTATCAAAGGCCTTTGCAAGCCGATTTCCCCTTTCTAAAGCCAGTTTGACTGTTATGGATTAGTTTGTCGTTTATTACAAACCACCACAGCCGTTTTGCTATTATTTTGTCAAGCAGTTTTGCTAGGCATGAGTTTAGTGCGCTCGGTACGAGTTAAGCAAGGTTTTGTCTGAATTTGGTTTTAGGATCGGTATTATTAAGCTATTTTTGTATGTTTGTGGGATGTAGTTGTTTAGTATGGATTAATTATTATTGGAATTATTGGAGGTTAATAATTCTGTTTTTGGTTGTTTTATCCAGGTTTTTTAGCATTGTGTAGTTGATTCTGTCAAGTCTTGGTGTGTTTCCTTTTAATGTAGTTAATACTGCTGAGAATTCTATTGCAGTTATGGGTTTTTCTATTTCGGTTGCTCTTTTGCTAGGAATATGTGTACGGTCATTTTCGTTGTCGTAATGTTCATTACGTAATGTTAGTGCATACCACAACCCTACAATCGATACCTGCTTGATGTCTATCGATCTCGAGACCCCGGTCCCTTTGGAAAGCGGGACATCTCTAAGCATTTTCCAATTATTACGACTGAAACACATTTTTGTTATACTGCCAACATTGTTTGATCTCTAAAATCAATTCAAATTAAATTCAGTGACATACTTGAAACAAACCCGGTGTTTTTATAAAACGGCAACAGCAAAGTCCCCATAGCAGACTTCTGCTAATCATTGACTCCCGTATTCTATCGGCGCAGTCACAACATTTTGGTGGCCCATGAGGGGAACCTGTTGTTAAATGTGCCAATGAATGGAATTTAAATTGATTTGGAACAAACAATTGGGCTCAAATTAATCTGAAACAAACGGCTGTTAACCTATGCCACGTGGAACCACGCTTTCTACGAATAACGGACCGAAGAACAAGGGATCGCTGCGCGACGAATAACGGACAAAGGAAGGAGAGATTGCTGCGAGACGAATAACGGACCAAAGGAACGACGAATTGAAACTGGAAACTGCTACACAGACTGACTGGAAGCCGGTGAGTGTTTGTATGTGAGGGCTGTGATTTCAAGCGTGCTGTTGTAAATTCAATAAAACTATGGGTATCGACGATGAAAAGACAGGCACACAAGCCAATCCTTCCCCATCCGACCAGTTTGCTGGTTTGCACGCGAGACAGAAGGATTTATGGAACAGGTTGACGCAACTCGAGCGTAACTTTAAGAAGGATAGCCAATCCCGAAAATCCAAACATTATTTTCTTCAGCGACTTAGCACGTTAAAGGATTTATCCACCCTGTTTGATGCGAATCACCAACAATTGGCCGATCAGCTGTGTCCCAGTCAACATGTATATTTCTCAGACAACCTATACGAGCGGTTTGTTGAAGAGCACCAGTACATCTTCTGCAACATCTCGGAAGAATACGACAACAAGTTCTCAGTGATAGCCCAAGGTTCCCCACCAATCGAGCCGTCACTCCAATTTTATCATCCAACATTCCGCTTCCGAAGCTTCCAGTTCCACGCTTTTCGGGAAGCTTTACGGATTGGCCCTCATTTTACGATGATTTCCTACAACTCATCCATGACAACAACACTCTCTCTAACATCCAGAAGTTTCACTTTCTCAAGCAGGCCTTGCCCGAAGGACGGGACCAGGATGTCAGTCACATGGCATTAACAGATTCTGGGTATACGGTAGCCTGGGATCTCCTCGTCAAGCGCTACAACAATCCACGTCTCCACTTTATGCACACCGTGGCGGCACTGTATGGTCTTGAGTCGGTTCCCAAGCAAGCTGCAGAAGGTATCAGGCGCGTGGTAACCCTGGCTAATGTTTGCATTAGTGATCTTCGACGTTTAAAAATAAACGTTGATTCCTGCGATCACTGGCTAGTGCATCATCTGTTAACCAAACTACCAAGCAGCACTACGCAAGCGTGGAGATCCACCACGTGGAGATCTACTCATTAGGGAGATCCACCGTGATTCCAACCTTTTCGATGTTGGAGACTTTCCTGCAGGAGCGCTTAGTTAGCATCGACCTAATCGAAAATCGAAATCAACCACTTGGAACTCGTTCAGAACCACGACAATCTTCCCATCCACGTGCGCCTAACCGATCCAACTTCAATTCCACTAACCGCCACAATTTTCATGTGACTACGGAAATGGGAGCACCCCAGTGCACTCTCTGCCAAAGAAACCATGTTCTCCGGAGATGCCCCAGTTTTCTCGCGAAGGATTGCTTTGCTCGTAAGACGATCGTCGATCGCATAAAAGCATGCCTCAATTGTCTCAGCACAAGCCACGCGCTAAGTCACTGCGGCAGCACTCGCAATTGCTTACAGTGCGGCCAACGCCACCATACGCTACTGCATTTTCGGAACATAGCAACCCAGCCTACCAACTCTGCCCTATCGCGACAGCCAACGAACGGTGTCCATAGCGCGCAGGGCACCCAACAGAGCGCAGCATCCCGCTCATCTGTTTTGTCTCAACAGCACAGCCTAGCCCCCGGCTTAACTGCTTCGAACGAGACGCAACTCCTCAGCGCAGTTGCCACCTATCAAAATCCATCCACCACGATTCTCGCCACGGCCCTAATCCGAATTGTCAACGACCAAACGGGACAATCTGTTTTAGCCAGAGCGTTGATTGACAGAGCGTTGATTGGCTCGGAAGGAACACTTACCATTTGGTGGCGTGACAAAACCGGAGAGTTAAAAAAGTTCCGTCTCACCACAGTTACCTTCGGAACAGCATCAGCGCCATACACAGCGATTCGGGTAATCCACCAAATAGCTCAGGACGAACGAGAAAATTATCCGCTAGCAGAAAAGGTACTGAAAAGGGAGATTTATGTTGATGACGTACAAAGCGGGCATGAGACCACGGACGGTGCCATTCGAGTGCGAAACGAGGTCATAGCAGCCCTCCGCTCGGCTGGTATGCATCTTCGAAAATGGGCAGCGAACCACCCGGCGTTGCTTAGCGATATTCCTAAAGTAGACCTCTGCAACCACTCAATCTTTGAAATGGACAATAAAGACAGCATTAAAACGCTTGGACTGTACTGGCAGCCAAACCCGGACGTCTACGGATTCAAAATCCATTACTCGATCAATCCCAGACTTTCGAAAAGGGCTCTTTTATCAACAGTGGCGCGGCTCTTCGATCCATTAGGATTTTTAGCACCCTTGATAGTCATGTCGAAAATTCTCCTCAAGGACGTATGGAGCTTCCGTATGCAGCAAACTGATGGCACTTACCATGCACTCGATTGGGACGACATGCTACCAGAGTCTTTGGCAGCGCGTTGGCAGCGATATCTCGAACATCTTCCAGAACTTCAACACATTCGCATACCACGCTGGTTCGGTTACGATTTCAGCAATGTGATATCTCTTTAATTGCACATGTTCTCCGACCTGCGAGTACTCGACACTGCTGGAATTATACATACACACTTAGTCGCAGCTCGCACTAGGGTTACACCAACAAAGCCTCTCACCATACCGCGAGTGGAGCTTTCCGGAGCAGTTCTAGCTACCAAACTCGCCACATGGATCCAGCAGCAACTTCACGTGCCTCAGATGCGGGTCACAGTGTACTACTGGTCAGACGCCATGATCGTGCTTCACTGGATATATGGAGATCCATGCAGGTGGAAGACTTTTGTAGCCAATCGAATTGGCAGCATCCAAGAGGTCAGCTCTGCTTCCCAGTGGGGTCATGTGTCTACGCAGGACAACCCTGCGGATTGTGCAACGCGCGGTTTAACCCCACTCCAGCTCGCGCAGGATAAGCTCTGGTGGAGCGGCCCAGACTGGTTGCAGGAACCCCAAGATCATTGGCCCAAGGTAACTCTTACTTCTCCAGATCCGAGCACAATCTGCGAGGAACAGGCAGCAAAGGTTATCCACGCTCACACCTGTGCATCCACTGATTCCTTTGTTGAGTCATTTTCGTCATACAGTCGACTTGTATTTTCCACAGCATTCATTAATCGCTTTATCCATAATACTCGCTGCAAAAGGGAGGCTCGGCTTTCCGGACCAATTAGCGTAAAGGAGTTTTCCAAGGCAATGTATACTCTGGTTCGCGTTGTCCAACAGGAAGCATTCTCTCACGAACTGTCCAAGTTGCGAGCAAACAAATCGCTCTCAAAATCTAACAAGCTTAGCCAACTGTCACCATTCATAGATGCCCAAGGGATCCTCAGAGTGCGGGGCAGACTTGGAAACGCTTTGCAGCTCACCACTCAACAACGCACGCCCATCATCCTACCGAAGTCACATCATTTTTCGGACCTCGTCATAAAAAACGCCCATCTGAACACCATGCATGGGGGAGTGCAACTGACGATCATCCATCAGCAGTTTTAGATCATTAATGGCAAACAAGCGGTAAAAATAGTTCTTTGACAGTGTGTGGCTTGCTTTCAGCATCGCCCTAAACCCTCTCGACAATTAATGGGTGATCTTCCATACCATCGTGTTAATCCGCCGAAAAGAGCGTTCGAAGCTACAGGTGTGGATTACACAGGATCTATCGATGTCAAGGCCTCGAGGTTCAGAGGACACACTACATACAAGGCCTATATTGCTGTATTCATTTGCCTCGCCAGTAAAACTATCCATTTGGAGCTGGTGACAGGACTCACAGCACAACATTTTCTCTGGGCTCTCCAACGGTTCATTGGACGCCGCGGTTTTGTGCGGCACATGTACAGTGACTGCGGCACAAATTTTATAGCAGCAGATAAATCCCTACAGTTGTGGTCTAACGAGTTCCGGCAGGAAATCAACCAGACAGTCGTCCCAGAACTCACAAAGCGCTATATTCAGTGGCACTTTAACCCCCCACACAGCCCAAACTTCGGAGGACTTTGGGAGGCTAACGTCAAAGCCGTAAAGTCTCATCTTCATCGTTCCTTCAAAGGATACCCAATGACTTATAAACAATTATCAACCGTTCTTATCCAGATCGAGGCCTGTCTTAGCTCTCGGCCTTTATGCCCGTTAACCGCGGATATTAACGATCTGCAAGTATTGACTCCAGCTCATTTTCTCATCGGAGACTCCATGCAATCGCTTCCGACCCCCAGTGACAAGGACAAGTCGCTCAACACACAGTTCATGGAGGGACAACGGATCCTACGCCAGTTCTGGAAAAGGTGGAGCTCACATTGGTTGTCTCACCTTCAGGCACGCCCTAAGTGGAGACAAGAGGAAGAAAACCTACAGGTCAATGACCTAGTTATTATCAAGGACGACAGGACAGGTCCAACCGATTGGAAACTAGGTCGTGTTATAGAATTACACCCTGGAGCCGATGGGATGGTACGAGTTGCAACAATCTATACAGGTTCGGGTACATATAAGCGATCAGTATCCAAGATCTGCAGATTACCCATCCCGAATTACACGGAAGCTAAATTCGAGGAAGCTCATCTTGAACAATAGTGATACACGCATTTGGTCTCACATCCATACCACAGCAAACATTTCACCTGTTTCTTTCAGTTACCATTAGAAGGATGTCTTAATGCTGGACCCAGCATTGCGGGGCGGCATGTACGGTCATTTTCGTTGTCGTAATGTTCATTACGTAATGTTAGTGCATACCACAACCCTACAATCGATACCTGCTTGATGTCTATCGATCTCGAGACCCCGGTCCCCTTGGAAAGCGGGACATCTCTAAGCTTTTTCCAATTATTACGACTGAAACACATTTTTGTTATACTGCCAACATTGTTTGATCTCTAAAATCAATTCAAATTAAATTCAGTGACATACTTGAAACAAACCCGGTGTTTTTATAAAACGGCAACAGCAAAGTCCCCATAGCAGACTTCTGCTAATCATTGACTCCCGTATTCTATCGGCGCAGTCACAACAACTATCGATAGGTAAACTTAAATTAACGTTTATTTAAATTTGAAAATCATAATTAAATGCCGCTAGCGAGGCCAAATCGACCACTGTGCAGTGCTCAGAAAAACTATTACAAAGCAGTAAGGGCCTACTGCAAGTGGTAGTAAGGGAATCGAACCCGATGGTACCGCCGCGGAAATAAAAACTGCCCTTAAAGAAAAGGCTTTCGCCGCCAAGAATGTTATTAACATTCTAATTAAAGATAAAAAGCCACAACCCCTCTTTAAGGTCGAGCTCGAGCCAGAAAGCCGATCGCTGAAGAAGAACGAAGTCCACCCAATCTACAAGCTGCAATATCTTTTGCATCGGAAAATCACTGTTGAAGAGCCACTTAAACGCAAGAGTATGGACACACCAGGTCATACTGCACACTTCGGGCTGTCTGTGTAGTCTGCTGGGACGCTCACAACTCCGCTTACTGCACCGCTCACAAACAAGGTCAGTACCGTGAAAAATGGGGAAACTGAGGAGGCAACCATGCGTCAAGCGTCCGCAACTCGCAACCAAAATCCACAGAATGCGTACATTGCGTTCAAAACTACGCCAGACATCTTCTTCTCCAAAGCTGCGAGGTCCCCATTCGGTCCACTAAACACTACCAACAACTTCTCCTATGCCGATGCTCTACGATCTGGAAGGGCCTAACTCACAAAGCGCTAAACAGGCCTTAGAACAGCCACACAGCAAAACGTAAACTATGACGCTTACCCTCTAACAAAGTATGATGGAGCTTTTGTCATTCATGAAAACGACCATGCAAACACTTGATCAAAACCAGCTATAGGATATAGTCGGCCGATCGTTATGAAATTTGTTAGGTCGGATTAACTGACCAGAAAAATAGAATCTGTACAAAGTCAGCTATGGGATATAGTTGGCCGATCCTTATGAAATTGGGTCGTGTTATTTTGCAAAAAAAAAAAAAAAACATTTGACTTTCATGTAAAATTTGAACTTTCTAACTCTAAAGACCAAAGTTATAATTTCTATCAATCAGTTATATGGCAGCTATATGATATAGTTGTCCGATCTGGCTGATTTTAACAAATTTTTTTAGAATACAAACAAAAATGTTTTGTACCAATTTTCAAGTCTCTACCTCAACTCGTAGTATTTTTAGCCGCTCTCTCCATACAAGCCGGACCACTGGTGCAAGCAATGGTGTCTCACGGCATAAACTAGAATTGTCACACTTCTTGGCCGAAAACCATATTGACGTTATGCTACTGGTGGAAACGCATCTTAAGAGCAAATACTACTTTCAAATAAGAGGTTACACAACCTACCTCACAGATCATCCATATGGGAAAGCCCACAGCTCAATTGGAGTTCTAATCAGAGAACGCATTGAACACCATTTTCACAAAAGATTTGCAACAAACTTCTTGCAGACCACATCGATACAAATTCAGTCAAGCAATGGAATCCTTTCAATCGCTGCCGTTTACTGCCCTCCTCGCTTCTCAAAATCGGAAGGACAATTTATGGACTTCTACAATTCACTTGGGGATCGATTTATAGCCGCAGGAGACTACAACGCCAAACATACGCACTGGGGATCACGTCTAGTGACTCCCAAAGGAAGACAATTGTACAATGCAATTATAAATGTGAAAAATAAACTGGAGTATGTTTCCCCTGGAAACTAGCCAACAGACTCAAGTAAGCTCCCAGACCTTATTGATTTTGCTGTGACAAAAAACATACCTTGCAATCTAATAAGTGCCAAAGCAGTCTCGGACCTATCATCAGACCACTCGCCTGCTACTAACGCTTCTTCAAAGCCCAGAAATAACCGAACCAGACAAACCCCTTCAGCCAGCCGACGCCAAAAACGAACTGGCTAAAATACAAAAAGTACGTGGGTGCCCACAAAGAACTCATTCCAGAGTTTAACATGGTATCGGACTTCGAATACACTACGAGCGCCCTGGACTACTACTCGATGCGGCAGCTAAAATCTCTTCTCCTCATGTGAAGGAAGTAGACCGAAACAAATACTACAAATATTATCAGCAAATCGATTAGCTTGTGCGAGAAAAGAGGCGCACGCGTCGTGACCGGCAAAACAGCAGATCACCAGCTTCAAAACAACGCCTTAAGGAACCGACCCGATCACTCGACCAGGCTCTTCACCAATAGGAAAAAAATCCAGAGCTTAGGTACACCTAGAATCTCCCGCCAAAAAGCATAAAGAACCCCCTGTAGAAGGTCCACCAAAATCTAAGCGCCCCAATTGAAACGACCACCCCGATAAGAAACTCTTCGGGATTCTGGGCTCGCAGCGACGAAGACCGAGCTGAAACATTCGCCACACATCTCCAAAGTGTCTTCCAGCCAAACACAGCCTCAAATTCATTCCTCCTGCCAGTAATTCAGTCAGAGTCCTCCCCCTCAGACAGCCGCACCTTCATTCCGGCCGAACGAAATCGAAAAAGTCATAAGAGGGCTAAAACCAAAAAAGGCTCCCGGTGGCGACTATTGACCCCAAAGATGCTGATCGAACTTCCAAAAAGCGCTATAGAGGTCGACTGCAAACTATTTAATGGAATCATTAATCTTGGCTTTTTCCCAAAAAAGTTGAAGAAACCATCATTATAATGATTCCGAAGACTGGAAAAGACCACGCAATTCCGTCATCATACAGACCAATAAGCCTTCTAAATGCTTGTTAACTCGTATAATACCACATCTGGAAGGTTGCAATATTATCTCGGCACACCAATTTGGCTTCCGAAGAAACCACGGAACCATCGAGCAAGTGAACAGATTAACATCCGAAATACGCTCAGCCTTCGAACAGCGAGAATACTGCAGTGCTATTTTCCTTTACGTATCTCAAGCTTTCGACCAAGTTTGGCTTATTGGACTCATGCACAAAATTAAAACGTATTTCGCCGTAGTATTTCGTAGTTCGCCGACGATACCGCTATCCTTAGTCGCTCCAGATTCCCAACGCAGGCAACAACCCAACTGGCTAATCATCTCACAATAGTGGAAAGGTGGCTGGCGCATTAAAATAAACGAACAAAAGTGTAAATATATAACGTTTACTCTTAATAGACAAACATGCTCTCCGCTTACACTAAACGGTATGCAGATCCCTTAAGCTAACGAAGTAACGTACCTTGGCGTCCACCTTGATAGACGACTTACCTGGGGTAAGCACATCGAATGCAAGAAGATGCACCCAAAGCTGAAAACCAGAGCCTCCACCGAATCATAAGCTCATGATCGCCACTGTGCCTTGACTACAAGTTACTACTCTACATCAAACAGCACGCACAATCAAAAAATTTGAGAACTGAGGCACCTTTGTATTTTCGCAACGAAAACATGCACCGGGATCTGGACATCCCCGCAGTGAAAGGCTAAATCCAGAAGCAAAAAGAGTCATACAAAGAAAAACTGTCTTCGCACCCAAATTTTTTGCTCGGGGATTGACTCGGGTTTCTAGCGTACCCCGCCTGAGACGTATCGACCTTCCAACCCAGGAATCGATTTTTAGGGCCGTCTAACTCTGTATAAGTCAATATGACTGTTAGTTAAGTTAAAAATATAAGATTTGATACACCTCTTGTTAGTGTCGCAAAGAGAAAATTCATGAGAAAATTCAAGAGAAATGCTTTTAGCAATGGTATACAAAAAAAAAATATATATTTTCCTTGATCAAGAAGCCTAATATCATCAGAATATCAGACCAGTCAAATGTATCTATAAGGCTATTAAGTTTCTGAAAATCAGCTTTACGGAAACAGCGGATCTTATTTACCACGCTCGGCGACATCTGATCGATACCAGGAGTGGTTTCGATTGAGACCTCCAGTGTGGGGTGATATGGATCCTCTGGGGATGAAAGGGGAAAAGCTCTGGAGAGAGCGGTACCATCAGGATCAGATACAAAACATAAGTCTAAAAGCCGACCTATCGAATTTCTAACATGGTTGATCTGACCTAGGGACATGTCAAACATGCCAGCGGTGAAGTCATGGTAAGTTATAAGTGACAAAGATGGTGAGTTATCGACGTTGGACCACTTTAATTCTGGGATATTAAAGTCGCCCACCGCGATGAGCTGGTCACGATCAGTCATAAGATTAAAAACGGATTGAATAGCAGACAAATGTTGCCAATATGTGGGCGGTTCAGACATAGGCGGTATATATGAACATATAATGTATAAAGCTTTCACGGACATAGTGATTCTAACGCAAATAAATTCAATGTCACCAAACTCATAAGACTTCACCTTTTCAGAAGCAAGACTAAAGTCTACCGAAATGAGGACTACACCCCCTCTTCGCTGAGATCGATCCCGTCTAAAAGTGGTGTACTTACTTGGAAAAACTTCGGAGCTAAAGATCTCCGGATTTAACCAAGTTTCTGTAAATGATATTATATGGGATGCAAAGAAAGAACTATCAGAATATAGCTTGGGCAGTTTGCTACGTACCCCCCTAGTATTCTGATAGGTAAGAGTTAGTGAGGAAACTAGTTTTTTGGGTTAGTGGCCAAAGAAGAGGTGGAGGGTTTGTACGTAGTTCCGATAATGGGAAGTCTCACTCCCACTGGTTTTTTAACTTTTTTCTTCACGGAACTAGGCTGATGTTCTTGGACGAAAAGATTCTCTGGCCAAAAACTGGGAGAACAAATCGTCTTGAACATCAGCGCGGGCACACGAATCTTGAGAGAAGACGTGCAAAATCCATAAAAAAAATTTTTTGTCTGTGATAATTTGCCAGTCAAGAGAAAAGTTGTCTTGCTCCTGTACTTCAACTGAACTCATTTTCATTACTCAAAGGTAAACATTTTGACGCTCAAATTACAAGCAAATTACAAGTTCTAAAAAATTGGAGTGGAGGCAGTGCTATGGAAATTGAGAGCTTTCCCACCACTGGTTTGGTGGTCGTATTATAATATTAGGAAATACTGAGATTTATAGTCCATTGGCCATGGCTGATTATCAGCACTGCGCCAATGGATTAGGAAACACCTTTTTGGCTAGTTATTTGCTGATTTTGTTGGCGCTGTTTATGATGATTCCTTTTCCCCTCCGCAATGGGACTTGAATTAACGCCAACCTGACGAGTAAGAGCACCGATAACGAATTGAGCTGCCGTCCTTGAGCATGAACTAATGCAGCTTTGGTTTCCGTGGTTTTCGAGCGTAGGTGTTGAAAGATGACATACTGCCGGGTTTAGAACTGGGATAAAACAAAAAACGCTTACGCAAATGGATTCTTGCCCTCACGCCTGACTTACGAGTCAAACTGTAACACGAGTTAAACACTCTAACCTTAAAGGGTGTATATTTTATTCTCATTTATGAATAATTAAGAAACTAAGTCTTATTTTATTAATAAATCAGTATAAAATCTTTTAACCGCAAGGGTATATCAACTTCGGCTCCGCCCAAAGTTAGCTCTGCTTTCTTGTTTTACATATACTATATACTAAAAAAATATATATAAAATAATATAAATGGGTTTGGTATAATATTGTGGTTGTTGGTTATCCATCGCTGCAATCAGTAATGCCGCCGACGCTGGAGATATGTTTTAAGGTAATTACCCCTGGCGGTTGCCGGGGGGGTTGCTACTCCATGTAGGTAGTGGTTGGGATCCCTGGCGGTTGCCGAGGGGAGATCCGTTCTGTGACGGGAGTTACGATGGGAGCACTTGCCCCGTTGTTAGGGCCCTTGAGGCGCGGTGACCAATTCAACAAATGAATTTACAAGTTAACGGCAGTGCCGGAGATTGGTTTTATGGTGCTCTTTATTGTATGAGACTCTGACACAAACTGAAACTTAAAGCTAAAAAAAGCGAGCTCTTAAATAATCGGACATTGCCGCTGCTTGGTTTACTTCAGTTAACTACTCCCCCTTCAAGAATGAGGCCGCCCTCGGCCGACCCTAGCCGATGCAAATTAAAGCGCAGCATATTGCTCCCGCTATGAACACCAACTGATGTAACCGATGGTGGTTAATCTCCTTCCCGAACTCTTTGATTTCTCCAGATTACGTTCACTCAGTCGGTGAAGGTAAGGAAGGCTAAGAACGTGATTTTCCATGGTGACATTCAGGGAAGGTGAGCTGGCCACTCCTGGAGCCCTCTTCTGGGCTGTGTCATGATTGACCAATCGGGTTTCGTTGACCATGGCACTCTTTTCAAACGTGATGAGATATGTGCCCTTTATATGGACACAGGTGCCATTGTCCACACACACGTGAGCCGAGCGATCATTTACAATTACTATTCCTTCATTAACATAAGTGATGGGGTGTAAATCGCTTTGCTGGATCTCGCAATGCGCCGAGCGTCCAGCGTAAAGCTCTTGGGCGCATGATCTTCTGCGAGCCAATCGGCAAAATGTAGCTCCTGATGTCGGGGAGCACTTTTCCACGGTGTGGATCTCACTGTCGCATTCGGCAATGACGTTGTCTTCCAGCCTGAGCATGGTGTCGTGATGTGACACTGGGAAAACGGTGATCTTGCTGCAGGCCGACTTTATCTTTGGAAACTTAATAATAAAGTGTAATATGTTATCGGACTGTAAGATCTTAACGGACGATATACAAAACATCTCTAACCGCGGTCTCGGTGGGCTCTTCCATCCACAGACTTTCCAGGTTTGCATGATCTAGGATGCCACTGCTAGCATCAAACCCTGTAGCTCCATTGCTATCATCCTATTTCGAGTTAAAAGCATCTCGAATAGGTGCCCAGTATCAATTTGGGACTTTTTTGCTGACCTCAGAAGTTGGTTGACGGTAGTGGTAATTTTATTGATTTGAATTTGTACTTTGTTAATATTAACCTGCCTATTGTTTGCATTCGTTAATTGGAATTCTTGAAATTTAATTCTTTCAAAATCTTCTGCGTCCGGCGTTCCTACCACTACTTTTAGCGCAGTCCCTAAGAAGTCTAAACTTCATGCTACCCTATGATGGATGCTCAAAGAGTCGAGCATGTCGCGTAGGTGGGCGACATCAACAACTAGGAGTTTCTGCATGTGGAGTTGCGGGAACATGACGGTCATCCCATTAGTTTTTTTGATGACGCGCCTATATTCCGAGAGATTCGCTAAGTGCTTCATAAAAGCGAATTCCCTCCATATCAGGATTCGACCATTAATGATGGGAATGTATTTGGCTTTGGAATAGTCCAAGACGCGTGCCGATGTTGCGGCCAAAAGGAAAATCAGGGTTATGGTTGAAAACCTGTAATTTGGATGTGCTGTGAATTCAGTTGAAACTGGGTAGCCCACCATTAAAGCATGATTAAAATAATAATGGAAGCAAAAGCTTATGCCAAGTGGCTAGGAAAAAGACAAATAAAAAAAGGATGAAAAATTATTAGGCGGGCGATAATTGAGTCACGCTCGGCCTACCTAAGGCTGTCTTTGTGGACCACCCTCCCCTTAATGAGAACTGTGGTCCCCATGTCCGCTTCTACGGGTTCTTTCTCGAACAAAGGTGACAGTTTGATGCTCAGTCGCCTGCTAGACTACACTAGGATCTTTTCGCCAACTTTGAAAACCCTGTTTTGCCGGGAAGCATTTCTCCTGTCGCTCCTTTAAAAAAAAATGACGTATTGACGTATTGACGTATATTCCCTTAAAAAATTAATGCCGTCCGAATCATAATCTTGAATTACGTCGTCGTCAATTTTCTGAGCCGTGCTTGAAGCTGCGGCTATATATTTTTCCCCGGTTCCGCCTGCGCTCTGCGCGACGTGGTTAACCTTCTGTTGTGTAGGCCCGATCGATCGGACACGGTTTGCTCCCTGTTTTGGGAGGGAGCCACCGCGATGGGTCGATGTCCATGGGTTCATGGGTACGGCATCGGCAGGGCCCCTTATTTGATTCCTAATAATAATAACTGCCTGGTAATGGCGCGAGCTATTTACATAATTCCTGAAAATATAGTATGCGGCTACTGCCGCTTGTCTCCAGGAGACGTATGCGTCCTGTGCTCCCGTAAATTCGGGCAGGCACTTGACGGCATCTAGGGGCTCGTCACATTTGACGTCGTCCCTAATTTCTATAGGTTTATAGGCTTTAATTTGGGGAGCTTCCGCTTGGGCGGGAGCGATTTGTGTTGCGTCGACCCGTTCGGTCAGTTGTTGTATAACTAGACGTAGCTCATTTTGTCTACGCTGTCTTATACTCCTTTAGTGGTAAAAACGGCTGCTCATGTGGAGCTGTACCCATAATATCGCCCAAAAGAATTAATGCATGCTCGAATTGCATGTCTATAGAGACATTTAGGCTTGTGGGGGGTCGCAGGGGCTGAGCCACCGCTTCAGTTATGTGTGCGAGCTCGTCGAACTGCGCTGTTGCCTTGCCAAATAGAGACAAGGTGAGGGGTGCGCGGGGACTGAGCCTCCGCTTATTATAAACAAAGAAAAATAAATAAAAACAACAAATTGCCACACACTGCATGTGCGGCCGTATCGTGTTCTCGAAAATGGAGTGGGGAAACAAAACGGAAAAGAAAAATAAATAACCAAAACTACGCGGCTAATACCAAGAATTCTTGTGTAACAAAAAAGACATATAAAAGCTGAATTAAATACACGCGATTATATAAATTATTTCCGATCGAAATTTAAAATTTTCTGCCAGCGATTTTTTGGATTTGGTTAGGAATTTTTATTCCGCTCTTTTTGTGTTATATCGAAGTATTCATTTATTTATTCACAAAAAACAGAAATGCAAACAATATTGGGACAATAATTGGTTTACAAGAAAAAATGGTTTATACATTTTATAATAGATAAAAATGTTAACGCTAAACCGTCAGCCAACTAATGAAGATTAATTAAATTTAAAACTTTTATGGGGCTGCAGTTTTTTGTTAGAGTAAGGCACAATATTTCACTATTCTCAGTATCATCTCAAAAATCGCAGAGAAAAGAGGTGTTACTATTGAGCTCTTGTAGTCTACTTACCAACAACCAAAAACAACAACTAACAACTGCTTATAAGAAAAAAACAAAGAAGTGCGTAAAACAAAAAAGTAAAAAACAAAAACAAAAACAACTAACTCAAAATCCAAGTGCCGGGCGCCAGCCCGAAAACAACTATAACAATGGACAAACCACCGGACATAAGAAGTGGTACATCAATGTACAACCAAAGATTATACAGTACATAGATGGGACATCTCATACAAAGAAAAATTTTCTATGGCGGGTTCCAGCAGTGGAACCCGTTGGAACGAACGGGTTCCATTGCGCGACAAAGAATGAGGAATAGCCGAGTGGTAGAGTGTTTGGCTGGTGTGCAAAGTAAAATGAGTTCAAACCAGGCTCGGGAAGTCCATATTTTTTTAATTTTAAATCTATTTATATAATATTTTTATTATTTTAATGTATTTTTCTAAATTTATAATCCAATAAAAAAAAATACAAAATTGTAAAATCACCTTAACAACGCCTCAGTTCGTAGTGGAACCCGCTGTAAAAATGTCTATAAGTGCGGGTTCTACGGCATTTTGGCAGGCCGCGTCGTGGAACCCGCTCTCAAATGTTTTCATTTTTCCCGTCGTGGAACCCGCTGTAATAATGAAAACATTTGAGAGCGGGTTCCACGACAAACGGCTGGCAGATGAGATAGGGAGAGAGAGAATTCTATTTTTAGATCGTAACATCTTTGGAACGATGAAAGTTTGAAACGTTGTAATGGAACCAATGTAAGAGTAAAGAGATCAGATATATCTTTTACTATCCTTACTCGTCAGCTCTGTTTTTGGTATAGTTTCTTGCGCCTCTTTTAAAACCAAATTTAAGTATCATAGAATCAACTTCGAGGGTAGCCTAGATGGATAGTGCGCGGTCCTTATTCAAGGGGTCCTGGGTTCGATTACATTAGCGGGCGGTTGATTCAATTTTGATCAAGTTTTAGTTTTATGATTATTTTTAGATTTACTTTATTTTTTTTATTATTTTTTTTTATTAATTGCATTCTACTACAGTTGTAAAAATAAGTGACGGACGTGTCGGATGACGAAATACCGGAAGGACTCCCTTGAAATTTTATTAGCATTTTATTAGCGGGCAATAATGAAGAATTAAACAATTTCACAATTGTAAAATTAAAGAAAAATATTACAATTAAAAAAAAAATAATAATAATAATTATAAAAGAAAGAAAATGTTCAAAGTCCTAACGAGGATTTGAACACAGAAAAATTACACATAGAGTAACTACTCTATGCATTACGCTACCATCCTGTCTTGATCTGCATTGATCAAAAATACTATTTGTTCTACCAACTACCACATCGGCGCATTGAAAACAGAAACGAGAAATTGAAATTGAAATTTGGAAGCCAAAACCTTTTTAAGCCGTCGTGCGAGCAGTCACACATACATACAAAGGCTCACATTGTAGTTGACGGATACATGTAAAGAGTTCTAAAAATAGAATCGTATGCATGTGCGTTCCCCCCTCACCAACAAGCTCCAGACAAGCTCCTCAGCTCCTCCAAGCTCCTCACCAACAAGCTAAAGGACCAGACAATAAATCACTCGAGAATCTTAACCCTTTCATACTTAAAAAAACGATTGACTTTACATGCGATGGTGAGGTGGAGTCTTGCAAAAACACCCGTGCCGAATACATTTTGATAAAAACTAAAAACACCTTACAAGCAAACAAATTACTTAAATTAAAAAAAATTGCAAACATTGAAGTAACTGTCTCTGGACACAAAACCCTAAATTTTTCTAAAGGAGTCATATATTGCAACCTACTTTGCAACATAAGCGAAGCAGAAATCCTAGACGAACTAAAACCACAAAAAGTCGCCGAAGTGCGAAAAATATTGAAAAAAAACGATCAATCCACGACTGAAACTGGTTTAATCATCATTACATTTGCTTCCCTTACCCTCCCAGAATACCTTAACATTGGATACGAAAAAATACGCATACGCCAATATATCTCGATGCCCCTAAGGTGCATCAGATGCTTACGCTTTGGACACCCAACCCCATCCTGCAAGAACCCTAATGAACTTTGTAGAAACTGCTCTGATAAAGTTCACACAGAGACAAATGAGACAAGCCACTACGAAAAAAATTGCATAAACTGCAAAAACATCCCCGATACCGACTCCAAACACAACCCACTAGACCGCAACTGTCCAACATTCAAAAAGCAAAATAAATTAAAAAACATTAAAATTACAGAAAAAGTCGATCACAAAACAACACTTACAATATACCACACTCGCCACAACCATCCACTTCCCATAAGCTTCGCCTCAATTATATCAAAAAATCCAACCAACACTATAACACCAAACCAAACAACAACCTCAACAGTCAGCAATTCTAATAAAAACGCACTGCAAACCCGCCAAAGCAAACCACCAACATCCTACGACGACATCTTATCCAACACAAGACCTTCACTACCTCTATCAACAACCCAATCCCCACCTGAACACATGGACACAGAAACATTCAACATTGATTTCGACACTCCCACCACCTCAAAACATATGACAAGCATAAAAAGTTTTTAAGTATTGGAATGCATTTTCACACTCATCCGTCCATTTAAATGGAACATTCGTTTCACGTAATCTTGTTATGTGCCGTGAATAATCGGCGAAATTTTTTATAAAACGTCTATAATAGTTACAGAATGCTACGAAACGTTTAGCACTGTCCGCGTCGTGCGGAACTGGGTAGTTCATAATGACATCGTATTTCTTGTCATCTGGAAGTATTCCTTTATCAGTGCATTTATGACCTAGAAAAGTCACTTCATGCATATAAAATGAACATTTTTTTGGATGTAGCTTTATGTTGAATTTCCTACATTTCTCAAAAACATCTGTTACGTTTTTGTCCAAAAGTGTGCAACGCATTGAAGGAGACATCTCCGATCCTATAAAGTATATATATTCTTGATCAGGATCACCTCCTTAGTTGATATGAGCATGTCCGTCTGTCCGTCTGTCTGTCTGTCCTTTTCTACGCGAACTAGTCTCTCAGTTTTAAAGCTATCGTCTTGATATCGTAACTTTGCACACACCCTTATTTCCTTTGCACGCAGTATATAAGTCGGAACGGCTCGGATCGGCCGACTATATCCTATAGCTGCCATATAACTGAACGATCGAAATTGACCCAACTTTCGTGTTTATGAAGATAGAAAGGTGAAACTTAGTACATATTCTATTTTTGGTCAGTTAATCCAACCTACCAAATTTTATTAGAATCGGCCGACTATATCCTATAGCTGCCATATAACTGAAAGATCGGAAATGGTATTTGGTAGAAATATCAACTATCGTATTTTTGAAGATAGGAGCTTGGGACGTTTTCTTTAGATTTTTTATTGTAATTTATTGTTTTTATCATGATGTAATCATAAGAATCGGCCAACTATATTCGATGTTTTCGATATATATCCGGTTTTAACTGCAGGGGTATATCAACTTCGGCTCCGCCCGAAGTTAGCTTTCCTTTCTTGTTAAGCATATGTTTTTCGGAACAACCGATTATTATTAAGTCATCCATATAAAGGAACGCTTGAGAAGGTTCCAGACCAGAGAACGCAATAGTCATCATTCTCTGAAACGAATTAGGAGCTATTTTTAATCCGAAGGGTAATCGCGTGAAGCGATATGAGCCGTTGCTCGTTAAAAAAGACGTGATATCTCTTGTACCTTTTTTTAGTTCAATTTGATGGAATCCTGACATTAAGTCAAGACATGAAAAGTATTTGGCTCGACCTTGTTGATCTAAAATATCATCAATTCTAGGTAATGGGAATTTATCAGATAGTAATTTTTTATTAATCTGGCGATAGTCAATTACTAATCGCCATTTCTTTGCATTTGATCCGGGGGATGATTTCCTAGGAACAAGTAACAATTGGCTATTATATTCGGATACTGAAGGTTCGACAATCCCGTCTGAGATTAATTTTTCTACTTGTTTTTGTATTTCGTTCACCTGACTACGTGGGCTTCGATAGTTTTTTATATAAACTGGTTCATCATCTTTTAATCTCCGTTTTTGTTTATAAAAATTATTTGTGGTTATTGAATATATCGCTATACTAGGTGCATAGGCTAGTAAGCTGAGACTTGAACTGTGGAGGGAAGTTTTTTGACAGATGTGATACTGCGGATTTTTTTCTGTTGTCTGGATTTGTGTTGACTACATCGTAGTTCGAAAGTGATTCATATGTTAGATTATCTGTACTCACTACTTGGTCGATATTTGTTGTGTTTAATAGTCTTATGAAGGCATTATTGGATGTTGCTATGGTATTTGCAACGTAAATACCATTTTGAATTTTCTGACATGGAATTAATACACTGTCTGCTTTTGAATTAAGTTCCATTTTCCGAATAACTTGGGATCTTGCTGGCAGAAGTATTGAATTATTGTCAGAACTATGAGCTATTGGTACACTAATTGGGAATTTTTAATTATTGGGTCTAATTATAAGCCAATCTTCAGATGGCTTGAAGTCTAATTGACAGTTGTATTTTTTGATAAAGTCGATGCCTATTATTCCATCGCATGGAATTGGGAAATGTGTGGAATTATGTATTTGGTTGTCTGTATCTCTATAGAAACTAAACCTTTGGATTTTATTATTTCTTGACTTATGCCTTTTACGTCTATGATGTAATCATTTTGGATGTTTTGGAAATTATCCGAAGTTTCTTTTAAAGTGGAAATGTCTGCACGTGTGTCTATAAAAATATAAGTTCTTTCCCAGTAGCTACATTAAAAAATGAAACGAATATATTTTGGCTGAAGTTAATGGTGTGAACTCTGACTTCATTTATTGGTGAGTATTTAAAGGGTTTTGGGAGTGTTTTGGTTATTATTTTGGGTCATTCTTACATTGCCTTGGTTATTGCTATTGTGGCCTCGGTTTGAGTTACCACTGCCTCTAAAGTTTCCTCTATATGGGCCTCGCCCTTTATTGTTTTTTTGATAATTGTTGTTATATATAGGGGGGCGTGGTTCCGCAAAAAGATCCCAGAAAAATTAGAAGTCGGGGGCGTCTTTGGTTTTAGTAGAAAAGCGCGTTCAGCTTTATTGGCTGCGTACATCGAATTGATCTTAAAAACTAGTGAAAAAAAAAGAGATCGCCGACAGCCAACGAGCGAGAAGAGAGGGCACAGAGGGGCGAGTGTGGACGCGCTCTTCAGCGCGGGTGCGCTCTTTAGCGTGGGTGCGCTCTTTAGCGCGGGTGCGCTCTTCAGCGCGGATGCGCTCTTCAGGTGAGTGGCACCACGGCCCCTCACCTAAACATTCCGCCCCCCTTGCAATCGCTCGGGTTGCAATAGCTCCCTCGAAGTTATGGCTGGTGGCAGGCTCCGGACACGACCTATCCAAACACGGTGCTCTGGGCCACTGGGAGTCCGTCCTGGATCTTCAGGAAGCCCGGTTGAATAATCCGTGGGTACATATCTGCGCCCAGGACGACGGAGATTGTCGCTGGCAGATGGAATCGCTCATCCGCCAAGGTCACGCCTCGGAAGTGGGCACGCACCGCCTCGCTCAGCTCCCGGGACGGCGTACGAACTCGCACGCGAGGCTCGATCTTGAACATGACCTCCAGCCGAACGCTGTCATCGGTCGTTGACCCCACGGTGGCGGAACACACGCTGGTAGTGGGCAGCCGGAAACACGCAGCGAGCGAGGCGTCGATGCAGCTCGAGGGCGTCCATGGGTCGATGAGGGCCCCCGTATCGAAGCTCCGGGTCCCGGTGTCGATCAGTCGGCAGCACGTTGACGCTGTTCCGTTGCAACAGCGATGAGAGGGTGGGCGCAGCGACCGCGTCCAGCGGGGGCCCTCGACGAGAGGCGGAACTTTGCCTAGGTGGGGATGACGCGGGCGGATGAGCGGTGGTTGGCAATCGAGGAGTGGCGGAAGAAGGCCGAGGATGCATCGACGAGTGCCGGGACGTCTGTGGCCGTGGATCGGGTTGGGATTGCCGGAAAGTGGCGGACCCAGGCCGAGGAGCACCCGAACCGCGCCGGGAGTTGGCGGATGACGGCCGGGCGCCAGACGTGACACTCTGTGTCCTGACTCCCGCGCTCCGTGACCGTTGCTCCTCTTGGCGTGCCTTGCGCCGAGCCCGCGGCTTCTCCACGAGATGCAGCAGCGTGTGGTGATCCTGACCACACGTCTTACAACCGTCACCCCGACGACAGGATCCGTCGGAGTGCTCGTGGGCCAGGCAGCTCGAGCAATACCGGTTCACAAGAACCGCTCGGAGCCGCTTCTCAGCGCTAAGGCGTAGGAAGCGCCGACACTTCTTTAAGGCGTGGATTCCATTGCAGACTCGGCAACGGTAGGATTGAATACCTCGAGTAAATCTGCTCTCCAGCGATGCGTGGGTGTTGCGTGGACGTGGCGACATCGTGTTGGCTATGGCTGACGGAAATATGATGAAGGAACAAGTAACATGATCAGAATCGGTGTAAATGAAGGTTCGGAACTACGGGCAGAGCTACGGGACAGCACAATTGGACAGGAACATTGGAGCGGAAGAAATGTTGATCACTGTGGGTAGGCGGACGCGTCCAACGGAAGAAGCACGACCTTAACAACGGGCCGCTTTACAAGCCCTCGCGCGGTGCGGATGTCGATCACGCGGACATGGCCATCAGAGCCGGGATACACCGCGTCAACCCTGCCTAAACGCCACTCATTGGGCGGAAGGTTGTCTTCCTTGATGACGACCATATCCCCAACGCGGAGGTCCCTCGTAGGGGCTCGCCACTTGTTTCTCTTATGGAGCTCCTTGAGATACTCCTCCTTCCACCGGAGCTGAAATTGCTGCTGAAGCGCCTTGAGGTGTTGCCAACGATTGATGATGGAACTGGTGTCCCCCTTTATCTCGGGCTCGACCGTGGCGAGAAGTGGTCCTCCCACAATTTTTGTATCTAAATTTTTGTATCTGCTCACTAATCTCCTGTAATTGGTTTTTAAATGATTGTTTTTGAACTGCGAGCGCACCGGCAACAGCACTTTCGGCGATCGTTTTTAACTATTTGTTTTTGACCACCAATTATTTCCTGACGAGTTGCATTGCTTTGTATTGTCTAACCGCCTTGTCTGATGCATTGACCACTTATTCAAATTTAACAAGAGGTCGTTTAAATCGAGTTCACTGTCGCTCATGTGTTTTCGTCGTCAATTCTATTTGCACAGAATATAAAATATTACGGGATATATAATGGATAAGGTTAGGTTAAGCCGGCGATGCGGGGCCAGTGTCTGACCCCCATCCACTTGAGTCGCTGGGGCTCCTTGTGATACCGCACAGGCAAGGGTCCTACAAGAGGACTTTTCCCTTCCCGTTATTTATGTTCCCAAGGGTGTTCTATCCTTCCTGCGGCGGCTCGCGGTCCCATCCAGACTTACGGATGAAAGCTACGAGTCTGTGTGGAGCGACCTCCGCGAGGTCTGTTAGGTCTGTGAGTATTGCTGCGCCCAAAAATTTGCGTCGACTGCGCCCCAGCGCAGGGCATTGACACAGGAGGTGTGCGACTGTCTCTTCCTCTTCTACGTCCCCACAGCTCCTGCAGTAGTCATAATGTGGCACCGCTAGTCAAGCCGCGTGTGCTCCTATTAACCAATGTCCCGTAATGGCCTTGACCGCTAGACTACAGTCCTGCCTATTAAGGGCGATAAGCATCATTGACCTCTTCCTAGATCGGATGGGCCATATCATGCGGGAGTTCAGGCAGTTTTGGAGATTTCTCCATTTCCTCAGTGATGCGCGGTCAAAGTGATCCCTGAATTTTAGCCTACACGTAGCTAAGGGGATACCTACTGGTTCCTTCTCCGGTAGGAGAGGATTGGTAGTACCTGCTCTTGCCAGTTCGTCGGCGGCGCAATTACCCTCGTGGTCCCTATGCCCGGGTACCCATATGACGTGGATGTCATGCTGCTCTGCCATCTCGTTAAGAGATCTGCGGCAGTCATTTACTGTCCTGGAGTTGGATGAAAATCCGTCAAGGGCTTTTAGTGCCGCTTTACTGTCTGAAAAGATACAGATTGTGTCTTGGTTGCCAGTAAGTGCTGGGGATCTGAGTGCTTCTCCGATAGCTACTACTTCTGCTTGGAACACACTACAGTGGTCGGGGAGTCTGAAGGACTCATTTAGACACAGCCGTTCGCAATGGAAACCGCCTCCCACCTGGCCATTCAATTTTGAACCGTCTGTGTAGATATGGAGGGAACCGGCTGGTCCTGGGATTTGTGTGGCCCATTCCTCCCTTGTTGGAATGTAGACCTTGTATTTTAAGGTGGGATGATCGACAGGTACGCAGTAGTCTGAAGACCCCGTTGGCGTACAGTGGTGTAGATCTAACTTGGTATGTCCATAGTCAGTCCATTTCCATGTGCCCGTCTCGCGTAGCCTGATTGCCGATAGTGTGGCTATCTTGACCCTCATGATCTCTACCGGTAATAGGTCGA
This sequence comes from Drosophila parabipectinata, assembly GCA_018153455.1. Taxonomy (NCBI): domain Eukaryota; kingdom Metazoa; phylum Arthropoda; class Insecta; order Diptera; family Drosophilidae; genus Drosophila; species Drosophila parabipectinata. The sequence goes on from JAECYA010000114.1 coordinate 689,144, forward strand.
GTATGAAGTCTAGGGAATCCGTCGGTGTGGTACGTAGGCTGCCTGTGATACAGACCTCCGCCATCCTTTGCGTTTTCCTAAGTTTCTCTCTAGTTGTGGAGTTAGTGAGAACAGGCCACCAGACCACCACCCCGTAGAAAAGGATGGGTCTTATGACCGCTGTGTAAACTATCTTACTATTTTTGGGGATATTCCCCATTTAAGACCAATGGCTTTTCTGCAAGTATAGAGCGCGATTGTTGCCTTGTTAGCTCTATCCATAGTGTTTGACTTCCAGTCCAGTTTCCTGTCTAGCGTAATCCCTAGGTACTTGGCGCTATCGCTAAGGGATAGTGTTTCTCCTAATAGTTTTGGAAGCCTTAAGTTTGGTATTTTGTACTTCCTGGTGAAGAGGACGACAGGCTTATTGGTCTGAAGTCCTTAGGGGTGCAGTGAATGGTTTTCTCGCCTTGGGTATAAATACGACTTTCGTCCGCAACCACATTGCGGGTACGATGCCTATCCTGAAAATTGCTAAGAAAGCTTTCTTGACCCAAGACCTGAAATTCTGACATGCCAAATTTCGTAAGGATCGGCCGACTATATCCTATAGCTGCCATATAACTGATTGATCGGAAATGGTATAACTTTGGTGTTTTTAGAGTTATAGAGTTACAATTTGACACGAGAGCTATATTTTTGTTACATTACGACATGCCAAATTTTATAAGGATCGGCCGACTATATCTTATAGCTGCCATATAACTGAACGATCGAATATGACCCAACTTTCGTGTTTTTGAAGATAGAAAGCTGCAATTTGGTACAGATTCTATTTTTGGTCAGATAATCCAACTTAAAAAATTTTATAAGGATAGGCCGACTATATCTTATAGCTGCCATATAACTGAACGATCGGAATTGACCCAACTTTCGTGTTTTAAACAAGTCTCTGAAGTTGGGCCACCGAAGATAATCACCCACGAAGACCTCGGTATCCACCGGAGGTAACATGTACATTTACGGAAGTCTGAGTGGACTGGGAGGCAATTTTCTCCCGAAGCTGAGCAATACACCTCGAATAGACGGAGTAACAGTAGCTGTACTTCGATTCCAGCACTCGAGGTCGAGGTGACCGCATTGTCATCGGACTCGGCTAGCAGATCGGAGCAGCTCTCATAGCTTTTTCCACCTTCTCCCACAGTGGCCGAATTTGGTCCCGATGGACTTCGCACATGTACTAGGAGCCCATTTCCGTTTCTCTGGCGCCCGGCGTATTTATGTTGGCCTCAAATTGGCTAACTCTATCTGTTGTGGCGATGAATTTCTTCAGCGCCACGTTGACCGCACTTTGATCCATTTTTGCAACGGAACGAGTCTGCCTCTGTGAAGGATCGGGGGTTGTATTGACGGATTCGTCACTCCTTGCCCTTGGACTGGCACTGGTAGCCTTAGGCTTTAAAAGAGGCGTCCGCGGAGAAGCGGATTGAGATCTGTCCAAACGGATGGTTGGGATCGGACGTGGCTTTTGGTCGTCTCCCGTGGGCATTCTCAGACACCAATTCGCTGGTCAGCGCTTGTCGACTGACTGACGTAATTATGCCTTCTGTTTGTCACCACACAATTTCACTGTTCACTTGCGAGCTTTTCGCGGATTAATTGCACCAAAAAAATATGTATGTGCGTATGTATGTATGTGGATGCACATATGCCTCGACCGTTGGCAAGCGAATGAATAACGGAGAGGCCGAAAACGGCGAGCAATATGGGCAGCACACAAAACGGAGACGGATAGAAAAATTTTCAGAATTTTAAGATTATTATAGATTATTAGAAAATCTCAACCTGCCGTTGTGTCGGAAAACTCGGACTTGGAGTTGACGAGGGAAAAACAATCTTGCAGCAGTGTGAACGAAATTTAATGTTCGGATCACTGCTAAAGACCGGCAGAGAGATGGAGACGGAAAAATGTACTTATCTTTTGGCGGAACAATGCCGAGAACTGCTGGCAGAAGAAAATCCAGGAATTATCCGGCTCGAAGGACCAATGTTTGTGTAGGGGGGAGTTAGTTCCGCAAAAGACTCCAGAAATTGGGATGAAATGAAAAGTCGGGGGCGTCTTCAGAAGAAACGCGTTCAGCTTTATTGGCTGCGTACTTCGAATTAAAAACTTAACTTAGAAAAAAAACAAGGCAAAAGTAATAGAAAAAATACGATCGACGACGGCCGACGAAGGAGCGAGAACGCAAAGAGGGGCGAGCGCGGATGCGCTCTTCAGCGCGGGTGCGCTTTTCAGTGCTGGTGCGCTCTTCAGCGCGGGTGCGCTCTTAAAGTTGCGGCACAACGGCCCTCACGTAAACATATATAAAGAAATGTTTTCCTGCACTAAATTTAACAATGTTTTTTTGTGAAAAATGAACGATGGGTAAAAGAGGGGCCGACAGTGATTTGAGTGAATTTTTTTGATATTTATTAAATTTAAATACAGGCCAGCTTTTTAATTATTTCTATTAACTATTTAATCAAACTATTTAAATTGTTAGCTCTACTAATTTCAAGTTAGTATGCGCCAACTTTAAATTTTTTGCACAAATACCTGCGGTTCTGCCCTTGGATCCTTTAATACCGCTGCCACTTTCCTTGTGCAATCGATGCAGGTGATGATCCTTGGATTTCCTGGGGTTGTCCTGATTTCACGACGCTGTGAATATGTTGGAATTTAAGTCGCACATCACGGACGCGTCGCGAGCAGCTCTTTGGTTTTGTTTGAATGATTGTATTTTGTAGTATTTGTAGTTTGTAATAACACCGTGTCACTGTCACTTTATGTTTTTTTAACCCAAATTTTTTAAATAATTAGCACAAGGTCAACCCGGAGGCGCCAAAATGTTGAATGAGATAAGTTTACCTCTCACGATAAAACGAAGCTAATTATCGTGGCGAGCCCTAGCAACAAGGCCTTCAGCTCTGTTTCTTTTTTTTTATTTTTTACATTTTAAATTTGAAAGTACATAGTTGCATTCTTTGAAAAATTTATAGATTTTATTAATTTTGGGAATGGATATTTCAAGATGGGATGATGGAAGGGAATTTGGAAAAAGGCATTTCATAATACTTTCTAATCTTGGACAGGTGTCTAATAAGTGGGTGGTGGACAGGATTTGTACACAAAGTTGGCAGTTAGGCCGGACTTTACCTGAGAGGAGGTGGCTGTGTGTGGCTTTGCAGTGTCCAATTCGGAGACGAACGAAGGGCGTAGATTTGGCGCGGCTGCATTTCGCAGGGTACCGAACCATCTCCAAGTTGGGATTTACTTTTTTGTACCCATGATGGAAGGATGCACAGCCATCGATCCTGATGTTATTTAGGTAGATGGAAAGGGCTTTCCTTATGTCTTTCTGGCTTTATGCAGTTAACTTAGCTGCAGCGTCCGCGAGCTCGTTGCCTTTTATTCCCTTGTGGCTGCGCACCCAGGACAGCACCAGTTTCCTCTGTATTAATTTTTTTTTTCTTTCAATATTTCAAAATTGGGAAATGGCTTGTGCATCAATAAGAGCTAGCTGATGCTGCATTCCTGTATTCATTAAAAAGCTTAGAGGCCCAGACGACGGAGGGGCGCTCGAGAAACGATTTGTTAGTACATAGTTAGTTAGTTACATTAGTTAGTACAATGTTAAATTTTAAACGTGTTAGTAAATGCTGGCCATCTACATCCCCGTTAATAAGGTTATGCAGAAAGACTACACCGAGCATTGTCCTACGATTTGTTAGGCTAGGTAAGTTTATAAGTAAAAGTCTGCTACTGTAGGATGGAAGCTGAAGATTTGCATCCCAGTATAGACCTCTAAGTGCAAATATTAAAAAGTTCTTTTGTACGGCTTCTATGCGGTCCTTATTGGGGACTCCAGACACATGAACCGTACTCCAGTATAGGACGGACTAAAGAAATGAATAGTGTTTTGGTTATATAGGGGTCAATAAATTCTTTTGACCACCTTTTAAGAAAACCAAGGACTCCTTAAGCCTTATTAACCATTAAGGAAATATGGTCGGCAAATTTAAGTTTGATGTCTAATAGGATGCCGAGATCATTAACCTGGGTTAATTTTTCTAAGGCAATCCCATTAATAGAATAAGTAGCTTGCAGAGGGCAAGAACGATAAAAAGACATATGTTTGCATTTAGATCCATTAAGTATTAGATCATTAGCTAAACACCATTTTTGAAAGTTATCGAGGTCAGACTGAAGACTGCATTGGGCAGAGATGGATTTGTACTGAAGACAAAGCTTTACATCATCTGCATACATAAGAACTAGAGAGTTCGTTAAAGCAGGGGGCAAGTCGTTCATAAAAAGCGTAAATAATAACGGGCCAAGATGACTTCCTTGAGGGACGCCAGATGTCGCAGGGACCAGACGGGACTGTATGTTTTTAAATAAGACTCTTTGTGTCCTTCCATCTAGGCAGCTGGAGATCCACGTTAAGAGGTTTTTAGGAAAACCCAGCATATTCAGTTTACTCAACAAAAGGGAGTGATTAGCTGAATCAAATGCTTTGCTGAAGTTTGTGTAAATTACATCGGTTTGATATCCCTTACAAAAGCCATGGTGTCGCAGGTAAGAGAATTGCAGCGTCAGTCGGTGCCGGTGGTCCGGACTTTGGAATACCCTTTCGGGTGACCCTGACGAGAGTTTCATTTAATAGGACTTGTGGTATCACTTGAAGGGATACCACAGAGGACATTTGCTCAGACAATTGCTAATTTTCCTTGAGAAATTCGGACGGCGAATTGATCTCAGTTCCAGCCCTTGGGGTGGCCAAAGATATGAGCGGCTGCGTTATTGACGGCTGAGTAGACTGAGGCGGATCACAAACAGCGGATGTCTTACGCTTAGGAGACTCCGATAGTACCTGAAGGCTGCTAAGCTGAGTGTCAAGCGCACAGAGTTGGTCATTGACTTTACGAAAACCAGTGATCAACTCTTTAAATCCATTTTTTGTCGGTCTCATGAACTACCTCATTTTGCCTTGGACAGCACGACAATTTTCACAAAAATTGTGTATACCAGACCTACGGGAAATGGCATCCGAAACTGAGGCAGTGAACCCGGCATGTGTACTACGTTTTCACAGAGCCAGCATTGGATGGTAGGCTGTGGAAATTGTCTTGTTACGAGACTTCAGCCGAAGCGGGAGCTTTGGAGAGTGCAAAAGAAAAATGCAGAAATAGAGATAAGCCGGGGAAGAAGCAGAGCTGAGCTATGCTTGGAATTGAAATTATTCAAATTATTAATTCGAATTATTAACTCCAAATATACCACAGCACTCGCGAAGCGATACGGTTTAAGCATAAGATTCTTAAGATTCACAATATATTCCATCACAAATGCGCACAAAAAAAACACGACCGTTCTCTTAAGAGAAAGAGAGGGAAGTGAATCTCTGATGTTACAGATTGTTGGATTTCTGTTTTCAATATTTCGATCTGCTTCTAGCGATGATAGGCTATCGCTGCAAATCACGAATCTTTCGCGTCTCTTTTGGGTGTAGGTTATGGCTGAATGTATGGCTACTGCCTCTGCTGAGAATATTGAGTAGTAGTCTGGTAGTTGGCTGGAAGCAATGATGTGTCCATCCTGGTCTACACATGCGAATGAGGTGTTGTGTTCGCTTTGAGCCATTGGTGAATAGCCATGTTCGGTTTTTAAATATCGGCTTGCTCGATTCTTCGGAAAAACTTTGCGGTAAGACTCTCCAGGGATTATATCCTTGGGAAGTTTTTGAAGTCCAGTCTGAATTTCGGAGTCCCTTAGTAGCCCAGGTGGTGATGGAAGTTTATGGTTGGTGGGCGGTAGGTGGATGTTTAAATGCTTGGCAAGTGCAATGCAACGCCGAAGGGTGGAGATGCATTTTCTGCGTTGCTTAACAATTTTAGCAATTTTCTTTTTTTGCTGCTGTTTTGCTGTGGAGTTGGATTCCAGGCTTTCAATAGACGGAAGCCCGGCTTCAGCTAAGATGCATTTTATTGGTAATGTCGGAAATGCATTGATGCTACGTCTAACAGCAGTGTGAAAGCCAGGTCTAAGTAGTCTTATATGCTGAATTGCAGCCCATCCAAATATAGGCAGGCCGTATTCAATTTTAGCAAGTATTAGGACCCTTGTGACGTGAATTAGGGAGTTTCTATTGATAGGAGAGTGCTTCGATGCTAGGTATTTAATGACATTTAGCCTCTTTTCAAGGCTGTCTATTAAAACTATTAATTGGTTTTTATACATTTTTGGGCATTGAGGGTTTTCAATGCCAGTAAAATAAAACGAATTTATATTTAATTTAAAACGTTACAAATGTTTATCCCTGCATGCAGGGACTCAAGTAATATACAGAGAGGGCGACCCGACTGTTCCCTGCGAGGCTAAAGCTCTCGATAATGGAGAGGGCGGCCCGACCTAGACATTGCCGAGCTAAAACTATCTATAGAAAGCCCGTTGAGTCGAGCGGCCGAGAGAGAGTCGGCTTGCGATCAACAAAGCTTTTGTACACACTTAAGCCTAATAAATAAACATTACACTAAACATTAAATACATAGTATTTGAACATAAACATTAAACGCCGTGCTGCTGCCTGATTCCCTGATGCTCTGATGACTCCCTCGGGCCCATGTTTCTCATTGACGAGGACTTTAATGCCAAACACCCTTGGTGGGGCTCCAGAGTTAATAACCCAAAAGGCGCGGCCCTAGTTAGGCAAATCTGGGCCCGTTGTCTCGGCTGCCATGCTATAGGCGCTCCGAACTACTGGCCAACAGATCCGTCGAAGATCCCAGATGCCCCGGACTTCGCCATCACAGGAGGACTGGACTCGGCCGGAATCCAGGTACGAAAAGTCACCGACCTTATTTCTGACCACAGCGCTCTTGCCGTCTCTCTATGCACGCCAGCCATCCTAAGGTCGGCCCAGAAAAAGCTTATTTATAAGACTACGGACATCAGGAAATTCCAGTCCTGGATGTGCTTTGCCGCGGATCTTAACACAACTCTGGAAACCCCCAACCAGATTGAGGCGGCCGTCGTGGAACTGACCGCACAAGTCCAGGCTGCGGCAGCCGAGGCAGCTCCAAGGCTTTTGAACCGCCCGAGAGCCACTGAGAGGGACATCCATTTTTGGAATCCAGACGTCACAGCTCTGAAGCTGGAAAAGTGGCTACTCAGGCGGGTCTGGATGCTGTCCAGAAGCCCGACGGATAAGACCAACCTGAATAGTGTCTCCAAGTGGCACTCTGAACTCTTGGCGGACTTGAGGAAGGAAGTGTTCGACGGGTTCGTTGAACAGTTGGAACCGGATGACCCACAAAACAATATGGGGCGCGAAACGAAAAGCATACGACGTCCTCTTAAGAGGATCCCACCTGTTCAGCGAGCCAACGTCAGTTGGTGCCGAGCCGACCGAGCCAATACGTTTGACGAACATCTGGAAGGACGAACACTTTCTACCGCTGCTCGCCAGAAGAGGCAGCAGAAACGGAACTACTCTTGGCAGAGCCCGCACGAGGCGACGACAGAATACCACCTGCGACGGAAGAGGAGACAGCCGCCCAGATTTCAGTGTTGAGCAACAAAAAGGCCCCGGGCGATGATGGCATCAATGCAACCGCATTAAAACTGCTGCCACCTCCAAGCATCAAGATTCTGACGAAAATTTATAATAGATCCTTAGAAATTGAGTACTTTCCGACCTATTGAAAACATGCTCTGGTAACCATGATACCGAAGCCCGGAAAACCCGAAGCCGATCTTGCCTCTTATAGTCCGATAAGTCTCCTATCGATACTCTCCAAAATACTCGAAAGAGTTTTTTTGAGTAAAGCATTGACCAGACCAGTAGTGCACAAGGCGGGTCTGATCCCCAATCACCCGTTTGGCTTCAGGCGGTCCCACGAAACCCGGGAACAATGCCACAGAGTGGTGAAGTATATCCTGGACGCCTTCGAAACCAAGAAGTACTGCCTGGCTGTAATGCTGGATGACAAGCGCTACAGAGACAGCTACTGTCATGCAGGAGCATCTAGATCTTCTCAGCAATTGGCAGAGAAGGTGGAATATTCAAGTGAACAACAATAAATACACCGCCACCACATTTTCTCTCCGTCGGGAAAATTGCGCACCGGTCCACCTTAACAGCTCTCCCATCCCACAAGTAGAAAACCAAAAATACCTGGGCTTCACGCTAGACAGGAGGCTTATTTGGAAGCCTCACCTAGTCAAAAAGCGAAAGCAGTGAGAAGTAACGTTGAAGCCGTACTATAGGCTGATGGGTAGGAGGTCGAAGCTAAGGACCTCTTCGAAAATCCTAATCTACAAGGAGATTATTGGGTCAATTTGGACATACGGGATCCAACTTTGGGGCACGGTCAGCAAGACTAATATTCGGACTATCCAGACATTTGAAAATAGAGCCCTCCGTATCGCCACTGGGGCCCACGTCTACCACGACAACCAGACAATCCACGAGGTGCTTGGCTTCCCATGGGTGAAGGAGGAGATTCAAAGAAGCAGCAGCAAGTAAATCCAGAGGCTACATAACCACCCCAACGTTGGTGACCACTCTCCTCGACAATAGCGAACAGATGCGGAGGCTGCGCAGAACTCACCCGCTGGACCTCATCCGAAATAACTCTTAGAAATTCTTATTTTTTCACCTCTAACTTAAGTTACACATAAGCCAAGTTATCTGTTACAATATTTAATGGTTGTCTCTGTTAGACAGTTTTAAAGAAAACCACATCTGTCATAATAAAATTTTAAAGTTATCAACGCATTCAATTGAAAGTGTATTAAAGGTTAAGCTAGGATATGTACATTGGTGCTTTTTACATATGCTGGCATGCTCCGGTTTTCACTTTCGGTTTTCGTTTTCGTTTTGGGACCAAAACCGAGATTTTCGTTTAGGTCAGTGGTCGGCACCCCAATACATTGATATGATTTTACCGCATTAGTGTTAGTAACGAATAGCAGAAAGTAGGCTGTGAGCATGACGTTTCACACATTTATACTTGTGTGTGTGGCAGAGCTCGGGCAGAGAAATTTCCTATGCCCCCGAGATAGGGCGGTGCCGACCTCTGGTTTAGGTGCTCCGGTTTTCACAAGTTTTTAGTTATCGTTTTGCTATCGAAACGTTTAATTTCTCATAATTCTTGCTGCCAAAACAGGTGATTTGAGGTTTGGTCAGCAGCAAACAACGCGAAAAAATGCCTTTTTTATATTCAATTAAATAAATTCAATAAACAAAAAATAAGCCAAAATAATTAAGGGGAAAAGCCAGAAAAGCCAAGTTATGGGATGCCACCTTTTCAATGGGTTTCATTTTCATTTCATTCCGGTGTTTTCAACAATTTTTTTTATACACTTTTAGAACATAACTAATTAAATTAAATTAATTAATTTTTGAAAAACATATTTTACACAATTTCAACAAATTTATCGCCATCCATTTGATTATACAAGTATTTTTAACTTGCTCTTTTATTCTATCAAAAGTATGGCAGCTTAGGCGATAACTTATGGTGTCAGACTTATCGGTCGTTCACCAAAACGAAAATTGTTGTCGCCGACGGAAAAATTTGATATCCAAATTTGAGTTGGGGTCAGAAATTACTCGTTTTAAAAATAATTACAAGCCTAATTGATCTTCTAGAGGTCTTAAAAGAACGACAATAAACCAATAAGTCAACTACTTTTTTCCTTTTGCAAATAAGATCCGATTTAATAGAGAAAAAGGAATTTTCTTTTCATTTAGGCAAGACAAATTTTTTCGTTTTGGAATTCGAAAAATCTTGTGAAAGTGAAAACGGGGGCACCAATTTTTTCGTTTTCGTTTTCAAAACGGAGCATGCCTGATGTTCAATATTTTAAATTTGTTTGGGGAAAGTTTTGACCCGAACCCAGCCCCCAATTATAAATTTCATCTACTATAGTCATTAGAATGTTATTTAATTGTACAAGGTCTTTGCTATGATGTTATTAATTTGTTAGAAGGCTATTATAAACAGAGCAACAGATAACGGGGATCCTTGCGGAATTCCGTTGTGAAGTTTAAAGTAGGAAGAGAAGACATTATTTATCTTAGCGCGAAATGAGCGCTGAGTCATGAAAGTCCTAACTAAGCTAAATACTTTCCTACCCACCCCCCATGTTGCTGTATGGGCACCCACGCGATTGAAAGCTTTTTCAAAATCAGTCGCATTTTTTCGAGGGTTTTGCTGAGGCATGAAAGCAGAGAGATGTGGCGAAAATTTGACACTTCTGTAACTCACTAGTAACTTAAGTAACTATTGCAGACTTCCAAATATGGGGATAGCGACCTTGGTTAAATATTGAATTGAAGATTTCGTGAAGTTTGGCTTTGGCCGCTGTTACTAAGTGGAAGAGCATTTGACATTGCATAACATTGACCCCTGCCAATGTTACGTTATTTGGGGAGTATATATAGCCTAGTAACTATAGTTTTAGTCAGGTATATTCGGTGTTGAAATTTTCATCCCTACAAGATTCCGACCATTTTTTACCAAATTCGTTAGCAATTTCAAATTAAATTTACAGAAGGGGTAGATGACTGGCGAGGTTAAAGGTTAAAGTGAGATCAACATTTGTTAAAGTCTTTTGTATGTTAAAATGGGTAGCTGACCCATCATTTAGCAGCACTAAGTTGCTCTGAGTACTGCCTCGATTACTTTAAGCCCTCTGGTGTTTGTTGAACATGATCCCCAAGGAACTTCTCTCACTTCCTCTTAAGCGAAGGGTCGTCATTTTTTTTGTGCGCACTGCGCTTATAATAATTATTGGTAAACCTGTGTTTTCCTGCTTTTGAATCGAATTTATTGAGAAACTTAAGTTTTAACTTAAGCCGTATCACTTCGCGTGTGCTGCGGTATATTTAGAGGCGAATTCATAATCTGTTTGAATTCAATTCCAAGCATAGCTCTGCTTCTTCCCCGTCTTATCTCTATTTGTGCATTTTTCCTTTGCACTCTCCAACACTCCCGCTTCAGCTACCTATTTGTCACAGTAATTCATGGTATAGTGTTTTTTAACTTTTAATACATATTTTTTATATTGTTAATAATTAATGTGGAACTTAAACTGGTCTTATCGATGAAGTCTTGCAAATAGACAATCTTCTCATCGCAACCTACCATCCATTGCTGGTTATGTGAAAACGTCGTACGCGCCGGGTTCACTGCCTCCGTTTCAGATGCCATTTTCCGTCCGGCTTACATTATTGTTGTGATAATTGTCATGCTGTCCAAGACGATATGAGGTCGTTCATGAGACAGACAAAGAATGGATTTAAAAAGTTGATCACTGGTTATCGTAAAATCAATGACCAGCTGTATTCACTTGACACTCAGCTTAGCGGCCTTTAGCTGCTGAATGAGTCCCCTAAGCGTAGGAAATCCACTGTTTGTGATCCGCCTCAGCATACTCCGCCGACATTAACGCAGCCGCTTCTATCTCTGACCACCCCATGGGGTAGAACTGAGAACAATTTGCCGTCCGAATTTCTTAGGGAAAATTAGCAATTGATATGTCATCCATGCGTCCCCTCCAAGTGATTGGTCCTAGTGAATGAAACCCACGTTAAGCCCCCCGTAATTGCCCAACAGAGTATTCCACAGTCCGGACGTCCGGTACTGACTGATTCTGCAGACTTCGTACCTGAGACACCAAAAGCCTTACAGGCGATACATCCATCGAAACATATATTTGCTTCTCGGCTCACCCCTGATACTTCAGAGATTAATATCTAGGCTTATAAAGGTGGAGGACATAGCTAAATATAAATATAATTATATAAGGCGCACGTCTTCTTTCAAGATTTGTGTTTCCGCGCTGATGTTCAAGAAGATTTTTTTCCCCAGTTTTTGGCCAGTGAACAGTTTTGTCAAAGAATATCAGCCTAGTACTGTAAAGAAAAAAGTTTTAAAACTCCAGTGGGAGTGGATACACAGGTTATATAAGGTAATTCGTAAATTGGGAATTTAATGAAGACGTGCAAGGGACAAGCATTATGCAAAGGGATACACTGGTAACGCAAGTATGAGTGAAATTTACAGAGCGGCTTTATATTTTTGGTAGAATCGAAAAAATGCTACTACAACTTAAGACCATAATTATTAATTACACATAAATTGCAGGTCAGGAACATAGAATAAACATAGATTTGTATTGCCTTTTTTAGAAAGGGTCATACTGCGGAACCTTTAAAGGGTCAAGGGACAACAATTTTTTGCTAGGGATATTACCTAAATTGGTTATATATTCAAAAATCCTAGAAAACGTAGATCAGGCAATGAACAAAAATGTATCAGGTGACGACGACACTCTGTCAGTTTGTGAAAAGTATCTTTACAAGTGAAAAAATTGAAAGAGTTCGGAAGTATTTTTTTTGCAAAATTTGCAAAAAGCGAGACAAATTCAAACCATGAAAAAAAATTTTTTACTCGTGATATTACGCCCGCTATGAACGGAATGCTTTCTAAATACGAAATCACAAACTTTTCACAAACTCTTCACAAACATAGCTTCCAGGAGGAAAGTCGTGCTCAGGATTCCACTGCAAGCGCGCAGCGGAGAAGAAGAAGTCGCACCATGATATGGACGCACGAGCTCAATTTTGGGAGGACAAACTGGAATAGGAACTAGAATAACAGCAAAATAGGATTTGACCATCAGTCAGGGATCTCTATCTCAGCAACATAAAGGAAGGCTCAACGAAAATTTGTATATGCTGTGGAGGAATATGATTCCTTTTGAAGGTAAGTGGACTATACACCCTAGCTGACCCTTCTACATATCCTGTCCTAAACGTTGGCAACGATTTTTATTTGTCAAGAAAATGTCACAGTACGTCCGGAAAATATCTCTCTTGCCAAACTCCCATATCTTTCTAATGGGTTTGACTTCTCAGAAATTCTTGAGTGCTTAAATGGACTCACCTGCCTGGAAGAACGACTTATTTCAAGGAGAATCACTTTTATGGGGATTATTTCCCTCGGCGTACTAGAGTACGCTCACAATTTCATGAATGAAACTATGCGACCCGCTTGGATCCTCGAAGCTGTACGGTACTAAGTAAATACTAAACTCTACAGAAAGCACAGCATATTATTGAACAAATCACGCCTAACAGAACTTCAAGGAATAAATGATATTTTTTTATTGTCGACAAATCTGATCGCAAAGAAGTAGAGCAATTTCTTTACCAGCTTAACCACTCCCAAAATGCTGCCAAGGTCGAAAAAAATTGATTATGCCGCGGAGACCATGAAACATTATTGGAAAATAATATCTCTCTCTCTCTCTCTCGCTTTTCCTCTTAAGCCGTTCGGTTTGCTGCGGTATATTTGGAGGCGGATTAAGAATTTATTTAATTTCAATTCCAAGCATAGCTCAGCTTGCTTCTTCCTCTTCTTTTGTTTTTTTCTTTCGTGTGCAATAGAGGTCTTATCCCTATTTCTGCAATCTTCTTTCACACTCTCAAAAGTTCCGCTTCGGCTTCTTATTTGGCACAGTGTTTTATAGGGGTATTTTTAATTATAAATGAGGAATTTAAACTGCTTTGTTCGATGAAGTCTTGTAACAAGACAATCTCCTCATCTCAGCCTACCAAACATTGCTGGCTATGTGAAAACGTCATACACGCCAAGTGTGCCGGGTTCACGGCCACAGTTTCGGATGTCATTTTCCGTCTGGCTTACATTATTGTTGTGATAATTGTCGTGCTGTCCAAGATGAAATGAGGTCGTTCATGAGACAGACAAAGAATGGATTTAAAAAGTTGATCTCTGGTTTTCGCAAAATCAATGACCAGCTCTGTGCGCTTGACACTCAGTTTAGCGGCCTTCAGCTCCTAACTGAGTCCCCCAAGCGTAAAAAATCTCCTCTTTGTAATATGCCTCAGCCTGCTCAGCCGTCAATAACGCAGCCGCTCATATCTTTAGCCACCCCAAGAACTACAACTGAGAACAATTCACCGTCCGAATTTCTCAAGGAAAATGAGCAATTATCCGATATGTCCTCCGTGGTATCCCTTCAAGTGATACCACATGTCCCAGTAAACGAAACCCCCGTCAGAGTCACCCAAAAGGGTATTCCAGAGTCTTGACCACCGGCACCGGCTGATTCTGCAGTTCTCGTACATGCGACACCAAAACCCTTACAGGCGATTCCTCCATCGAAACATATATTTGTTTCTCGGCTTGCCCCTGATACCTCAGAGATTTTTACCTAAATATAATTATGTAAGGCTCACGTCTTCTTTAAAGATTCGTGTGCCTGCGCTGATGTTCAAGACGATTTGTTCACCCCGATTTTGGCCAAAGAACATTTTCGTCCAGGAATATTAGTCTATTATTAGTGAAATCACAAGAGTTTGTCCGCGAATCATTTTGTATCATCATTTTATCCGCGAAATCTTAGTATCATTTTGTCCGCGAAATCTTTATACATAATATTTGCATATAAACCGCGATCGTCCGAATCGCCAACATATAAGCATCAATCCGTTCAATGATCCGTTCAATGATAAATGCCTCCATGCGTGACAAATAAGATTCGCTGCTTCCGTAAAGCAGATTTTCACAAACTTAATAGCCTTATCGATACATATGATTGGTTTGATATTCTGGCATGCATCGATCTGAATGTCACCTTAAAAAAATTGTACTGTACTTTAAATAAATTTTTTGACTCATGTGTGCATGGAAATATCAGTCCGCTTCAACAAATCCTCCTTGGTATACAAGGTGCCTCACTAACCTAAACAATATTAGAAATAGGCTCTTACTAAAATATAAAAAAAACTGCAGTAGTGTTGATTTCTCACGATATCTACTAGCTTGGTCAAATTTTACTGTGCATAACGCTGAATGTTATAGGAATTATATTGACCGCTTCCGGATACAATTTACTCAGGATCCAAAGCAGTTTTATAATTTTGTAAAAACTAAGCGTAAACACGTATCTTTTTCACCCCTGCTTACGTTTGAAAATTCCTCTGCGACTTCCTAAATTGACAGATCAGCCTTACGCATATAAGATTCAAGCAGAAAATCTTATTTTCTGTCCGTTTTTCTCAGAGAACAACTCATTATCCGATCTTCTTACGGTCAACCCCATTTATTCGCCAGGCCCCGATGGAGTACCAGGCTGTGTGCTAAAGTACTGTGCCAGGGCTCTGTGCAAACTTTTTTTAAGACTTTTCAACTTATCTTTGGAAACCTCGATTTTTCCCCTTAAGTGGAAGGAATCATTCATAATTCCCTTACATAAAAAAGGGAAAAAGTCCGATGCCGCCAATTACAGAAGCATTTCTAAATTGTCGGCAATTCCAAAGTTGTTTGAAAAATAAGTTATTCCTCATTTGCAACACCTTTGCTCTTCGATCATCTCTCCTCGCCCTTGTGGCTTTATTAAGCGTGGCTCCACCACCACAAACTTATTGGAGTTTACATCCTTTGTCATAAATGGCTTTTATAAGAGATATCAATCCGATGTAAGTAAACAGACTTTAGAAAAGCGTTCGATTCAATCACTCACTATTGTTGAGTAAACTGAATATGTTGGGATTCTCTACTTAACGTGGATCTCCAGCTATTGGATGGAAGGACACAAAGGGTCTTATATAAAATAAATATAATAAACCACAAAAATAAACACAAACACAAATAAAACACAAGGAAGTCATCTTGGCCCATTGTTATTTTCTCGTTTTATAAGTGACTTACCCCCTGCTTTAGCGAACTCTCTAGTTCTTATGTATACAGATGATGTAAAGCTTTTTCTTTAACGATTTAATACTAAATGGATCAAAATGCAAGCACATGTCTTTTTATCGTTCTTGCCTTGTGAGGGTGATTTTCACGAGCCAATTTTAAGACAAACAATTTCAGTTGTGTCCCATTGTGCAGATTGCAGTAGTCTCCAAAAGTGCACACTTGCCGTCCCCTTCTTTCCTATGCCTTTTTTTTAGAACCGTTAAAGCTCCCTGGCATGTGCAAGTAGGTTCGTTTTCGCTGCAAAGATAAGCCCAGTTTCACTTTCAAATCGTTCTTTGACCCTAGCGGATTGACCTAAGGTTTCACCTTTTTAAGAATAAAACACGTAGAAATACCTAATTACACGTGTTTCGCAATCCATATATTTGAATTAAAGTGAATTTATGAAACTAGTTGCAACCAAACAAGTGCGAGTTTCAAGTGCAATTGAGAGTTGCTGTTTAAATTTCCCTGTGGGTCGGCCAATATCATGTGAGAAAAAGAGACTGCAATTCTTGTGGAAGTTCTAATGGCCATATATTTCGCAGAGCCATGGTGGCCTGGTATTTCGGCCGAGCACATATATAAAATATATATAAGACAGAAACGCAGGAATCCGAGATGAGGAATTAGAGCTATTGAGGATCGTTTTGGAGGAAAAGTAACGGAGCTTCATGAAAGTACGGCATAGCCGCAACAACCTACGAATATGTGTCAGAATAACATATAAACGAGATATACATATGTAAATGAATATTTTGGATGAAGTGAAATCATTAAGTAGAGTAAAATAGAGTAATTTCCTTAATTTTTCAAATTCAAATAATTATAAATTAACTCAATCATAAAATTTAAATTAAACTAAATCATTTTGTAATCACCGCTATTCTTAGTCGCTCCAGATGCCCAACGCAGGCAACAACCCAACTGGCTAATCATCTCACAATAGTGGAAAGGTGGCTGTCCGATTGGCGCATTAAAATAAACGAACAAAAGTGTAAACATATAACGTTTACTCTTAATAGACAAACATGCCCTCCGCTTTTACTAAACGGTATGCAGATCCCTCAAGCTAACGACGTAACGTACCTTGGCGTTCACCTTGATAGACGACTTACCTGGCGTAAGCACATCGAATGCAAAAAGATGCATCTAAAACTGAAAGCCAGCAGCCTCCACTGGATCATAAACTCACGATCGCCACTGTGCCTGGACTACAAGTTACTACTGTACAATTCAGTCCTAAATCCAATCTGGACGTATGGCTCCCAGCTGTGGGGGAACGCGAGCAGCAGCAACATAGACATCATACAGCGCGCACAATCAAAAATCCTGAGAACTATCACAGGGGCACCTTGGTATGTTCGCAACAAAAACATCCACCGGGATCTGGGCATCCTCGCAGTGAAAGACGAAATCCAGAAGCAAAAAGAGTCGTACAAAGAAAAACTGTCTTCGCACCCAAATTTTCTCGCTCGGGGATTGACTCGGGTTTCTAGCGTATCCCGCCTTAGACGCAACGACCTCCCAACCCAGCAATCGATTTTTAGGGCCGTCTAACTCCGTATCAGTCAATATGACTGTAAGTTAAGTTAAAAATATAAGATTTGATACACCTCTTGTTAGTCTCGCAAAGAGAAGATTTAAGAAATAAAAGCAACGTTAAAAAAAAAAAAAAAAATTTTGTAATCACTTGGAACTATAATGTAGGATTAGGATTAGAATTTGTTATTTAAGGAATAATGAACCAACTACTTAAAAACATATTGAATATAATGAAGTAATGAAATTATATTGAATCGCGTCTAAATATTTCCGTGGGGTTTCTAGAGACAATCTAACGTAAAATGGGTTGCCCAATGATAATGGTACAAAAAGGCAGGGCGGGTAAAGAGGAGATCTATAACACTTGAGTTCTCCAAGGTAGTATCCTCATTCTCTCCCACCACTTTGGCCACTCCCTTCCCTTAAGCACTGTCGATTTCTTTTATTTGGTAACCCTGATTTGGGGAAGCACAATAACCCTGCCTCTGGCCCTAAGCTAGGCCGGCAACAGACAGTGCGTGCTTCCGATCAGAACCAGGACGTTACAGATAAAATGGCGCCCAACGTGGGCCGACGTTGGAGTCAACCGTGAAGCCAACGTGGGCAATCGTGGTAAACGTGGTTACAAGGTATATAGTACAGGATGATCATACGTGAAGAACGATATGTAGATATTTTCCCTCACAATTTCATCCGTTCCCAAAAATCCATTATAGCTAAAAGTAACAATTTAAATCAGGAGATCTTTGGATGACAAAGTTTGGTAATAGCCAATCTAGTGGCCAAGACTCACGTTTATTAAATACATATATCGTATTTCTTGTATTTCATCAGGCTTTACAATATCAGTCTTGGATTTTTCGTCCTGAGTCTATATCGGTTCGTCACCAACTGAATGTAATTCCTAATATTAATTTCGGAAATTAATTAAAATGGAGATCATTTTTGCTGAGTATTTTTGGCAAGACTCTCTTTTCACTGACAGTTTCCAAAATAGTGCAATAGACCCAAAGTAAAAGAATGTGGGATACCTTAGCTGAATAGTTAAATTAGCTTGTCTCGGAGTAAAACCCCAACAACAATGAAAAATAAATCACTAACAAAACATATTTAAGATAAACAAAGCAAAAATAAAATATAAACATAAATAATGGCAGTAAGACGCAGTCTAGAAAACTTGGTAGCATGAATGTCCAATGAGAGATACACTACAACAAGCTGCACTATATGCAATGATACAAATATTCAAGGAGAATATGTGGAGATAGCATGTTAACACAAATTCCATCGCCAATGCATATTATCGTGGTTAGATTATAATGAAACTTGTCCGATTTGTCGGAGTGTTTGTCAGCGAGATCAGGTTGAAAGCCAGACTTCGACTAATGCAGAAGCGAACGTTCCCCACTCTAAGACAACCAGAGCTAGTGGAAACAATAGCTCAACCACCGGAACTATTCCTAGAAATAACCTAATACCCGATCACACCAAAGACCGAATGCAAATGTAAACCCCCGAATGAGTCTAGGAGCTTCATCGCGTCAGGAAGTAACAAATACTCAGGCTACTGCCGATTCCAATGGTATTAGTGAAGTAAGAATTTAACAATTGATAGCAAGTTCGATGAAGTCATTTCGTATAAGCATGACAGCAACCTTGTCCGAAGAAGTTTGTACAACCCTTAATAGCTTGTCGTTAAACGGGATTCCACGAGAAAACCCAGAAGAACCGCAACTTGAATGGGATTTTCCTGCACCCTTGGCCCATCCTCGTATAAGTTTAGACAGTGGAGCACGATCCAATCAATTTAACAGACGTAATAATAATTCGCCGGTAGTTCAGGAACCTTTTTGAGACTTCTCGGATAAAACTGGTGGAGTTATCTCGAATTGGCATATAAAATTTACAGGGTTGCTTAGTGATATCTCAGTAGAAGACTTTATTTATAGAGTTAACTGCTTAACATCTCAAAGTTTAAATGGAAATTTTGTATTGCTCTACAAATTTGGACATTTACTTTATGCTGGACCAGCTTTAAATTTAAAAGATCAACGTACAGAAAGGGACATTAAAGATACTTTACGTAGACGAAAACAGTGTCGAAACGAAAGTTTCAATGAATTCTTAGATGCCATGGTTGCTATTAGTGATGCCTTACGAGAACCATTGTCTGATGAAGAAATCATAGCAGAAGTTCGAAACAATCTAAGAGGAGAGTTATATCATGAACTTTTGTATGTAGATACCCCATCATTGTCAGCATTGAGACGAGAGTGTCACAAACATGAGGCATTTTTTGGCAACAATAAGTATAAGCAAGGGAATTTACTAAACAATTTTAGACGTACAGTTAATGCCGTCTCGTTAGAGGACCAACAAGATGAAGTTTCGGACTAAGAGACAGATAACCAGAAGGTGTTTGCAATAAAGACTTCCATGAAGTGCTGGAATTGTGATGATCCAGGGCACAGGTATTTGGATTGTCTTAAACCTCGGCGCGTGTTTTGTTACGGATGTGGAGCTTCAGATACCTATCGACCAAACTGTGTTAAATGTAATCCTCATTCGGGAAACGATCCACAGGAAATCCGCAATTCACACAAGAGGGATGTCCGCAACTAAATTCAAGCGAAAATCGAATCATACTTTCAAATCCAAATAAACCAGAACTGTTAGATGAAGAAGTTAGTCATAAAATCAGGAAGCCGTATCACATTAGACTTAAAGAATACGAGTCAAGAAGATCTGAATTGTTTTCAATTAAATACCATAATTCACGATCGTTTAGGCAAATGCGAAAATTTTGGAACAGTTTGAAAAAGTCTACAACGTGTACAGTATCGAGCCTTTCACAAAATGCTCAAGATAATCGTCCATTTGTTAAGCTTCACATTTTGGATCAACCTTATTATGCATTATTAGATAGTGGTGCCAACAAAAGCATCATAGGTGGAGAATTAGCTAAAACAATAGTAGATTCAAAGCAATATCAAAAACAAAAAGGAAGAGTTTGTACAGCAGACGGAAACCGTCAAGAAATTGCAGGTGCAATAGTAATATCATTGGTATATAACAACCTTCAAAACGATTTTGAGTTTTTAATTGTTCCTTCTATATCATTAGACATTATATGTGGAGTTGACTTTTGGAATCAATTCGGGATTTCTATAAACTATCAATCCAATCTTCCCGAAGTGCATGCGATAGAAACGATTAGCGACACACTATCATTATCAGCCACAGAAAACCGCAAGTTACAGAACGTCATTGAGTTATTTCCTACATCTGAATGTGACGGATTGGGTTTAACAAAGTTGGTAGAGCACGTAATCGACACAAAGGATACGCGTCCGGTTAAACAGCGTTATTATCCTATTTCGCCAGCCAAAGAAAAACTTTTGTGTAGCGGAATTGACCGAATGTTAGAGTTAGACATTATAGAAGAAGCACCTCCATCGGAATGGTCTTCACCGATTGTCCTATTAGTAAAACCAGGAAAGGTAAGGTTTTGTCTGGATTGAAGAAAATTGAATAATGTTACCGCAAAGGACACATATCCTATGCCACACTTAGAAGGTTTATTAAGTAGACTTCCTTCAGTTCGATGCGTTTCAAAGATCGATTTAAAAGACGCGTTTTGGCAAATTGCTTTAGAAGAGAAATCTCGACCAAAAACCGCGTTTGTTGTCCCAAATCGACCGAATATACCAGTTTAAGCGCATGCCTTTTGGTTTGTGTAATGCACCCCAAACAATGTGCAGATTAATGGATCAGGTTATACCATATCAATTTAAGTCTCACGTGATAGTTTACCTAGACGACCTATTGGTATTGTCTTCTACTTTGGATGAACACCTGACTCACTTAGCCATAGTTGCTTCCCATTTACGTGAGGCAGGGTTGACCATCAATATAGCCAAAAGTCAATTCGGCTTATCTAAAGTGGAATATTTACGATATGTAGTAGGAGAGGGCACTCTACAACCGTACAACGACAAAGTCCCTGCCGGTTTTTAGGCATGACCGGTTGGTATCAGAGATTCATACCACAGTATTCGACAATAGTCTTTCCACTCACAGAATTATTGAAAGGAAAATCCTTAACATGGAATGACGATGCACAGAAATCTTTTCAAGCCATTTAAGACAAATTATGCTCATCGCCAGTATTAATTAGTCCCAATTACGACAAACCTTTCATCATTCAGTGCGATGCATCCATCTATGGAGTAGGAGGATTATTGGCACAGTGTGACGAAGACGGATACGAGCGGCCAATCAGTTATATGTCCAAAAAGCTTAACAAGGCTCAGCGAAATTATTCGGTAACCGAATTAGAGTGTTTAGCGGTAGTTTTAGCCATTGAAAGATTTAGAATTAAGTTAAAAATATAAGATTTGATACACCTCTTGTTAGTCTCGCAAAGAGAAGATTTAAGAAATAAAAGCAACGTTAAAAAAAAAAAAAAAAAATTTTGTAATCACTTGGAACTATAATGTAGGATTAGGATTAGAATTTGTTATTTAAGGAATAATGAACCAACTACTTAAAAACATATTGAATATTATGAAGTAATGAAATTATATTGAATCGCGTCTAAATATTTCCGTGGGGTTTCTAGAGACAATCTAACGTAAAATGGGTTGCCCAATGATAATGGTACAAAAAGGCAGGGCGGGTAAAGAGGAGATCTATAACACCTGAGTTCTCCAAGGTAGTATCCTCATTCTCTCCCACCACTTTGGCCACTCCCTTCCCTTAAGCACTGTCGATTTCTTTTATTTGGTAACCCTGATTTGGGGAAGCACAAGAACCCTCCCTCTGGCCCTGAGCTAGGCCGGCAACAGACAGTGCGTGCTCTCGATCAGAACCAGGACGTAACAGCATTTGCAGGCTGTGTATACTTTTTATAGAATTTCTTAAGAGAAATTAGCTCAGGTTTATGATCTCGGCGTCCTATTAGACATTAAACTTAAATTTTCCGTTCATATATTCTTAATGGTTAATAAGGCTAAAGGAGTCCTTGGTTTTATTAAAAGGTGGTCAAAAGAATTTAATGACCCTTATATAACCAAAACATTATTCATCTCTTTGGTCCGTCTGATACTGGAGTACGGTTCATGTGTCTGGAGTCCGCAATATGGAGTACATCAGGAACGCATAGAATCCGTAGAAAAGAATTTCTTAACTTTTTCTCTTAGAGGTCTAAACTGGGATGCAAATCTTCACCTTCCATCTTATAATAGTAGACTCTTACTAATAAACTTGCTTAGCATAACAAATCGTAGGAAAATGCTTGGTTTAGTTTTTCTGCAAACCCGAATTAAAGGGGATGTAGATAGCCTGCATTTACTATTATAACACCCTTAAATTTTAAAATTCCTAATGGACGGACTAGTAACTTTAGTCATCTATTTCTTAGCCATTGTAGTTCGACATATGCACAGCACGACCCTCTTAGGGTCTTATGTTCAAACTACAATGGTCTATACTCTATAACATTTCTCTCCTGTCCTTCAAATTTAAAGTATAAAATTTTAAATTTCCTTACTAACTCCTCCTAGCTTACATCTTGCTTAATATTTACTAAATAATCGTTTCTCGAGCGCCCCTCGGTCGTCTGGGCCTCTAAGCTTTATGATGAATACAGGAATGCTAGCTGATGCTCTAATTGATGCTCTTTTTGATTCTAATTTCAAATTCTGAACCGCGAAAAAAAAATACAGTTTCAGGCGTTAAAATATCCCAAAAGTATTAAAGGATTTTTACTATGTTTAATGATTAGGGACAGCTCGTTGGCAGAAAAATTTTTGGCGGGTGGAATTCTAACAAGAATACCCACTTCTTGCTTCGAATTTAAGTTTAGTGGCAAATTAGAAAAATAACCAATATATTATTTTGGGAAGATTATAGTTTTTAAATTGTATGGTAATTCAGGGTTTCCGGAAGACATATAATATCTAAGCTTTTATTAGCTTTTAAGATTTTTAATTCATCGTATTTATTCATATGGCCATTTAAGTTCCATTGTATAACATTAATTTTCATGGATAAGTGATACACAGGGGCTTAGTTATATTATTTTTATAATTGTGACTTAATTATTTATTTATTAATCTGACATTTACCCGTCGGAGTTAAGATCAGAGATGTGTTTCGTTTTGTTTGCCATTAACTCCGGGGAGCCAATGTCAGAGTTAATATTTTCGAGGTTTATGTTGTTTAGTGTAGAGGTAGTGAATGTAAAAGAAGAGTGGGAATGATTGTTAGTTTTGTGTTTTGATGTTGTCGCGAGTTCAACTGGAGCAGCTGATTTGTGGCGACACCTGTGACAGTCGTTTTGTATCCGTTTTCATTTTATTTTCTTGCTGCTTTAACGTAGCCATTTGGTACGTGGCCCAGAATGTTTAGATACATCCATCAGACTAACTATGGGAGCCTCCGTGCGCTGTTCATCAAAAATAAATTTACGGTCATTATAATTAAATATATCGGGATTTATAATGTTGTTCTTGGCAAGTGTGATTGTCAGCATGCAATTTTGTAATTCTGAAATAAGGATTATATTCCTGGCTAGAAGTGTTGCGAAAAGGTGGCCGGAATTAACTAACCAGTCCCTTTTCGCTTTGAGAATTTTATTTAATGTTTCTGTGAGTATGCTGTGAGTAATTCCAAGTCTTTTATTATTGCGTACGAGTCAAAGACTTCGTTCTGAATTTAAGTGTTAACTCTGTCGACGTTGGTCTGTTGCGCCTTTTCAATAGTGGCTCTAATAGCCAAGATAAATGGCATGGATAACTTCCCCTAGCCTACAATCCGTGACTGAGTGTAACGATCTATTGTATTCCACTATAGACCACAAAATTAGTTCCACAGTGTCGCCAATTTTTTTTGTTATCGATTTTGAGGCTCCTGCCTATTTCTGCCAAGGTACTGTGGAATCTTTCACTTGGCCATTAGAGCTACTGTGTAGCGGTGGCTCATTGATGACATCGATGCTGTATTGGTTTTTCAGCAAAGATGTAGTTTTTTTGGAATTTAAGAAAGCCTCATTGTCACAATAGATGGTTCTATTCTTGTGGTAAAAATTTACAATTGGAGTATAGGGGTCCGTACATCAACTTGTGCCCTAGAAGATAAGTCCTATTGGGGTGCCTCCTAACTCCTGTCGCTTGGTGTGGCGATCACATTTGGCTTCATTGCAGACTTTGCAGTTCGCCACAACTAACTCCTGTCGCTTGTTGTGGCGATCACATTTGGCTTCATTGCAGACTTTGCAGTTCGCCACAACTTCGCTAATCAGATTGCCTAGCCTGTGGGCGCGGTTGCGTTCGGTATTAATAATTTCTAGATGTTCATTGGTATTTTAATGTCGCTTAAAAAGATTTTACAATGCCAAAATTTTGTTGCAGGGAACTCCTGACTTAAGGCATGTTGAACACAAGCAAAAGTCGGAAAATCAAAGTGAATCGCTTTTACAACGTTGGCGTTAATGAAGCTCTATCTACGTCTGTCTTGCCTCTTCCAAAATTATTCAATTTCTAAAGCAACGAGAGCGAAAGCTCACTACGCACCGTGGCGGCATCATTTGCCTATGGCCCAAACTATCGCCAACAGTTTTATTTTGTTGGTGGCCTAGTTAAGCTCGCCATCTTTAAGCGTACTCGAGATCATTATAATAGGCCTAATGTTTTGGGACAATACCGCGCCTACTTCACTGGCTGAAGCGTCGGAGGTTAAGTAAAATGGTAATTTTAAAGCGGGGTATGTTAGAATGACATCCTGTAGTGTGCACCTTATTCCCAAAATGAAAACAAACAGCTAGGTAGGCCAATATTTCGTCCCTCGATTGTATCCATTCAATAGATTGGAACAGAATCGCATAGGCATGTGCAATTCCCACCCACACTTGCATGAACGGACCAAAGAAGGTAGAAAATCATACGATTACTCCGTTAGGTAGGGAAGTTAGGGAAGCTAAAACTCTTAGCAGTTCTTCTTCAGTTCGCATTTATTCTTTTCTGATCTTTGGCCGAGCAAAGAAGTTCCGCAAGCATATTTTAAAAGTGAAGGAAAATTCTGCCAAGATACGTAATATAATATAAATTGGATTTGTGTAATAATGTTTGATATATGATGTTGTTGGTTATCCCTCGCTGCAGTCGGTGATGCTGCAGACGCTGGAGATATTTGTAAGATAATAACCCCTGGCGGTGTCCGGGGGGTGTTGCTACTCCTTGTAGGTAGTGGTTGAGATCCCTGGCGGTTGCCGAGGGGAGATCCGTTCTATGACGGGAGTTATGATGGGAGCACTTGCCCCGTTGTCACGGCCCTTAAGGCGTGGTGACCAATTCAACAAATGAATTTACAAGTTAACGGCAGTGCCGGAGATTGGTTTTATGTGCTCTTTATTGTATGAGACTCTGACACAAACTGAAACTTAAAGCTAACAAAAAGTATTTCATAGCGGCCACGCAAATGTGCAGTGCTTGCCGCTATGCATGGGCTTCCGGCCAGACGCTGTGTCAGCAGTTTGGCCAGAGCGAGCTCTTAAATAATCGGACATTGCCGCTGCTCGGTTAACTTCAGTTAACTACTCCCCCTTCAAGAATGAGGCCGCCCTCGGCCGACCCTATTTGGGCAATCATCTCCTTCAGCTGGGCTGCGGTTTTTCGGGCCTGAGTGACTCGCCGATAGGTCAAGTCGATGCCAATTAAAGCGCAGCATATTGCTCCCGCTATGAACACCAACTGATGTAACTGATGGGGGTTAATCTCCTTCCCGAACTCTTTGATGTGCTCCAGATTACGTTCACTCAGTCGGTGAAGGTAAGGAAGGCTATGAACGTTACGTTGTATGGTGACGTTCAGGGTAGGTGAGCTGGCCACTCCTGGAGCCCTCTTCTGGGCTGTGTCATGATTGACCAATCGGGTTTCGTTGACAATGGCACTATTTTCAAAAGTGATAAGATATGTACCCTTTATATGGACACAGGTGCCATTATTCACACACACGTGAGCCGAGCGATCATTTACAATAAATCGCTTTGTTGGATCTCGCAATGCGCCGTGCCTCCAGCATGAAGCTCTTGGGCGCATGATCTTCTGCGAGCCAATCGTCAAAATGTAGCTCCTGATGTCGGGGAGCACTTTTCCACGGTGTGGATCTCGCTGTCGCATTCGGCAATGACGTTGTCTGACGTTGTCAGCCTGAGCATGGTGTCGTGATGTGACACTGGGAAAACGGTGATCTTGCTGCAGGCCGACTTTATCTTCGGAAACTTAATAATAAAGTGTAATATGTTATGGGTCTGTAAGATCTAAACGGACGATACGGACAAAACATCTCTAATCGCGGTCTCGGTGGGCTCTTCCATCCACACACCTTCCAGGTCTGCATGATCTAGGATGCTGGGGCTAACAATATTAACTTTGGCAAGTGCCACTGCTAGCATCAACTCCTGAAGCTCCATTGCTATCATCCTATTTCGAGTTAAAAACATCTCGAATAGGTGCCCACTATCAATTTGGGACTTTTTTGCTGGCCCCAGAAGTTGGTTGACGGTAGCGGAAATTTTATTGATTTGAATTTGTACTTTGTTGTTAATATTAACCTGCCTATTGTTTGCATTTGTTAATTGGAATTCTTTAAATTTAATTCTTTCAAAATCTTCTGCGTCCGGCGTTTCTACCACTACTTTTAGCGCAGTCCCTAAGAAGTCTAAACTTCTTGCTACCCTATGATGGATGCTCAAAGAGTCGAGCATGTCGCGTAGGTGGGCGACGTCAAAAACCAGGAGTATCTGCATGTGGGATTGCGGGAACATGACAGTCATCCCATTAGTTTCTTCGATGACGCGCCTATATTCCAAGAGATTCGCTGAGTGCTTTATAAAAGCGAATTCCTCCCATATCAGGATTCGACCATGAATGATGGGAATGTATTTGGCTTTGGAATAGTCCAAGACGCGTGCCGATGTTGCGGCCAAAAGGAAAATCAGGGTTATGGTTGAAAACCTGTAATTTGGATGTGCTGTGAATTCAGTTGAAACTGGGTAGCCCACCATTAAAGCATGATTAAAATAATAATGGAAGCAAAAGCTTATGCCAAGTGGCTAGGAAAAAGACAAATAAAAAAAGGATGAAAAATTATTAGGCGGGCGATAGTTGAGTCACGCTCGGCCTACCTAAGGTTGTCTTTGTGGACCACCCTCCCCTTAATGAGGACTGTGGTCCCCATGTCCGCTTCTACGGGTTCTTTCTCGAACAAAGGTGACAGTTTGATGCTCAGTCGCCTGCTAGACTACACTAGGATTTTTTCGCCAACTTCGAAAACCCTGTTTTGCCGGGAAGCATTTTTCCTTTCGCGGAACTTATTCTGGGCGTGTTTGATCGTATCCTGTATTGCGTATTGTGGGTCATTCGATTCCGGTTGAACCGCGTCGGCTGGCCTCTTGTCGTTGGCCGACGTGTAGCAGGGATATTCCCTTAAAAAATTAATGACGTCCGAATCATAATCTTGAATAACGTCGTCGTCAATTTCCTGAGCCGTGCTTGAAGCTGTGGCTGTATATTTTTCCCCGGTTCCGCCTACGCTCTGCGCGACGTGCTTCACCTTCTTCTTGTTGTGTAGGCCCGATCGATCGGACACGGTTGGCTCCCTTTTTTGGTATGACGGGGCCTGAGATGGATTAAGAATCTTGGACCGCGATGGGTCGATGTCCATGGGTTCATGGGTATTTGCACTGCGTGGAGCAGAGTGTACCTGCGCCTTGCGTTGTTTGGCGTAGTACGGATTTTTGTCGTTGTCCTCCTGGCTTTTGGCAAATGAAGCCGCGAAGGAGTACCTCTCGTGGTTAGATTCCACTTCTTGTGCCAAAACGAGAGCTGAATGCATATCTTTCGGCTTTCCCCAGAAAAGGACATCCGTGAGGCTGCGCTTAAGCCCCGAGATAAATACTCGGAGTGCGTCATCCCGGAATTTGTCACACAAAACTTTTGCCGCCGAGGCTTCGTACGACATGGTAGCTTTGTTGGTGAGCAAGGTGAGTTTTTTCTCGACCTCGTCGTAGTATTGCAGGAGGGTTAGATTTCCCTGCCTGAGAGTACCCATTTCTTGCTCGATAACGTAAATCTGACGCTTATCACTGTACGTAAAGTCAAGTCGAGTTTAGTACAGTGCCAAACGAAGACAGTACGGCATCGGCAGGGCCCCTTATTTTATTCCTAATAATAATAACTGCCTGATAATGGCGCGAGCTATTTACATAATTCCTGAAAATATAGTATGCGGCTACTGCCGCTTGTCTCCAGAAGACGTATGCGTCCTGTGCTCCCGTAAATTCGGGCAGGTAGTTGACGGCATCTAGGGGCTCGTCACATTTGACGTCGTCCCTTATTTCTATAGGTTTATAGGCTTTGATTTGAGGAGCTTCCGCTTGGGCGAGAGCGATTTGTGTTGCGTCGACCCGTTCGGTCAGTTGTTGTATAGCTAGACGTAGCTCATTTTGTCTACGCTGGCTTTCAGTATTGGCTTCCCGAAAGGCATGGTTAACGGCCGCCTGTATAGTGGCCGTCATTTGTTCCATGCTGAATGCCATATTTGCGGCCTCGGACTCAGAGTCGCTGGAGAATTTCCTTATACTCCTTTAGAGGTGAAAAGGGCTGCTCATCTGGAGCTGTACCCATAATATCGCCCAAAAGAATTAATGCATGCTCGAATTGCATGTCTATAGAGACATTTGGGCTTGTGGGGGGTTCGCGGGGGCTGAGCCGCCGCTTCAGTTATGTGTGCGAGCTTGTCGAACTGCGCTGTTGCCTTGCCAAGCAGAGACAAGGTGAGGGGTGCGCGGGGACTGAGCCTCCGCTTATTATAAACGAAGAAAAAAAGTAAAAACAAAAAATTGCCACACACTGCATGCGCGGCCTTATCGTGTTCTCGAAAATGGAGTGGGGAAACAAAACGGAAAAGAAAAAATAAGTAACCAAAACTGCGCGGCTAATACCAAGAATTCTTGTGTAACAAAACAGACATATAAAAGCTGAATTAAATACACGGGATTATATAATTTATTTCCGATTAAAATTTAAAATTTTCTGCCAGCGATTTTTTGGTTTTGGTTAGGAATTTTTATTCCGCACTTTTTGTGTTATATAGAAAAATTAATTTATTTATTCGCAAAAACAGAAATGCAAACAATATTGGGACAATAATTGGTTCACAAAATGAAATGGTTTAAATATTTTATAATAGGTAAAAAATGTTAATGCTAACCGTCAGCAAACTAATAAAGATTATTTAAATTTTAAAAATTTTATGGGGCTGCAGTTTTTTATTAGCGTAAGGCACAATATTTTACTATTCTTGTCTTTCTTTCTTTCTTTTTATTTTTATTTTTTAATACACAACGAAAAATTCATGCAGACTTAGAAAAACTGTGTAAATAAAAGTGCTCACTTACATGGTTTTTTACGTTGGGCGCCAAATAATATAAATTTGGTTTGTGTAATAATGTTTGATATAAGATCGATAATGCTGCAGACGCTGGAGATATTTGTAAGATAATTACCCCTGGCGGTTGCCGGGGGGTGTTGCTACTCCTTGTAGGTAGTGGTTGAGATCCCTGGCGGTTGCCGAGGGGAGATCCGTTCTATGACGGGAGTTATGATGGGAGCACTTGCCCCGTTGTCACGGCCCTTAAGGCGTGGTGACCAATTCAACAAATGAATTTACAAGTTAACGGCAGTGCCGGAGATTGGTTTTATGTGCTCTTTATTGTATGAGACTCTGACACAAACTGAAACTTAAAGCTAACAAAAAGTATTTCATAGCGGCCACGCAAATGTGCAGTGCTTGCCGCTATGCATGGGCTTCCGGCCAAACGCTGTGTCAGCAGTTTGGCCAGAGCGAGCTCTTAAATAATCGGACATTGCCGCTGCTCGGTTAACTTCAGTTAACTTGCACAACAAAGAAAAACCCACACCCTCAATTCGATTCGTGATCGAGTGTGATAGTGATCGCATTGGGAGAAGGAATTATTTAAGGTGGCATAGTGTACTACGATTCCGACCAGGTGCAGCCTGATAGGCTTTGCGTTTGGATCTTGGCCTCGGACAGAGCGTAGGACAGAGCTGAAACAGTAGAACCACTGTAGCAACCCCAACATGGAATAAATGGGACACCTTTAGCTTCTTGATCTTCGCATGGACCGCCGATAGAGTGACGTAACCAGCCGACAGAGAAGCCCAAAGTTAGCATGCATTAGGGAGGATCAGGATGTAGAAGAGAAATAAGAACATTCACAACAACAAATAACTGTTGCCGCTGCAGTTCAGTTTTGTTTATTTTTGTGCTTCAGCGTGCAGCCAGCCACTTATTAGAGTGAAAGTTCCGTATTTTGACTATTTTCCTTTGTGAGCCTGAATAGACCAAATATTAGTACTACACTGTGAAAAAAAATAACCTTGCCTGCGAGCATGTGTATGTGAACACTTTCGACAATATTGAATTGCACAAAAAATATTCCAAGGCGAACCTCGATAGCTGCGCCAAATTAGTATCGACTCCCACCCTAATTGACATCATGTATAATTTTCTTTAATTTAATTTTATAAATTCTTAATTATTTTAATATTGCGTAAATGTAAACTCTAAGGAGTATGAATTGTTTAGCATAGGACCTTATCTTAAGTAGTTTCATAAGCAGACCAAATCAGAAATATTAGTCAGGTGTTTCCCAAATGTATTCCTTTTCCTTTTTATATGTAAACAGCAAAAATCACCTCATCCTCTTGGGCCCAACGATCGATACTGAGAAGGAAAAGCTGAGTGAGTAAACCACGAGTAATTACTGAATTTGAATACAATGGGAAATCCATGACATTTTCTTTTACTTTTCTATCTAAATATTAGTTTAAATTGTATTTTCCTTATAAATTGTATTTTTCTGATAAAATGTATTTTCTTATGGATTATATTTCCTTATTTTTGATTATCCTTAATTATATATAATGAACACGAGATAAATTCTTTTATTAAGAGCACTTCGGATCAAAACATGGCAGTTGAATATGGGTAGACCCCACACTCTAGTGTTAGGTCTACATAGAAGGGAGGGTGTAGACGAAGCACAACAACATCTAGTCTTTCATTCAATAGGGTCAGTATAATAAACCATCCAAGGATCGGCCGACTCCTACCGCTTTCCTTTTCCACTTCCTTATCAATTTCCGTAACGTACACAGTCTAGTTTGCCGTGCCCATACCCACGCCCCTTTCAACTGAGCCAAGCCGTCCCCCAAGTAGACTCTGTCTACGGTAGAGACCGGGCGCGGTAGAGACCACCGTGCAGTGTTAGGGACAGTTCACTGTATCTAACCTTATGACTTACTGTACGCGTTCGTTACAGTCCTCTGATGCCAAGATATTACGAAGGTGGCCGAACGCGTTGCGCTGGGTTTCATAAAAAGTAATAGGAATTTTGTTTGACATATTTTTACTGACAATTCCGTTTCCTTTGAGAATACAAGTATGTCACCTGACAAAAGAGGCAAAACTTCTGTAATAGAACTCATATATTGCCATGATTTTTTCAGGGTGTGTTTTTGTCCCCCTCTAGTACCTATCAAGCCTTAAAATTCGATGCTTTCTTTAAAGAATTTCATCTTTTCTCGAGCCACCTTCATGTTTAGTTTTCGGAAAATATTATAGCGCCATCGACGTAGACGTAACATATCATGCACATTTCTTTCCGCAGCACGTCGTCGATGGTTCTTTGGAATATGCTACATAGGTTTTTTAATCCGAAACGTAGTTGACAAAATTCGTAATTCCCTCCCTTAACTGAGAACGAGGTTTTTCCAGGTCTTTCTCGGCCAAGTATATCTGATAATATCCTGACCTCGAGTAGAGTGTAGTAAAAAGTTTGGCTTTTCCCAAGTTCGCTAGAATCATGGGAATGGTAGCCCACCATTAAAGCATGATTAAAATAATAATGGAAGCAAAAGCTTATGCCAAGTGGCTAGGAAAAAGACAACTAAAAAAAGGATGAAAAATTATTAGGCGGGCGATAGTTGAGTCACGCTCGGCCTACCTAAGGTTGTCTTTGTGGACCACCCTCCCCTTAATGAGGACTGTGGTCCCCATGTCCGCTTCTACGGGTTCTTTCTCGAACAAAGGTGACAGTTTGATGCTCAGTCGCCTGCTAGACTACACTAGGATTTTTTCGCCAACTTCGAAAACCCTGTTTTGCCGGGAAGCATTTTTCCTTTCGCGGAACTTATTCTGGGCGTGTTTGATCGTATCCTGTATTGCGTATTGTGGGTCATTCGATTCCGGTTGAACCGCGTCGGCTGGCCTCTTGTCGTTGGCCGACGTGTAGCAGGGATATTCCCTTAAAAAATTAATGACGTCCGAATCATAATCTTGAATAACGTCGTCGTCAATTTCCTGAGCCGTGCTTGAAGCTGTGGCTGTATATTTTTCCCCGGTTCCGCCTACGCTCTGCGCGACGTGCTTCACCTTCTTCTTGTTGTGTAGGCCCGATCGATCGGACACGGTTGGCTCCCTTTTTTGGTATGACGGGGCCTGAGATGGATTAAGAATCTTGGACCGCGATGGGTCGATGTCCATGGGTTCATGGGTATTTGCACTGCGTGGAGCAGAGTGTACCTGCTCCTTGCGTTGTTTGGCGTAGTATGGATTTTTGTCTTTGTCCTCCTGGCTTTTGGCAAATGAAGCCGCGAAGGAGTACCTCTCGTGGTTAGATTCCACTTCTTGTGCCAAAGCGAGAGCTGAAGGCATATCTTTCGGTTTTGCCGAGAAAAGGACATCCGTGAGGCTGCGCTTAAGCCCCGAGATAAATACTCGGAGTGTGTCATCCCGGAATTTGTCACACAAAACTTTTGCCGCCGAGGCTTCGTACGACATGGTAGCTTTGTTGGTGAGCAAGGTGAGTTTTTTCTCGACCTCGTCGTAGTATTGCAGGAGGGTTAGATTTCCCTGCCTGAGAGTACCCATTTCTTGCTCGATAACGTAAATCTGACGCTTATCACTGTACGTAAAGTCAAGTCGAGTTTAGTACAGTGCCAAACGAAGACAGTACGGCATCGGCAGGGCCCCTTATTTTATTCCTAATAATAATAACTGCCTGATAATGGCGCGAGCTATTTACATAATTCCTGAAAATATAGTATGCGGCTACTGCCGCTTGTCTCCAGGAGACGTATGCGTCCTGTGCTCCCGTAAATTCGGGCAGGTAGTTGACGGCATCTAGGGGCTCGTCACATTTGACGTCGTCCCTTATTTCTATAGGTTTATAGGCTTTGATTTGAGGAGCTTCCGCTTGGGCGAGAGCGATTTGTGTTGCGTCGACCCGTTCGGTCAGTTGTTGTATAGCTAGACGTAGCTCATTTTGTCTACGCTGGCTTTCAGTATTGGCTTCCCGAAAGGCATGGTTAACGGCCGCCTGTATAGTGGCCGTCATTTGTTCCATGCTGAATGCCATATTTGCGGCCTCGGACTCAGAGTCGCTGGAGAATTTCCTTATACTCCTTTAGAGGTGAAAAGGGCTGCTCATCTGGAGCTGTACCCATAATATCGCCCAAAAGAATTAATGCATGCTCGAATTGCATGTCTATAGAGACATTTGGGCTTGTGGGGTTCGCGGGGGCTGAGCCGCCGCTTCAGTTATGTGTGCGAGCTTGTCGAACTGCGCTGTTGCCTTGCCAAGCAGAGACAAGGTGAGGGGTGCGCGGGGACTGAGCCTCCGCTTATTATAAACGAAGAAAAAAATAAAAACAAAAATTGCCACACACTGCATGCGCAGCCTTATCGTGTTCTCGAAAATGGAGTGGGGAAACAAAACGGAAAAGAAAAATAAGTAACCAAAACTGCGCGGCTAATACCAAGAATCCTTGTGTAACAAAACAGACATATAAAAGCTGAATTAAATACACGGGATTATATAATTTATTTCCGATTAAAATTTAAAATTTTCTGCCAGCGATTTTTTGGTTTTGGTTAGGAATTTTTATTCCGCACTTTTTGTGTTATATAGAAAAATTAATTTATTTATTCGCAAAAACAGAAATGCAAACAATATTGGGACAATAATTGGTTCACAAAATGAAATGGTTTAAATATTTTATAATAGGTAAAAAATGTTAATGCTAACCGTCAGCAAACTAATAAAGATTATTTAAATTTTAAAAATTTTATGGGGCTGCAGTTTTTTATTAGCGTAAGGCACAATATTTTACTATTCTTGTCTTTCTTTCTTTCTTTTTATTTTTATTTTTTAATACACAACGAAAAATTCATGCAGACTTAGAAAAACTGTGTAAATAAAAGTGCTCACTTACATGGTTTTTTACGTTGGGCGCCAAGTTGTATGAGACTCTGACACAAACTGAAACTTAAAGCTAACAAAAAGTATTTCATAGCGGCCACGCAAATGTGCAGTGCTTGCCGCTAATCATGGGCTTCCGGCCAGACGCTGTGTCAGCAGTTTGGCCAGAGCGAGCTCTTAAATAATCGGACATTGCCGCTGCTCGGTTAACTTCAGTTAACTTGCACAACAAAGAAAAACCCACACCCTCAATTCGATTCGTGATCGAGTGTGATAGTGATCGCATTGGGAGAAGGAATTATTTAAGGTGGCATAGTGTACTACGATTCCGACCAGGTGCAGCCTGATAGGCTTTGCGTTTGGATCTTGGCCTCGGACAGAGCGTAGGACAGAGCTGAAACAGTAGAACCACTGTAGCAACCCCAACATGGAATAAATGGGACACCTTTAGCTTCTTGATCTTCGCATGGACCGCCGATAGAGTGACGTAACCAGCCGACAGAGAAGCCCAAAGTTAGCATGCATTAGGGAGGATCAGGATGTAGAAGAGAAATAAGAACATTCACAACAACAAATAACTGTTGCCGCTGCAGTTCAGTTTTGTTTATTTTTGTGCTTCAGCGTGCAGCCAGCCACTTATTAGAGTGAAAGTTCCGTATTTTGACTATTTTCCTTTGTGAGCCTGAATAGACCAAATATTAGTACTACACTGTGAAAAAAAATAACCTTGCCTGCGAGCATGTGTATGTGAACACTTTCGACAATATTGAATTGCACAAAAATATTCCAAGGCGAACCTCGATAGCTGCGCCAAATTAGTATCGACTCCCACCCTAATTGACATCATGTATAATTTTCTTTAATTTAATTTTATAAATTCTTAACTATTTTAATATTGCGTAAATGTAAACTCTAAGGAGTATGAATTGTTTAGCATAGGACCTTATCTTAAGTAGTTTCATAAGCAGACCAAATCAGAAATATTAGTCAGGTGTTTCCCAAATATATTCCTTTTCCTTTTTATATGTAAACAGCAAAAATCACCTCATCCTCTTGGGCCCAACGATCGATACTGAGAAGGAAAAGCTGAGTGAGTAAACCACGAGTAATTACTGAATTTGAATACAATGGGAAATCCATGACATTTTCTTTTACTTTTCTATCTGAATATTAGTTTAAATTGTATTTTCCTTATAAATTGTATTTTTCTGATAAAATGTATTTTCTTATGGATTATATTTCCTTATTTTTGATTATCCTTAATTATATATAATGAACACGAGATAAATTCTTTTATTAAGAGCACTTCGGATCAAAACATGGCAGTTGAATATGGGTAGACCCCACACTCTAGTGTTAGGTCTACATAGAAGGGAGGGTGTAGACGAAGCACAACAACATCTAGTCTTTCATTCAATAGGGTCAGTATAATAAACCATCCAAGGATCGGCCGACTCCTACCGCTTTCCTTTTCCACTTCCTTATCAATTTCCGTAACGTACACAGTCTAGTTTGCCGTGCCCATACCCACGCCCCTTTCAACTGAGCCAAGCCGTCCCCCAAGTAGACTCTGTCTACGGTAGAGACCGGGCGCGGTAGAGACCACCGTGCAGTGTTAGGGACAGTTCACTGTATCTAACCTTATGACTTACTGTACGCGTTCGTTACAGTCCTCTTTTTTTTTTTTTTTTTATTTTAACGTTGCTTTTATTTCTTGAATCTTCTCTTTGCGAGACTAACAAGAGGTGTATCAAATCTTATATTTTTAACTTAACTAACAGTCATATTGACTGATACGGAGTTAGACGGCCCTAAAAATCGATTGCTGGGTTGGGAGGTCGTTGCGTCTAAGGCGGGATACGCTAGAAACCCGAGTCAATCCCCGAGCGAGAAAATTTGGGTGCGAAGACAGTTTTTCTTTGTATGACTCTTTTTGCTTCTGGATTTCGTCTTTCACTGCGAGGATGCCCAGATCCCGGTGGATGTTTTCGTTGCGAACATACCAAGGTGCCCCTGTGATAGTTCTTAAGATTTTTGATTGTGCGCGCTGTATGATATCTATGTTGCTGCTGCTCGCGTTCCCCCACAGCTGGGAGCCATACGTCCAGATTGGCTTTAGGACTGAATTGTACAGTAGTAACTTGTAGTCTAGGCACAGTGGCGATCGTGAGTTTATGATCCAGTGGAGGCTGCTGGCTTTCAGTTTTAGATGCATCTTTTTGCATTCGATGTGCTTACGCCAGGTAAGTCGTCTATCAAGGTGAACGCCAAGGTACGTTACGTCGTTAGCTTGAGGGATCTGCATACCGTTTAGTAAAAGCGGAGGGCATGTTTGTCTATTAAGAGTAAACGTTATATGTTTACACTTTTGTTCGTTTATTTTAATGCGCCAGTCGGACAGCCACCTTTCCACTATTGTGAGATGATTAGCCAGTTGGGTTGTTGCCTGCGTTGGGCATCTGGAGCGACTAAGGATAGCGGTATCATCGGCGAACGTTGACGTTGTTAGTTGTGCGCTCGTAGGAATATCCGCAGTATACAAAACATATAGACACGGCCCGAGTGCGCTTCCCTGTGGAACTCCAGCTTCGATGGTGTAGTCGCCCGAAGTAGCTGCGTTGCATCTCACTGAGAATACCCTATTGAAGAGGTATGATTCCAGTAGCTTGTGGGTGTATGTTGGCAAATACGTTTTAATTTTGTGCATGAGTCCGATGAGCCAAACTCGGTCGAAAGCTTGAGATACGTCGAGGAAAATAGCGCTGCAGTATTCTCGTTGTTCGAAGGCTGAGCGTATTTCGGATGTTAATCTGTTCACTTGTTCGATGGTTCCATGGTTTCTTCGAAAGCCAAATTGGTGTGCCGGGATGATATTGCAAGCTTCCAAATGTGGTATTATGCGAGTTAACAAGCATTTTTCAAACAGTTTAGACAAACAAGATAGAAGGCTTATTGGTCTGTATGATGACGGAATTGTGTGCTCTTTTCCAGGCTTCGGAATCATTATAATAATGGATTTCTTCCACTTTTTTGGGAAATAGCCAAGATTAATGATTCCATTAAATAGTTTGCAGACGACCTCTATAGCGCATTTTGGAAGTTCGATCAGCATCTTTGGGGTCAATAGGTCACCACCGGGAGCCTTTTTTGGTTTTAGCCCTCTTATGACTTTTTCGATTTCGTTCGGCCGGAATGGAGGTGCGGCTGGCTGAGGGGAGGACTCTGGCTGAATTACTGGCAGGAGGAATGAATTTGAGGCTGGGTTTGGCTGGAAGACACTTTGGAGATGTGTGGCGAATGTTTCAGCTCGGTCTTCGTTGCTGCGAGCCCAGCATCCCGAAGAGTTTCTTATCGGGGTGGTCGTTTCAATTGGGGCACTAAGATTTGGGTGGGCCCTCCACAGGGGGTACTTTGTGCTTGTTGGCGAGAGATTCTGGATGTACCTCAGCTGTGCATTTTCTTCCTGTTGGTGAAGAGCCTGGTCGAGTGATCGGGTTGCTTCCTTAAGGCGTTGTTTTGAAGCTGGTGATCTGCTGTTTTGCCAATCACGACGCGTGCGCCTCTTTTCTCGCACGAGCTGTTCGATTTGCTGATTAGATTTGAAGTGTTTGTTTCGGTCTACTTCTTTCCTATGAGGAGTAGAGATTTTATCTGCCGCAACGAGTACTTCTTCCAGGGAGCTCGTAGTGTAGTCGATGTCCGATTCCATGTTAAAATCCGGGGCGAGTTCTATGTGGGCACTCACGTACTTTTTGTATTTTAGCCAGTTTGTTTTTGTCGTCGTCAGACTGAAGGGGTGTTCGGTTATTTCTGGGCTTTGAAGAAGCGTTAGAAGCACAGGCGAGTGGTCTGATGATAAGTCCGAGACTGCTTTGGCACTTATTAGATTGCGAGGTATGTTTTTTGTCACTGCAAAATCAATAAGGTCTGGGAGCTTTCGTGAGTCTGTTGGCCAGTATGTGGGACTTCCAGGGAAACGTAGTCCAGTTTATTTTTCACATTTATAATTGCATTGTACAATTGTCTTCCTTTGGGAGTCACTAGACGTGATCCCCAGTGCGTATGTTTGGCGTTGTAGTCTCCTGCGGCTATAAATCGATCCCCAAGTGAATTGTAGAAGTCCATAAATTGTCCTTCCGATTTTGAGAAGCGAGGAGGGCAGTAAACGGCAGCAATTGAAAGGATTCCGTTGCTTGACTGAATTTGTATCGATTGTATCGATGCCTGCAAGAAGTTTGTTGCAAACCTTTTGTGAAAATGGTGTTTAATTCGTTCTCTGATTAGAACTCCAGTTCCGCCGTGGGCTTTCCCATCTGGATGATCTGTGCGGTAGATTGTGTAGCCTCTTATATGAAAGTTGTATTTGCTTGTAAGATGCGTTTCCACCAGTAGCATAACGTCAATTTGGTTTTCGGTCAAGAATTGTGACAATTCTAGTTTATGCCGTGAGACACCATTGGCGTTCCACATTGATATTCGTAGCGCCTGCATAGATTATTTGGACTGTTGTGCTACGAGCAGCTGTATCACCATGTTCTGGTTTTGAACAAGCGTTTGCATGGTCGTTTTCATGAATGACATAAGCTCCATCATACTTTGTTGGAGGGTAAGCATCATAGTTTCCGTTTTGCTGTGTGGCTGTTCTGGGGCCTGTTGAGCGCTTTGAGAGTTAGGCTGAATTGGAATTTCCCTTCCAGATCGTAGAGCATCGGCATAGGAGAAGCCGTTGGTGGTGTTTAGTGGACCGAATGAGGATCTCGCAGCTTTGGCGAAGAAGACGTCTGGCGTGGTTTTTGACGAAACGTACGCATTCTGTGGATTTTGGTTGCGCGTTGCGGTCGCTTGACGCATGCGACTCTTTAACTCCTTATACACAATACATCCTCTATAGTTTGCCGTATGGCTGCCTCCGCAGTTTCCACATTTCTTCACGGTACTGTCCTTGTTTGTAGTGCAGCAAGCGGACTTGTGGGCGTCCCCGCAGACTACACAGACAGCCCGAAGTGTGCAGTAAGACCTTGTGTGTCCATACTCTTGACACGTTTATGTTACGTTTATGTGGCTCTTCAACAGTGATTTTCCGATGCAAAAGATATTGCAGGTTGTAGATTGGGTGGACTTCGTTCTACTTCAGCGACCTGCTTTCAGGCTCGAGCTCGACCTTGAAGAGGGGTTGTGGCTTTTTATCTTTATTTAGAATGTTAATAACATTCTTGGCGGCGAAGCCCTTTTCTTTAAGGGCGGTTTTTATTTCCTCGACGGTAACATCAGGTTCTATTCCCTTTACTACCACTTGTAGGCCCTTACTGCTTTTCAGCTGGTACGTGTAATAGTTTTTTTTGTACAGTGTCCAGATATTTTGACACTATTCGGAAGTGCTCTTCAGTCTTGGTTTGCACCTTTGTTTCATGGATGTTCCCTTTGATAAGCGGAACAACATGAAAGTTTTCACCGTTCCCGATCAACGACGCAATTTTGTTGACCAGGGCACTCGAGCTTTTTTCCCTAATATAGATTGGAGGGGGCTTGGGTTTTTTTGCGGTGTCTTGGGCTGGTTGGTTTTCCTCAGCCTCCGCCAGTAGGGCAAATCTGTTAGTAGTGGAAACAGTCCTCTGATGCCAAGATATTACGAAGGTGGCCGAACGCGTTGCGCTGGGTTTCATAAAAAGTAATAGGAATTTTGTTTGACATATTTTTACTGACAATTCCGTTTCCTTTGAGAATACAAGTATGTCACCTGACAAAAGAGGCAAAACTTCTGTAATAGAACTCATATATTGCCATGATTTTTTCAGGGTGTGTTTTTGTCCCCCTCTAGTACCTATCAAGCCTTAAAATTCGATGCTTTCTTTAAAGAATTTCATCTTTTCTCGAGCCACCTTCATGTTTAGTTTTCGGAAAATATTATAGCGCCATCGACGTAGACGTAACATATCATGCACATTTCTTTCCGCAGCACGTCGTCGATGGTTCTTTGGAATATGCTACATAGGTTTTTTAATCCGAAACGTAGTTGACAAAATTCGTAATTCCCTCCCTTAACTGAGAACGAGGTTTTTTCCAGGTCTTTCTCGGCCAAGTATATCTGATAATATCCTGACCTCGAGTAGAGTGTAGTAAAAAGTTTGGCTTTTCCCAAGTTCGCTAGAATCATGGGAATGGTAGCCCACCATTAAAGCATGATTAAAATAATAATGGAAGCAAAAGCTTATGCCAAGTGGCTAGGAAAAAGACAAATAAAAAAAGGATGAAAAATTATTAGGCGGGCGATAGTTGAGTCACGCTCGGCCTACCTAAGGTTGTCTTTGTGGACCACCCTCCCTTAATGAGGACTGTGGTCCCCATGTCCGCTTCTACGGGTTCTTTCTCGAGGATCTTTTCGCCAACTTCGAAAACCCTGTTTTGCCGGG
Source organism: Drosophila parabipectinata (assembly GCA_018153455.1). NCBI lineage: Eukaryota > Metazoa > Arthropoda > Insecta > Diptera > Drosophilidae > Drosophila > Drosophila parabipectinata. Next base: position 730,241 of record JAECYA010000114.1, read on the forward strand.
AAGCATTTTTCCTGTCGCGGAACTTATTCTGGGCGTGTTTGATCGTATCCTGTATCGCGTATTGTGGGTCATTCGATTCCGGTTGAACCGCGTCGGCTGGCCTCTTGTCGTTGGCCGACGTGTAGCAGGGATATTCCCTTAAAAAATTAATGACGTCCGAATCATAATCTTGAATAACGTCGTCGTCAATTTCCTGAGCCGTGCTTGAAGCTGTGGCTGTATATTTTTCCCCGGTTCCGCCTACGCTCTGCGCGACGTGCTTCACCTTCTTCTTGTTGTGTAGGCCCGATCGATAGGACACGGTTGGCTCCCTTTTTTGGTATGACGGGGCCTGAGATGGATTAAGAATCTTGGACCGCGATGGGTCGATGTCCATGGGTTCATGGGTATTTGCACTGCGTGGAGCAGAGTGTACCTGCTCCTTGCGTTGTTTGGCGTAGTATGGATTTTTGTCTTTGTCCTCCTGGCTTTTGGCAAATGAAGCCGCGAAGGAGTACCTCTCGTGGTTAGATTCCACTTCTTGTGCCAAAGCGAGAGCTGAAGGCATATCTTTCGGTTTTGCCGAGAAAAGGACATCCGTGAGGCTGCGCTTAAGCCCCGAGATAAATACTCGGAGTGTGTCATCCCGGAATTTGTCACACAAAACTTTTGCCGCCGAGGCTTCGTACGACATGGTAGCTTTGTTGGTGAGCAAGGTGAGTTTTTCTCGACCTCGTCGTAGTATTGCAGGAGGGTTAGATTTCCCTGCCTGAGAGTACCCATTTCTTGCTCGATAACGTAAATCTGACGCTTATCACTGTACGTAAAGTCAAGTCGAGTTTAGTACAGTGCCAAACGAAGACAGTACGGCATCGGCAGGGCCCCTTATTTTATTCCTAATAATAATAACTGCCTGATAATGGCGCGAGCTATTTACATAATTCCTGAAAATATAGTATGCGGCTACTGCCGCTTGTCTCCAGGAGACGTATGCGTCCTGTGCTCCCGTAAATTCGGGCAGGTAGTTGACGGCATCTAGGGGCTCGTCACATTTGACGTCGTCCCTTATTTCTATAGGTTTATAGGCTTTGATTTGAGGAGCTTCCGCTTGGGCGAGAGCGATTTGTGTTGCGTCGACCCGTTCGGTCAGTTGTTGTATAGCTAGACGTAGCTCATTTTGTCTACGCTGGCTTTCAGTATTGGCTTCCCGAAAGGCATGGTTAACGGCCGCCTGTATAGTGGCCGTCATTTGTTCCATGCTGAATGCCATATTTGCGGCCTCGGACTCAGAGTCGCTGGGGAATTGTCTTATACTCCTTTAGAGGTGAAAAGGGCTGCTCATGTGGAGCTGTATCCATAATATCGCCCAAAAGAATTAATTCATGCTCGAATTGCATGTCTATAGAGACATTTGGGCTTGTGAGGGGTCGCGGGGGCTGAGCCGCCGCTTCAGTTATGTGTGCGAGCTTGGCGAACTGCGCTGTTGCCTTGCCAAGCAGAGACAAGGTGAGGGGTGCGCGGGGACTGAGCCTCCGCTTATTATAAACGAAGAAAAAAAGTAAAAACAAAAAATTGCCACACACTGCATGCGCGGCCTTATCGTGTTCTCGAAAATGGAGTGGGGAAACAAAACGGAAAAGAAAAATAAGTAACCAAAACTGCGCGGCTAATACCAAGAATTCTTGTGTAACAAAACAGACATATAAAAGCTGAATTAAATACACGGGATTATATAATTTATTTCCGATTAAAATTTAAAATTTTCTGCCAGCGATTTTTTGGTTTTGGTTAGGAATTTTTATTCCGCACTTTTTGTGTTATATAGAAAAATTAATTTATTTATTCGCAAAAACAGAAATGCAAACAATATTGGGACAATAATTGGTTCACAAAATGAAATGGTTTAAATATTTTATAATAGGTAAAAAATGTTTATGCTAACCGTCAGCAAACTAATAAAGATTATTTAAATTTTAAAAATTTTATGGGGCTGCAGTTTTTTATTAGCGTAAGGCACAATATTTTACTATTCTTGTCTTTCTTTCTTTATTTTTATTTTTATTTTTTAATACACAACGAAAAATTCATGCAGACTTAGAAAAACTGTGTAAATAAAAGTGCTCACTTACATGGTTTTTTACGTTGGGCGCCAAATAATATAAATTTGGTTTGTGTAATAATGTTTGATATAAAATCGATAATGCTGCAGACGCTGGAGATATTTGTAAGATAATTACCCCTGGCGGTTGCCGGGGGTGTTGCTACTCCTTGTAGGTAGTGGTTGAGATCCCTGGCGGTTGCCGAGGGGAGATCCGTTCTATGACGGGAGTTATGATGGGAGCACTTGCCCCGTTGTCACGGCCCTTAAGGCGTGGTGACCAATTCAACAAATGAATTTACAAGTTAACGGCAGTGCCGGAGATTGGTTTTATGTGCTCTTTATTGTATGAGACTCTGACACAAACTGAAACTTAAAGCTAACAAAAAGTATTTCATAGCGGCCACGCAAATGTGCAGTGCTTGCCGCTATGCATGGGCTTCCGGCCAAACGCTGTGTCAGCAGTTTGGCCAGAGCGAGCTCTTAAATAATCGGACATTGCCGCTGCTCGGTTAACTTCAGTTAACTTGCACAACAAAGAAAAACCCACACCCTCAATTCGATTCGTGATCGAGTGTGATAGTGATCGCATTGGGAGAAGGAATTATTTAAGGTGGCATAGTGTACTACGATTCCGACCAGGTGCTTCCTGATAGGCTTTGCGTTTGGATCTTAGCCTCGGACAGAGCGTAGGACAGAGCTGAAACAGTAGAACCACTGTAGCAACCCCAACATGGAATAAATGGGACACCTTTAGCTTCTTGATCTTCGCATGGACCGCCGATAGAGTGACGTAACCAGCCGACAGAGAAGCCCAAAGTTAGCATGCATTAGGGAGGATCAGGATGTAGAAGAGAAATAGGAACATTCACAACAACAAATAACTGTTGCCGCTGCAGCTCAGTTTTGTTTATTTTTGTGCTTCAGCGTGCAGCCAGCCACTTATTAGAGTGAAAGTTCCGTATTTTGACTATTTTCCTTTGTGAGCCTGAATAGACCAAATATTAGTACTACACTGTGAAAAAAAATAACCTTGCCTGCGAGCATGTGTATGTGAACACTTTCGACAATATTGAATTGCACAAAAATATTCCAAGGCGAACCTCGATAGCTGCGCCAAATTAGTATCGACTCCCACCCTAATTGACATCATGTATAATTTTCTTTAATTTAATTTTATAAATTCTTAATTATTTTAATATTGCGTAAATGTAATTTCTAAGGAGTATGAATTGTTTAGCATAGGACCTTATCTTAAGTAGTTTCATAAGCAGACCAAATCAGAAATATTAGTCAGGTGTTTCCCAAATGTATTCCTTTTCCTTTTTATATGTAAACAGCAAAAATCACCTCATCCTCTTGGGCCCAACGATCGATACTGAGAAGGAAAAGCTGAGTGAGTAAACCACGAGTAATTACTGAATTTGAATACAATGGGAAATCCATGACATTTTCTTTTACTTTTCTATCTGAATATTAGTTTAAATTGTATTTTCCTTATAAATTGTATTTTTCTGATAAAATGTATTTTCTTATGGATTATATTTCCTTATTTTTGATTATCCTTAATTAAATATAATGAACACGAGATAAATTCTTTTATTAAGAGCACTTCGGATCAAAACATGACAGTTGAATATGGGTAGACCCCACACTCTAGTGTTAGGTCTACATAGAAGGGAGGGTGTAGACGAAGGACAACAACATCTAGTCTTTCATTCAATAGGGTCAGTATAATAAACCATCCAAGGATCGGCCGACTCCTACCGCTTTCCTTTTCCACTTCCTTATCAATTTCCGTAACGTACACAGTCTAGTTTGCCGTGCCCATACCCACGCCCCTTTCAACTGAGCCAAGCCGTCCCCCAAGTAGACTCTGTCTACGGTAGAGACCGGGCGCGGTAGAGACCACCGTGCAGTGTTAGGGACAGTTCACTGTATCTAACCTTATGACTTACTGTACGCGTTCGTTACAGTCCTCTGATGCCAAGATATTACGAAGGTGGCCGAACGCGTTGCGCTGGGTTTCATAAAAAGTAATAGGAATTTTGTTTGACATATTTTTACTGACAATTCCGTTTCCTTTGAGAATACAAGTATGTCACCTGACAAAAGAGGCAAAACTTCTGTAATAGAACTCATATATTGCCCTGATTTTTTCAGGGTGTGTTTTTGTCCCCCTCTAGTACCTATCAAGCCATAAAATTCTATGCTTTCTTTAAAGAATTTCATCTTTTCTCGAGCCACCTTCATGTTTAGTTTTCGGAAAATATTATAGCGCCATCGACGTAGACGTAACATATCATGCACATTTCTTTCCGCAGCACGTCGTCGATGGTTCTTTGGAATATGCCACATAGGTTTTTTAATCCGAAACGTAGTTGACAAAATTCGTAATTCCCTCCCTTAACTGAGAACGAGGTTTTTTCCAGGTCTTTCTCGGCCAAGTATATCTGATAATATCCTGACCTCGAGTCGAGTGTAGTAAAAAGTTTGGCTTTTCCCAAGTTCGCTAGAATCATGGGAATGCTTGGCATGGGGTAGCGATCGGCAATTGTTGGCTCGTTTATTTTCCTGATGCCGTTATCGTTAATCCCTTTATTGTCAACTACCAAAGTAGGGCTGTTGTTCGGGGATCTGGAATGCCTAATTATGCCATTGCTCAGCAGTTCCTTGATTTCTTTGTCTGCAAATTCTGCTGCCCCCATGGGATAGGGGTGTAATCTGGAGTAGACGGGTTCGTCACTCTTAGTTCGAATAAGAGCGATGACCGAGGTGTTAGGGTGAGCGCCTCGTTAGAGGTAGAAAACACCTTTAATCTTTTTAGAATAACTTTTTTTGAATTGAGCCGTGAATAGAGCTCACAGTAAAAGGGCTTTCGACCGGCATTACGTGTTTAAGCTCCTTTATGGGCTTAACGTATTTTTTTTGCCGCCCCGTATCGAAAATTATTGTTAATGTTCTGTCAGCCAACTGTCGCTTGATGAACGGCAGTCGGGAGAGCTTTCTAAAAAATTTAGAAGGTCCTTAAGTTCGTCGGAGTCATAACTTCTTAAAAGGGGGCGACTTCCGCTACAGCTGCGGCGGAGTACCCTGCCTTCTTTTTTTCATGGGACTGGGTTATGTTATTGAGGCGCTAGCATCTTTGCCCCGATTAACGAGATGAGTTCTGCCTTTTGTGATAGTTATTATTCTGTGGCTTTTCCCAATATGTTTCCTCCCTATGTTTGTATGTATATCCCTATGTCGAAGGGTCAATCTCCATAGGCTGTTCTTTTTTATTGTCTTCAACTTCGAGGTCCCTACGCTTTAACCAAGTCCTCTTGTGGCTTGCCTTGGCTTTTCTTACGAATAAAGTGTGAGTGTGTGACTTTGTCATAGTAAGCCATAATGTCAGCACTGCCCTGTCGAACCATTTCCAGTATCTGACGTAGTACACGTAGGGACGTTTTGCCCGCATATGTGCAATCCAGCCTAGCAAGAATTGCATCGAAAATGAACACGGCATTATGGGACGTGAGTACGTGGTACGCGCGTTACGGCAGACGAATACTTCGTCACGACACGTTTTCATCGTGGCTGCCACCAAAAGTTGGGCGCGATCTCAAAATGTGTAATTTTACATTGCACTTTATGGTAGGGTTCGGTGTTACCTTTTCATAAACTTCTACTTGGGTTGCCTGCACATTTAACGAGCTGACCTGGTTCCTAATTGATTCGATTTCCGCGTAATTTCCGCGTTAAGCGCTGCTTCTGTGCGGCTAGCGCGGCACTGACGGCATTTGTTATTAGCGTTTCGAGAATTTCCGCGTTCATTTCTGATGGGTCTAGTTGTGTCACTGCGGGACAAAATCCCATATCTTCACTTTCGTCACTGTCGTTTCACTTCCTTATATTCCCAATTCATCGGCCACAAAGGGGGGTGAGTGAGTTAATCGGCAGCAATGTTGGCGAAAGCATGATAAAATATAAGTGATCTTGTAGTCGGTTGGTAAGGCTGCTCTAGATCCGGCCGATGATGAAGTGGCACCGGCAGGTGCTTGATAAGTAGTAGCGGTTCAAGATAGGTGCGAATTGGCGATAAGACGGCGATAGCCGGAGTTAAGTTTTACGGAGCTAAGTACTCTTTATTCAAATGATTGTAAAACAGAACTGAGGAACTTAGCAGTAGGGTGCTTAATCGGCAGGCCGACCGTATGACAGTGGGAAATGCTGACGATCGCAAAACGAGCATAACTCACCATACCGATTCCAGTTACGGCCCCCAAAGGCGGGTATGCTGAGTTGGCATCTGGAACGAATAGGGTGATCCAAGAATCACCTAAGATTTCTACCGACTGTTTGTTACCCCTCAGAAGTGTTAACTACTCCCCCCTTAGGAGTAAGACCGTCTCCGGTCGTCTTGTATCTTTCGGCAACCTGTTGCATTTCCCATGCATCTCGTCTTCTTCTCCACGCGAGATGGAGCAGGATGAAAGTGCAGATCAAAAAGCTTACTCCCACGCCGACCTTACTTCGTTTTTGAGGGTTTGGATCGTTTTCAGGTTTTGGTAGTTCATCCTTTGAAGCATTGGCGTACTAAGCACGTGGTTATGCCCGATAATGTTTAGCAGGGGGGACGCCGCCACGCCCGCCATCTTTCTTATGCTTTCGCACCGGTTCAAGTATTTTGTGCCGTTTACAAAGGCTTGTCGCTCAAATGTTATTAGATGCATGCCATTTGTTTCTATATTGGGGCCGTCATCCGTGCTGACTATTGCCGGACACTCATTGACTATCATTATACCACCGTCTACCAGCGTTATGGGGCTTAGGTGGCTGGCCTGCGTTTCGCAATGCGCCGTGACCCCTGCGTGTAGACCTAGGGCGCAAGTGTCCTGGGTTGCCAGTTTGCAGAATGCTGCGTACATCGTCGACACGCAATCAGTAATCTAAGACTTCTTGGTTGAACTCAGCCACCACGTTGTCCCGTAGTTTGAGAACGGTGCGTTGGTGAGAAACGGAAAAGACGGTAACCTTTTTACATTTAAATTTTATCTTAGGGTATGCAATGAGCACGTGAATAATATTGTCGGACTGAGGGACTTTAATATACGATGCCTCTATTAGGCTTCTAAAACGGACTTTAAATCTTTATGGTTAAAAATGACAGGGCTTATGATATTTGATTTTGCAAGTGTGACCGTGAGCATTAAATTCTGTATCTCTGTAATTAGCATTCTATTTCTGGCCAAAAGAACTGGCCAAAAGAAAAGAATGGGGTGTGTCAACCAGGTTATTCTTATTTGCCCTAATGATTTCGTTGACAGCATCGGTTAGTTTGTTAATCTGCTTTGGCGTTTCGGTGTTAATAACTACTTGTATATTGTTTGATTCGATTAACCGGGACTCGGACATTTTTAACATTTCGAGGTCAGCGGCATTAGGTGTGCCCGCTACCACTTTTAACGCGGTGCCTAAAAAGTCTAGGCTTCTGGCGATTCGGTGGTGTACCTTCAGTACGGATAATATATTTCTAATATGATCAGTATCAACATCTAACAATTTTCGGACAAGCGGAAAAGCGGACAATCTAGCTGTTTCATCTATCATAATTGAAAACTCTGTCAAATTGCTCGAATGCCTACAGTTATTCCTATGTTCCCACACCAATGCAGTTCCGTCGGTTATGGGGATGTACCGGTCGTGAGTGTAGTCTGTCATTACTTCTAATATTTTTAATATGATTCCCGCGATCCTGTAAGAAAATGAATGGTTAAATCTATTGGCTATTTTCTAAGTGTGTGTTTGTGTTGTAAATTGAAGAAAAAGGTTGGACTTAAGGTTGTCCTTGTGGACTACCCTCCCTCCAATGAGGACCCCTCTCCCCAGGTCCGCTTCTACGCGATTTTCCGTGTATAACGGAGTTAACTTGTTGCCTAGTCTTTTATGGTTCTTTGAGTAGATTCTTTCTCCTACCTCAAATATTCTATTTTGTCTTGATGGGTTACACCTGTCAAGATTATCCCTCTGTGCTTTTTCAATATTAATTTTTATTGCTTCCTTAACTTTTTCGGAAGCAGAGTGGATTACATCAATGTGTTTTTGGGTAATGACCGAATGTAATATTTAATTATATTCAACAGTCGCCCGCATAACTTTCTCCACTGTATCATTAATTTGCTTATCCATTTTGATGCACCTCGCTGTTTCTGTTAGGGTGCTGTGGAGGCGTTCGATTTGTCCGTTTGAACTACTGTGCAGCGGGGGTGAATTTACAACATCTGTGCCATACTGATTTTTGAGTAACGATGTGATCGTTTCAGAGCTGAAATACGCTTCGTTATCACAGTATATTGTCTTTATATTTGGAAATAAGTTTATCAACTGAAGGACAGGGATTTTTACTTTCTCTACTATTCTATTCTACTATACTATTCTTTTTTTACTATTCTACTTTTGCCCTAGACACTATTGGTTGTACTACCGCAAATTTGGAGAATTTGTCGATGGCCGTTAAAAATAGTTTTTTATCGGTGGAAAAAATATCAATATGCAGCATTTCGAGGTTTTTAAAATTTAGAGGTTTTTCCGTTGTTTCTATTGTATAAGTGCTAGATACTTCATTGTAAACCGTTGCATCTGGTTTGTCATGAAGAAGCTTGGACATTTTAGAGGCGATTTGTTTACTTTTCGATTATTTTTGTCGTTATCAATTTTTTTATTTTTGGCCTAAGGGAGCAACCACTGTGCGTTGCACAGTCAGATTCGGGTTCGTTTTGAAGGGCGTTGATGTTTTGTCGCAAAAGGGCGTCGGCGACAAAATTTTCTTTGCCTGTAGTGTATATGAGTTTTGCGCCGAAGTCATCTATAAATGTTTTCCAACGTTTTAATTTGTCATTTGGGTTCTTGTCGGAGACAGCAAACGTTAGCGGCTTATGATCTGTGTAGATTCATATGACACGAGTCCCATGCAGATACTGCCTTAATTTTCCTGGAGCCCAGACTATAGCAAATAACTCTCTTTCGTTAGTTGCGTAACGGGTCTCGCAGTCTTTAAGGGTTCTGGATATCATCTTTATGGGTTTTTTGTCTTGCGAAAGTACTGCCCCAATGCCGTAAGCTGACGCATCGGTTGTCAGATCGAACGGTTTCTTAAAATCTGGGTAGGGTATTTGAGGGTGACATCTTCTGATGCCAAAATGTTTCGAAGTCTATCGAACGCGTCTCTTTGCTGATCGTTCAAATTTATTGGTGTTTTCCTAGACTTGTGTTTACTTACGGAACCGTTTTCTCCCTTAAGGAGGTTGGTTAGTGGCCTGGCTATTGTAGCGAAATCTTTTATAAAACACGTATAATAGCTGGCAAGTCCTAAAAATGATCTTAGTAAGAATAAGCTTGTCGGTTCTGTGTATTCCTTAATGGCTGCTACCTTTTCAGGGTCAGTTGTAGCCCCGTTTCGGGTTACTACGAAGCCGAGGTATTGGACACTTTCTTAAAAAAAAATAGGTTTTCTCTTTTGAGATGGTCATATTGGCCTGGTCTAATTTTTCCAGGACCAGTCAATGTGACTGACATGCTCTTTTTCGTTTTCCGAAAAGATTATGACATCGTTAACATAGACGTAACACGACTTCCCTATCTGCTCTCTTAATACGTCATCGATTGCCCTAGAAAAAAGGCAAGCGGCAGAATTCATACTTGCCTCCGTTGACTGAAAATGAGGTTTTTTCGCGATCTTGTTCCTTTTTTTTTTTTTTTTAAAACAAGTTAAATTTTATTTTAGTCGCCGGAATCGTTCAAAACCATTTGAACATAACCGGGCGCTTAGAAGGTGGGGTGAATATGGTACATATGGGATATGGGCCTAGTCTTTATACAATAATTTACAGTTATTTACATTAGTTTACAACATTATTGAACAACACGGGAAGACAGATCGCTGGGGTGAAATCTCTTTAAGCGCCTAAGAGTTTGCGGGTCGGCCAGCCTGCTAGCCAGTGGATTTGGGTGACTCGTTAGCCTGTCCGAGTACCGTCGGATGTGTTGGTTTAGGAGGTCGCCCACCGGGACAAGGCGTAGGTCGTTTTGGATGGCCTGGTTTGTCCCATACCAGGGAAGTCCGGATGCCCGTCGAGCAGCACGTGCCTGTACTACCCTCAGCCTGTTTAGCTGGTGCTTGGATGCGGTGCCCCATACCTCGATCGCATACGTCCAGGTTGGCGTGAGGATTGCTTTGAGCAGCAAAACTTTCGTCGAAAGCTGGAGGCTTTTGGATCCCAGGAGCCAGTCGAGCTTTTGTAGTTTGCGAACACATTTGGCTTTGATTGCCGTGATGTGGGTGTTCCATATGAGCCTGTGATCTAGGTGTACACCTAAGTAGCAGTGAGAGGTGGCGTTATTAATAGCGTCACCATTGAAGGTATGTACGATGTCGATCACGAGTCTAAGGGAAAAAGTGACGCAAGCCGACTTGCTGCAATTTATGGCAATGTTCCATTGCCTGGTCCAGCGCTCCATTGCATTCAGCCAGTCCTGAACAGCAGCCGAGGCTGACAGCTGAGACGTGTGGGATGCAAGCAGGGCCGTGTCGTCGGCGTAAGTAGCCAGAAGCATACGGGCGTCTGTGGTGGGCGACGGAACTGGCATATCACTCGTGTACATGGTGTATAGGAACGGACCAAGTACACTTCCTTGGGGCACTCCTGCGTGAATGTGTGCCAAGCTGGATCGTGAGTCCCTTACTGCTACCACGAAGGTTCGATCGGCAATGAAGGACCTCAGGATGGCGAAATAGGGCGTAGGGAGAAGTTCCTTGATTTTGTAGAGAAGGCCCTCGTGCCACACCTTGTCAAAGGCTTGCTTTACGTCGAGAAAGACGCCTACAGTGTGCAGTTTATGCTCGAGTCCATGGGTGATGTGGTTGACCAGGCGATGGACTTGTTCTGGGCAGCCGTGGGATTTTCTGAAGCCGAACTGATGTTGAGGAATATGGCCTTCTACTTGTGGTAGCTCCAACAGTCGGCTGAGTAGAATCCGCTCGAACACTTTCGAGAAAGTGGATAACAGGCTGATTGGGCGGTAGGAGTCGATGCGAGAATGTGGCTTGCTTGGCTTCGGCATCATGATGATCCGGGCTTGCTTCCACTGTCTGGGAAAATGTCCCAGGCTTAGCAACGATCTTGTTCCACGAGGAAAATTTGGTGATAACCAGATTTTAAGTCTAGAGTTGTAAAATATTTGGCTTGGCCAAGGTTTGCCAGTATTAACCCGATACTTGGTTAGGGGTTTTTTCAGGAATGGTTTTTTCATTCAGTTTCCTGAAGTCGATTACCAAATGCTTTTTCCTACCACCTGTCTTGTCTGACCCTTTTTTTATCGACCACCCAAGTTGGATTATTATACGGTGATCTCGATGGGATTATAATATAAGACTTCAGTAGGTCTTTTATTTCTTTATTAACAAATTCTGCGACACCTATTGGGTGCGGGTACGCTTTAGAGTACACTAAGTTGTTACCCTCAGTGCGAATAGTAGCCACAACATTTGTGTTGTACGGCAAGGTTTGAGTTGCGTCGGAGAAGAGGTTAGATCTTTTTTTCATCATTTCGATAAACTCCTTTTTTACTGACTCTGGAACGACTATGTCCTTTATGTTGGTAAATCTTACTTTATTTACCATATATAAATAAAGCTTATATAATATATATAAATATATATATATATAAAAAAAGGCTTTATATAATATTTTGCTGCCCCTGTATCAATACGAATTTTTAAAGTTCTCCCAGCCAACCGTCGTTCGATGAACGGTAGCCGGGACCGCTCTCTAAAAAATTGAGAAAATCATGGGAGTCGACCGAGTCGCTGTCGTCTTCGATTTCACTCATCGCGGCTACTGCAGCATTCTCATACTCTTGGTCTTTGGCACTAGCGGTCTGCTCGAACCCGCTGACGCCATTGATCAGTTATCCTTTCAAAGGAGTTGGGTCTTTTTGAATTTTTTGCCCGAATATTTTGAGGTTGTGATACATTTTGGTTTTGTTTAAAATGTGACTGTTGCTTGGACTTAGAAGACGATGGGTTCCAGTCCATGGGCTCTGCTGCCTGACGTGGATTGCCACGGTCGGCCCAGTCCTCTGGCTTACGCCCAGAACTATTTTGTTGGTTTTTATCTGTTTTTTTTTAAATAATGAGGGTTCTTTTTGTTTCATTGTTTATCAGGAGTGCGGAACTGGTTCTTACGAAAGTTTGAATTCTCCCTTGATTTCAGCCTCTCCAGCAAATGCCAATACTGAAGGAAGGTCTTTTGGCTGTGCCGGGAATACGACTGCCTATACGATAGGTTTTTTTTTAGGTCTGAGATAAAAACATGTAGGGCATCCGCCCTTACCTCATTGTTGAGCAATGTGGCTCTTTCAATGTCGTAGGACATGACAATTTTGTTCGTGACGAGGGTTAGCTTACTCTCAACCTCGTCATATTATTGCATGAGGCTTTAAATGTTCTTTTTGATACAGGGGCAGCGAAAAGTTATAAAGCCCGTAAAGGCTTTCGTCACTTTGGCGAACTGCGTCAAGCTGTTATCGCAACAGCCTCAACGAAGTTTTGTCTGCGTAGGAGCAGTCTAATCTTGTCAGAATGGCATCGAAATTAAGTACAGTGTTGTTTGATACCAGCAACGCTCGCGCTGGGCCCCTAATTTTATTCTTGATTATGGTAACGGCTTGATAATGGGCATAGTTGCCCTGGTAAGGTTTAAAGAGTTCGTATGCGTCCGTGGCGGACTGCCTCCACGCTACATACTCGTCTTGCTCACCGTTAAAATCTGGTACTGACTTAATTACGTGGAGCGGTATGTTGCATGGGGGCGTTCCTGGCTGTACTGAGACTCTTTGATAGGCCTCCACCTGTGGGGTCTCTACGCGCATGTTTTGTAACTGCATATTAACGGAATTTATTTGAGCTTCAAATTCAGCTCGGAGCCTAGCTTCTTAAGCTTTTATGGAGTAGAGACCATTGTAGTTCGACCATAATACTCTAAAAGAGTCATGCAGTGCATATGTCAAACTACAATGGCTAAGAAATAGAGGACAAAAGTTTTGAGTCCTTCTATTAAGAATGTTAAATTTTAAGCGTGTTAGTAAATGCTGGCTATCTACATCACCATTGATGAGGTTTTGCAGAATAACTACACCGAGCATAGACCTACAATTAGTTAAGGTTGGTAAGTTAATTATTAACAGTCTGTCACTGCAGGATGCAGGATATTGCGGACTCCAGACACATGAACAGTACTCCAGTATGGGACGGACTAAAGAAATAAATAAACTTTTAGTAATGTAGGGGTCGTTAAATTCTATTGACCACCTTTTAATAAAAATAAGGAAATTTTTATAAAACTAGTGGAAATATGGTTGGCAAAATTAAGTCTTGATTCTGTTTAAATCATGTATCAAATGTATTAAATCATTCGCTAAACACAATTTTCGAGATCGGACTGAATATTGCAGTGGCAGAAGCGGATTTGTAGTGAAGACAAAGCTTAAAATTATCTGCATACATGAGAACTAGAGAGTTCGTTAAAGCAGGGGGCAAGTAGTAAAAAAAGAAGAGGAATAAAAAGAGGAAACAGGCCAAGATAAATTCCTTGAGGGTCCCCATATGTAAGACTCTTTAGGTTTTTCATCCACGTGGAGATCTAAGTTGGGAGGTCTGTAGGAAATCCCAGAAGATTCAGTTTACTCAACCGGAGTGGGAATTGACTAAATCAAATGCTTTTCTTAAGTCTGTGTAACTAACATCAGTTTGAAATCAATTTCGAAACCGCATCTATGACAATGCAACTCCAGTAATTACTGGAGGCGGAAGCTTAATTAAGCCATGCTGACATGGAGTAATAATCGAAGAGCAGAGTTGATGCAAATGAGAATTTTTCAAATAAATTGCCTTGGGAATTGCCAATAATTTTGAGATGCCTCTGTAGTTGGCAGCATTAGACTTTTTTCCTTTTTTCATGTAAGGAAATTATGAAAGAATCCTTCCACTTAAGGGGAAAAATCGAGGTTTCCAAAGATAAATTGAAAAGTCTATGAAGAGGTTTGCACAGAGCCGTGAGACAGTATTGTAGCACACAGATTGGCACTCCCATCGCGTCAGGGTAGGTAACGGGTTTAACCCTTAGAAGATCAGATAATAAGATACTCTCGGAAAAAAACGGACAGAGAATAAAATTTACTGATTAAATGTCGTTTGCGTAAGGCTGATTTGTCGTTTTAGGTGGTGAATAAGTTGTTTGAAAAAAGTTTTCTATATCGGCATAGCTCGGCAATGGCCTGATCTGAGGTCGAAGATAAATTTTCAAGCGTAAGCAGAGGCAGAAAAGATACGCTTAGTTGTGTGCGCTTAAAGATGTTTACACTTAGTGTTTAGAAAGTTATAAAACTGTTTCGGATCCTGAGTTAATTGAATCCGGCAGCAGCGAATAGAATTCCTGTAAAATTTAGCGTTATACACGATAAAACGATTTGACCGAGCTAGTACCATATATCTTAAAAAATCTATACTACTTCAGATGTTCATGCATTGAAAACCATTGTATTTACAAATTCTTAAGTTAGAGTTTCAAGGTATCGGACCCATGAAATTTTGATTTTAATGCAATTAAATTCTAAGTGACCAAATTTTTAAGATTTTACCTCTTCAGAAGAAAGTTGGGAGTCAACCGAAATGAGTACTCCACCCTTTCTTTGCAGAGGTCGATCACGTCTAAAAGTGGTGTACTTACTTGGAAAAACTTCCTAGCTAAAGATCTCTATAAAATCGGAACTAGGCTGATTTTCTTGGACGAAAATGTTTTCTGGCCAAAAACTGGGTGAACAAAACGTCTTTAACTCAGCAAGCACAAAGATATGGTTCGATGGAGGAATCACCTGTAAGGGTGTTGGTGTCGCAGGTACGAAAACTGCAGCATCAGTCGGTACCGGTGGTAAGGACTGTGGAATACCTTGTTGGGTGACTCTAACGAGGTTTTATTCACTAGGACCCGTGGGCAAGTATCGGACCATTGTATTGGAGAATATCGGACTCATTTGCACTGAGAAATTCGGACGTCGAATTTTTCTCAGTTCTAACCCATGATGTGGCCAGAGATATGAGCGGCTGTGTTTATATCGGCTGAGCAGGCTGGGGCGGATCAAAAACTTGAAATTTCTTATGCAGCTGATTAAACAGCGGAAGGCGCTGAGTGTGGTGTCGCGCAGAGCTGGCGTTTGTTTTTTCGAAAATCAGTTCAACTCTTTAAATCCATTCTTAGTCTGTCTCATGAACGACCTTATTTCTTATCGGACAACACGACAATTGTCATTACGATAATGGAGACTAGACTTACGGAAAACGGCATCCGAAACTGAGGCAGTTAACTAGAGTTGGAAAACAATCGATGGCACTATCGATGGTTTCTTAAATTTTTTAAACATCGATGGTTCTTGGGCCACTATCGATTGTTTTTATTGCATCTGTGCATTAAGGGCAACGTTTAAGTAAAATTGGTTAATTTTATTTTTAACTTTATTTTATTAAATTTTTTATCACATGTAGTGAAATTTTATATGGTATCACACGCAATTTACATCACATGATAATAATCAATGTAATGTTATGTTTTCGTATAACCAAAAATATTTCTTTTTTTTAGGCGCATACAAACGAAACAACAGCCTTAGCAATGCTGTCTAAAAAAGTCTTATGCGTGCCAGCATCAGAGCGAGCGTTCAGCAAAGCTGGACAGATTATATCTGACAGAAGATGCGACTTAAAAAATCAAACATTGTTGATCAATTAATGTTTTTAAATAAGAATCTCAATCTCTAAATAAAGATCTCTAATCTCATATTGTCGGGTCAGGCAGCAGCAGCTAAATTAGTTATAGTTTATTTATTAAGCTAAAGTATGGATATATCGCCTTAGTTTGTCGCAATCCGACTCTTTCTCGGCCGCTCGACTTCAACGGCCCTATTTTAAGAGAGCGTTAGCTTCGCAATCACTATGTCGGGCTGCCCTCTCCACTATCGAGAGCTTTAGCTTCGCGTATGTCTAGTCGAGTTGCACTCTCTGTCCATATTAGTAGTCACTGCTTAGCACCATAAACTGGATGATCACAATGGTTGATTCCAGATTCATCTGCCTGCAGCATAAATAAAATATAACGTACTATAATTAAATTTGTCTTTCATTTCCCGGCATTGAAATCTCTCAATGACCAAACACATATCAAAAACTCAATTGTTATTTTTATTTTTTATTTGAAAACATCGATGTTTTATCGATGTTTACTTTAAAAACATCGAAAAATCGATGGTCCCAAACATCGATTGTTTTCCAGCTCTAGAGTGAACCCGGCATACTTGGCGTGTAGAACGTTTTCACATAGCCAGTAATGGATGGTAGGCTGGGATGAGAAGATTGTCTTATTACAAGACTTCATTAGGCAGACGAGTTTAAATTTCATTTTAATGATAAAAAATGAGAATTAATAAAAAAAAACGTTTCAAAACACTGTATCTTAAACCTCTGTGCCAAAAAAAGCCAAGGCGGGAGCTTTGGAGAGAGTGATTGGAGTAGGCAAAGTAAAACTGCAGAAGTAGAGATCAGAACCTCTATATCACAAGAAAAAAAAAAAAATCAAAAGGGAGAAGAAGAACTGACTAATGATTGAAATTGAAATTATTATTTTTTTTTTTTTTATATTAAGTTACTTCCTGTAGTGGAAGGATTATTTGGCCTCCCCGTTTAGACGGGTTAACGCCACAGCCAATGTATGAAATCTTATTTCAGGAGATCTAAAAAATTGCGCTTGTATTAAAGAAAATAATTTTTATAAATTAATTTTGGCTTGCTTTAAGAACGACGTTATCGATATGTAGTTGTCGATTGGTTCATTTACAAAGAAGCGATAAATATCATTATATTTTAAAAGTGTTGGAAAATGGCGGCGAATGCTTGAGTATTTTGTACAATTTAAAATAAGATGTGAAATATTTTCCACTGCATTGCATGTGTCGCAAAGAGCATTGTCAAAAATATTCAATTTGGATAAAGTGAACTTATCGAACGCATGTCCGCTAAGGATTCTATTTAATTGTTTTGTGTCTAAACGGTCGAAAATATCCGTTTTATAGAACCAGGGTTTCTTGGTGATGAAAGGCCTAAAGTTTGAATAGCCTTTATTACGTTCCATAGAGAAAACGTTGTAGTCTCTTTCCCAATCATCTTGAATATAATGAAAAATATAGTTGATCGCATCACTCAATGTCCATCTAACATATTTGAAGGAGCCGTGTATAGAAGCGTTTTTTGCTGCTCTATCAGCAATTTCGTTTTCCCAAATATTTGCATGGCTGGGTATGTGGTGAACTACAACCTTTGAATGCGTGGGACAACTTTCGATTTTGGAGAATATTTCCTGGGCAATATAATTGTTGGAGCCGTTATTTTGTAGAGTTTGTATAGCGCCAAGGCTATCCGTCAGTATGGCTATCTTTGGGAAGCAGTTGGAAATTGCAAAATCAATGGCTTTTTCCAAGGCTAAAAGTTCAGCGGTCATAGACGACAGCTTTTTGTTAGTAAAGAAACTATCAACAGTATTTGACTTTGAATGAACAAATGCATAACCTGTAAAATTTTCCGAGACTGAACCGTCCGTGTAAAAAATTTCCATGTGTAAGTTATTAAAAGAATTCAATTTTTCGTTCAACAAAGTAAAAACAATGACTTCATTAGCTTGCTTTTTGTTAACGCAGGTACCTTTAAAAAAATTTGTGTCTAGGGATAATTTGCGAGGAAAAGTAAAAATAGGGTTGATGGGAGCAATATGATTAAAAATGTTTATATATTTAGAATAAATTCTACTATAGCTGGTTTTAGTGTATGAGTATGAAAGAGGTAAGAGTGAAGCAGATGGAAGTTTGTACGCGAAGGATTTGGCTAACTCTTTAGCTGTAGCGAATTCAATTCTGTAAATGGGAGGTAGTTCAGCAGCGAGATGATAAATAATTTTGATAGGAGTTGACTTAATAAGGCCTAATGCTTTTCTCAGGTGAAAATTAGCGTGGGAATTAATAATATTAAGAGCTGCTTTAGACAAGTTAGCGAATGAGGAACAGGCGTACTCAAACCTAGATCTTATAAAAGCTTTATAGAAAAGAAGCGATTTACTTGGATGAACTCCGAAGTGGCAACCACTTAGCATTTGTAGAAACATATTTATTTGATTTGATTTTGAAATAATTTTTTTAACATGTGGTACAGACGAGTTGTTAGAACTTATGATTCTACCCAAATAGTTGACACTATTTACATTATTTAGGGTGATGTTATTACACTGTACGTTAAGAGGTCTTCTCCTAAGATTAAAGTGTATAGTGGCTGATTTATTTGCATTAAATGAAAGATTGATTAAATTGCACATTTCCCTAAAAAAGATTCACTTTCTGCTCTAATTTAGATTCAGCCAACGAAAAAACCTTGTCATAGCAGACTAAAAAAAAATCGTCCGCGTACTGGAAAAGAGTACTGTCATGATTGTTGCTTAGATTATGAAGCTCAAGAGTGTAAAGATTAAATAGAATTGGGCTAAGACAGCTTCCCTGACTAACCCCTTTGTCGACTGTAACCTCTGCCTTGCCCAAAGTTAAAATTCTTTTATTAAGGAAATTGATAATGAATTTAATATGGGAGTGGTTAAAACCTAAATTAACTAATTTTTTACCTAGGATAGGAATTTTGACCGCGTCAAACGCTTTGTTTAAATCAAGAACAGCTGCTGTAACATGGAAGCCACGAGCTTTTAAATTAGCTATAGTGTTGATCACATCATTGATACATTGCGATGTTGAATGGTTTTTCCTAAAAGCATAGGACCTTGGAGGGAGGATTTCGTGTCTATTAATGTGATTCTCCATACTCGATTTAATTAGGCCCTCTAAACATTTGAAAATTACACTTAGAAGGCAAATAGGTCTATTGTTTGTAATTATAGAAGAGTCAAGGTTTTTTTTGGCACAGGAATAACTTTTATTCTACGCCAATTATCTGGAATATTACCTTGGTCTAAAGTAGAATTAAGCAAGGAAACAAGGTTTTCTAATTGCACAGTAGGTAAGGCTAGGAGCATTCCATATGAAATCTTATCGAGTCCCTTAGCAGAATCAGGGTTACGGGATTTGAGAAAGACAAGAAGTTCATGATATGTGAAGTTTGAGATAGAATTTGTGTAAAGTAAGTCGTCAGGGAAAATAACATCAGAACAAGTATCAGTGTTGGGAGCTGTGGCTATTTGGCTAAGAAAAGCTTGGTGGTCCGAGTCAGAAAATGAACTTTTGGAAGGTTTTATTTGTTTATAAAGTTTAAGGGAATGAATTTTTCCCCACAAATCTTTCATTGAGGAAGGGTCAGATAAATCATCTAAAAGCCTGTTTAGGTTATTCTTTCTCATTTTATAAAAGTAATTATTAAGTTTTCTATTACTGTTAATATAGGCAATAGCATCTGTATAAAGCTTGGATTTAAAATATTTTTGTCTGAAACGCGAGTTCTTAGCCTAAACAGTTTTTCACAAACCTCATCCCAATATTTTTTAGGAACGTATCTATTATTCCCATTTAATTTTATCGTATTATTGGCGTGAATGTTTTGAGAAGAAGTAAAAAGGGTGTCTAGAGAAGTAATATGAACATTTGAGAAATCTTTAATAATTTTTGGGTGATTATATTTATAAGAGTTGAAAGAAGCCGAAACATTATCAACTTCAATTAAAACCGGAAAGTGATTGCTATTCGAAATTTTAGAATTAACTGAAGCCCATTTAAATCTAAGATGATTATTATTTGTGAAAGTGACATCAAGGGTAGAGAAATAGGACGGATTAGGTGAGTAGGTTGGATCGCCATTGTTAATGCAGAAAAATCCTGAATTTAAAAGAGCGTTTTCCAAGATGACTCCTCTGGCATCCAGCGTGTTGTTACCCCAAATACTAGATTTGGCATTAAAATCGCCACCTATAATAGAAGTACCGTTCAGTTCAGACGCAATAGAAAATAAATCGTTACAACCTTGTTCAAAAG
The DNA here is from genome assembly GCA_018153455.1 of Drosophila parabipectinata. Taxonomy (NCBI): domain Eukaryota; kingdom Metazoa; phylum Arthropoda; class Insecta; order Diptera; family Drosophilidae; genus Drosophila; species Drosophila parabipectinata. The sequence goes on from JAECYA010000114.1 coordinate 750,420, forward strand.
AATTAGCGTTAGGATTGGGTGCGGCATAGATACTAAAAATGTTTATATTGTTTTTTAGATTCGTTGTACAGACACCAACTGCTTCAATATTAATGTTACATTTAATTTTCCTAAAACGTATATGTTTTTTAAGATAAATACCAACGCCTCCATACCCGTCGGCACGAGGTTTACACACAAAATTATAATTAGCTAGGCTACACATAGAATTGTTTGGAATCCAGATTTCTGACAAAATTGCTATGTCTATATTATTATTAACTAAAAATAGTTCTAACAGATGTTTATTGTTATTAGCAGTTAAGCTCTGAATATTGTATTGGAGGATTTTAAGAGTCATTATTATTTATATTATATTATATTATTATTATTATTATTATTATTATTATTATTATTATTTATATTATTATTTTTTTTTAAGAAAAGTATATAGACAAGCAACATTAAAGAACTATTGTAACGATTGGTTAATTTTAATTAAATCAATTTTTGAATTTGTAATAGAAATACGATCTTTTAAATTAACTAAAAAGTTTCTTGATTCAGGAACTAATATCGAATTTTCGTTGACTAAAAAAGAGGAAATGTCTAGGGCTAGTTGGTTTAAACTTTTTCTGCAGCTTCTAGAGCTGGGTTGTTGCAATTATAAATTTCAACTTGTTCAGCAGAGAAAGGATCTTTAGATTGGGTATTAATGAATTTTTCTTTGAGAGAGTACTCATGTTTTTTAAGAGCAGCTTTCCAGCTGATCATTGTGTCGTTGGCATTGTTTTCCTCATTTTTTTGTTAAGAGAGATCTTAACCACTTTGTTAAAAGGGTTATTTTCAAATAAATGTTGCGTGGCTAATTTGGTGTTATTTTGTAAAATTGGTGTAGTAGATTTCCTTTGCCATGGCTGTGGGAAAAGAGTTAAGTCGTTAGTATCAACTTCATCTAAAATTTGAAACAGAGAGGGATATCTAATTTTCGCTTCTGATTTTGATAAGTTTTCAAGTGTCATGCACTTTTTAATTGCATAGGCTCTTTTACGAGCAGGACAATCAAGAGAGGTGGCTACGTGAGATTGTTTGCAGTTAGCGCAAACCAATTGGCTACATTGCTGCTCTTTGGTATGAGATAATGAACAGCTACTACATTTTTGATCAGCTTGTTTGCAATTTTGAGCAAAATGATTAAACCTAAAACAGCGATAACATTGGCTGAAAGGTACATACGGACTAACGTTAACTTTAGTGTATAAAAAGACGACTTCATTGGGAATTTGTGTACCTTTAAAGAGAATTTTAACCCTTGAAGTGTTAATAAATTTATCTTTAACCTCTTTATCCCTAGTTTTAACTCGAATGATCTCGTGAATCGGTACAGAAGAGGAAATGTACTCTTTCAGTTCGGAGTCGGAGAACTTTGTAGGAATATTAAAAATAATACCCATTTTAAAAATAAAGTGTTTTAAAATCTTGGGTTCATAGCCATTATTTTTCAAATCTGACAATAAAATGTCATTAGCTGCCGCAGCAGACTTAAACTCAGCTTTGCAGCGTCCAAAGCCAATCTTACTGACGGATATAATGTCTTTGATTTTGAGTTTCAGAAGTGTAGCATTCAAATCTAGCGGATTAATTGGGACTCTGTTCTGTCGGCTCTCTAAGCCAGTATCTCCGATTTTGTCAATATAGACCACAAAGGGCCCTTTGTGAGAAATGTCATACAAAATTTCATTTTTATCCAATTGCAAATTTTCTTCCAAGCAAACATTTTCTAACTTTCTCTTCTTTTCTTCTTTTTGACTTTGATTCGTTGAATTGTTCCCATCGTGTCCAGTCAAATCCTCCATATCCGAAATAACTACTTCATCACAAATTCTTTTTGGTCTCTTGAAAGTGGCCTGCTCCGAGGAAGGGATGGGACCCTTGGCCTCGTGGGCCATTTTTGTTTTAATTTTCCCCGTAACAAACAAAAAAAGCGAATATTATTAGCAAAAAAAAAAAAAAAACAAAAAAATAATTTACAACTTTCAACTTTTTAAAAAAAACTTTTTTTTTTTTTTTTTTTTTTTTCTCCGGTTTTTTTTGGAAGTACCGTTCCGAGTCAAAGTAAAACGAATACTCGAAATTGAAATTAGGAAAGCATTAGTTAGCTTTTAAATACCAACCAATCTAAATACCAATGAACCAATCGAATAATAACCGAATAACCAATCGAATCAGTTTTTCTGACGCGTAACACATGACAATGCGGACATTCCTTGTCCATAGCACCAATTACCACTTTTTAGTGAGCATAATACTCAATATCAGACTCATACTGGAATGCTAGACGCAGGAATGAATCAGATATAAATGCTCGATGTACCTGTTGTCGTTGTTGGTCATTTGTTCTGCGTCTATTGACTGTGAAACGGCGTGATTGTCGTTGTTCTAATCTTCTGACTTCATTGCATTCAGCTCGTGTACCTTCTGGCTCTTCTTGATGCACGAAGATACGATATACGATTTCTTGACACGATATAGTGTCCAGACGGGAAGACATAAAGGAGACTGTAGAGTCGATCTGGTTTACTGGTCCATTGTTTTTAAAGGAACCGGAAGATAAGTGGCCGACGAGCTACCGGTTTAATCTGTCACCAAAATTTCTACAAAAGAAAATGCGGTCGGATGAGCCGCAATCGTCTCTCATATTCATTGGAAGTGACAGACGGATTTAAGGAAAAGGAAGATCGGAAAAAGGAAAATGGAAAGTCGAAGAGAATAGAGGTGAATTCCCCCACCTGTCGAATAAAAGGAAGCCTTTAAAAAAAAATAGTCGCAATAGTCCAAAAGCACGAGTATCAAGAAGAAATAGAAAAGATCCGAAAAAAATTAATTTTTTGCCCTAGTCTACAAAAGCTAAATCCCTTATTACATGAATCCTCATAGGCTGGGCTTAACTTTTCGTTGTTGCGAGTTGGGGGGCGACTAGCTAATGCTCCTATATCGTACGACGCCAAGTGTCCAGAATTGTTGACAAAACGCTCTCAATTTGTTTAGAGCTCCGATTTGTTCCGATACTTGCACGAGTCCAATTTTCGTGTATGTCCACGAGCACTAGTGAGTCTTTTGCGATAGCGCATATGGATTGTGAATGCGCAGGAAGCCTACATAGTCAGATAGTACGGTCATGCATACGCTGCGTTTAATCAAAGATTATAAAGTACATAGATGGGACATCTCATACAAAGAAAAATTTTCTATGGCGGGTTCCAGCAGTGGAACTGGAACGAGCGGGTTCCATTGCGCGACAAGCTAAGTTTGAGAAATTTTTCGCGCGACAACGAATGAGGCATAGCCGAGTGGTAGGGTGCTTGGCTGGTGTGCAAGGTAAAACGAGTTCAAACCAGGCTCGGGACATATATTTTTTTTAAATTTTAAATCTATTTATATTATATTTTTATTATTTTAATGTATTTTTCTGAATTTATAATCCAATAAAAAAAAAAATACAAAATTGTAAAATAACCTTAACATCGTCTCAGTTCGTAGTGGAACCCGCTGTAAAAATGTCTATAAGTGCGGGTTCTACGGAATTTTGGCAGGCCGCGTCGTGGAACCCGCTCTCAAATGTTTTCATTTTTTTCGTCGTGGAACCCGCTGTAATAATGAAAAGATTTGAGAGCGGGTTTCACGACAAACGGCTGGCAGATGAGAGATGGAACGAGAGAATTCTATTTTTAGATCGTAACATCTTTTGAACGATAAAAGTTTGAAACGTTGTAATCAAACCAATGTAAGAGTAAAGAGATCAGAAATATCTTTTACTATCCTTACTCGTCAACTCTGTTTTTGCTATAGATTCTAGCGCCACCTTTAACACCAATTTTAAGTATCATTAAATCAACTTCGAGGGTAGCCTAGATGAATAGTGCGCGGTCCTTATTCAAGGGGTCCGGGTTCGATTTCATCAGCGGTCGGTTTTTCCAATATTGATAAAGTTTTAGTTTTGATTCTTTTTATACATATTTACTTTTTTTTGTTTTTATATTTTTTTTTTTTTTGTTGACTTTTACTTTTTACGTTATTATTATTATTTTTAATTGCATTCTATTTCAATTGTAAAAATAAGTGACGGACGTGTCGGAGACAAAATGCCGGAAGGACTCCCTTGAAATTTTATTAGCGGAACATAATGAAGAATGAAACAATTTTACAATTGTTAAATTAAAGAAAAATATTACAATTGAAGAAAAAAAAAAAAAAAAAAATAATTATAAAGAGAAAAAAAAGTTCAAAGTCCTTACGAGCATTTGAACACAGAAAAATTTCACATAGAGTAACTACTCTATGCATTACGCTACCGTCCTGTCTAGATCTGCGGCGATTAAAAATACTATTTGTTGTAACTACCACATCGGCGCATTGAAAACAGAAACGAGAAATTGAAATTGAAATTTGGAAGCCAAAACCTTTTTACGCTGTCGTGCGAGCAGTCACACATACATACGAAGGCTCACATTGTAGTTGACGGATACATGTAAAGAGTTCTAAAAATAGAATCGTATGCATGTGCGTTGCCCCCTCACCAACAAGCTCGACGCAAAAAGTTGACCGTTTTGGGCCCTGATGTCCCATCTATGTACTTTATTATCTTTGATATAAGCCGAGATATCAATCTCTGAAGTATCAGGGGCAAGCCGAGAAACAAATATATGTTTCGATGGAGGAATCACCTGTAAGAGTTTTGGTGTCGCAGGTACGAGAACTGCAGCGTCAGTCGGTGCCGGTGGTCAGGAGTGTGGAATACCTTTTTGGAAAACTCTAATGGGGGTTTCGTTCCCTAGGACTTGTGGCGTCACTTGAAGGGATGCCATGGCGGACATATCAGATATTATTCCTGAGAAATTCTGTCGAATTTTTCTCAGTTCTAGCCCTTGGGGTGGCCAGAGATATAAGCGGCTGCATTAATGTCGGCTGAGCAGGCTGAGGCGGATCAGAAACAGCGGATTTCTTACGCTTATGGCAGCTATAAGATATAGTCGGCCGATCTTTATGAAATTTGGCATGACGTAATATTTTGCCAAAGATAGCTCTCATGTCAAATTTCAACTCTCTAACTCTAAAAACACTAAAGTTATACCATTTCCGATCAATCAGTTATATGGCAGCTATAGGATATAGTCGGCCGATGCAAAGTTTCAAGTCGATAGCTTTAAAACTGAGAGACTAGTCTGAGAGGAAAGTGCCAGCAGGATTAAAGGATTCTAAGGCAGAACTGCAGGTAGTTGTGCAAAAAATTTAAAGTCGAGAAAAGATTAATTAAATTCACGTCTTGTGCTGAAATATTGCACCCTCCTTTCAATTTTGGCGCATACTTGAAAATAGGTAGAGCTAACAGTTTTAATAGTTTAAAAATATATAATAATATAATATAAAATAATTAACAAAATTCTGGTAGACAAAATTAATAAACATCAAAATATACCCAGATCACTGTCGCCCCCTCTCGTTACCTCTCGTTCATGTATGAAACATGTATTACATGTATACATATGTAATTCATATTTACGTGCATAGATAACTTGGCGTTCATACATATATATTAGCGGCAAAATTATTGTTTTCGCTTTAACAGTAGCCCGCTGGTGTACATATGTATGTTTAAAAATATATGTATAAGTTTGGCACATTTATTTTAACGGAACGCCAAGTGCCCTACAAATTGGTTGGATAAATTTCTTTTATGAAATATGGTGTCACTGGCAACCAACTATTTTTTTGGATACTCAGTGCCTCGACTATTAACATTATTCGACTACTAATTAATTAATTATTTATTTTCATTTTTCGCTAGATACGAGGGTATGCTAACAAATACTTGGCCTTACAAGGAAAATATTTTAAAAAAATTTTTCTTTTTTATTTCTCAACATAATCTTCTTTTAGACGTATGCACTTGGACCAACTATCCTCCAGTTTCCCAATACCTTCCATAAAATAGGATTTGTCCAGGTCCTCCAAATAGGCGTTTGTTTCACAGATTACCTGTTCATTTGACTGAAATTTCTTACCCCCAAGCCATTTTTTACGTTTGGAAATAAATAATAGTCACAGGGTGCTAAATCTGGAGAATAGGGTGGATGGGGTAGAATTTCGTAGTGCAATTCACACAATTTCGACATGGCGATAACGCTCTTGTGAGCGGGAGCATTGTCCTGATGAAACAAAACTTTTTTCTTTGGCATGTGCGGCCTTTTTTTCTTCAGCTCCGAATCAAAGCGTTCCAAGAGATTGAAATAGTATTCTACCGTAATTGTTCTGCCTTTTTCCAGATAATCCACATGAATTACTCGGGCATCCCAGAAAACCGTTGCCAACACCTTGTTGACCGACAACAGGCCAACAAGGTGACGTTTTCCAGTTGAAATCCATTGCTTTGACTGTTCCTTACTCTCTGGTGTATGGTGATGAATCCAGGTTAGTCAACAATCACAAAACGACGAAAAAATTCGTTTTTGTTTGCGTTAAGCAATGCCAAACCCTCCTTCGCAATGTGCAAGCGGTTGCGTTTATTTTCCATTGTGAGCAATCTCGCTACCCATCTTGACGAAAGCTTACTCATGTGTAAAAATTCGTGTAAAATGTTTCCAACGCGTTCTCAAGAAATGTAAAGAGCATTTGCAATCTCTCGCAGCTTGAATCGGCGATCATCCAATATCATTCTATGGACTTTATCCACAATTTCTGGATGTAGGTGTTGTCACCTCTCTGGGACGTCCCGGGCGATCATCGTCAAAAATGCTTGTCCGCCCGCATTTAAATTCAGCAGTCCAATATTTTATTGTTGAAAACGATTGAGCTGAATCCTTTTAAACTTTGTCTAACTCCTTGGATTGGTCGTTGGATTTCTCTTTTAAAAACAGAAATCTTAGGACAGCACGATATTCGATTTTATTCATATTAACGACAATGCAAAAGTGAGTGCGCTAAAAGTCCCGCCAAAATTACCAGTGTTGATAAAACCGCATCAAACTTTCACAGTAATCAACTGATAGAAAACACTTATCGAATAAAATATTTACGAATTTAAAAAATTGTTTTTACTTTGTTAGACCGACTTTTTATCAGCCCACTCTCGTATTTATAATTCATTTTTTTCGTTTTCGCCAGATATTAACCTAAATATCGTTTTTTCGTTTCTTCGCCATTGTTATTTAATTTAATTAATTAAATAATAAAAAAAATTTTTTAGCAAAATAATTAATAAAATAAAATGACAATTTTTTCATTTAAAAATAATAAATTTTAAAATTTTGATAATAATAAAAAGAAAAGAAGATTAAATGTCAGAGTATATAAATTTGCAGGTTAGAGGAACGTTTGGAAGCTGACTCAGTTCCTTTAGTAAAGAAGGAGCAGCATTCAGGTTTCAAATGAGACAATTTTTAAGGCAAATGAGTTGCAAGACCAGATTGAGCAATTAGATGGGAATGATGAATTAGGAGCCATGTTAGAAGAATTAGAAATAACGACTAAAGTAAGGGTGATGTCTTTATTAAATGCCTTCACTCTAGCTGAAGAGTCCCCACCAGCTACTGCAATCTCTGCAGCCCCAACTCGAGCTCGACTTCCCAGTTTGGCATTGCCAAAATTCAGTGAAAACTATTCGAAGTTTAAAAATTTTATGAGTCTTTTGAGACATTAGTAGACATGGATGTGAACATTCCCGTTATCGAGAAATTTAATCATTTAATTTGTTGCTCCTATGGTGAAACCTATCAAGGCATTTCAAGTCATCGAGAGTAATTATGACAAAGCTATCGCTGGACTGAAAAGAGTTTACGATACAGAATATCTCATCCTTGCGAACCAAATAAGCAAATTATTCAGCCTTCCGAAAGTTTCCCAGCCGTCTGCGTCATCGTTGAGATGTCTCATCGACACAGTGTCATCGATCTATGGGTCACTATTATCCATAGGAGATGACACTAAAATTGCAAACTCAATGATTGTTGAGAAATAGTTCGTCTTTATTTTGCATTTAAATAGTATTACATTTGCTTCTTTACTTGTTAATGAATTTCTTATTATCGTACCTATTTTTGCGCACATCATTGTCTTGTTTACCATTTGGGAGCTTTAAGCTCACACGCATAGCCGAAATTGCAGTGCAATGCGTTAGTATTAGAACATCACGCGATCGTTTTTCAGTTATTTTTCTGCACGTTTTGCAAGCCGGCCGCATAAAACTAAATGCACTAAATGCAAATAAATGCATAAAACTGTGATAAAACCCATAATACAGTCCACTATTCATAAACATAAAAAAATTTTGGTCCTTCGAGCCGCGTTTATTTGTGCATTTAATTTTGTGAACATTAGAGACAAATTTACTGCTTTTTCGTCATGAACGCGATAATGCATAGAACGATTCAACAACGTGGTGCCTGCAAGGGGCAAATTACGCGCACCCTCAACAGTGCTGTGGAGTTTCCACAAAGATGTGAAAATGTGGAAACATTGCAATTCAAGCTGGAGCGTTTGGTCGCCACTTTCAACCACTTTATGGAGCTCTCAGATGATTTAGTAGAATTTCACTTGGAGGAGGGATATGAAGACCCTGGATTGGACATACCCGAATACGAAGACAAGTTCTACGCCGCGCATGCTATTTTTAGTAACACTATCAAGGACATGGGAGGTCAAGATCATGGACAGGACCAGTCGAAAATTCTACTTTCAAGTACAGTGGAACGCCTATTTGAGGGACAAAACAACCTTTTGGAGAAAATTCATACTTCATCGGGAACTGCTGATTTTAGGTTTGAGAAAATTCGGATTCCCACATTTTCTGGTAAATATGAGGATTGGAGCCAGTTTAGTGATCTGTTCTTAAGCTCAGTAAATAGTAACGAAAAGCTCTCCAAGTGCCAAAAGTTTCATTATCTCAAATCATATCTGGAGGGAGAAGCACTGTCCCTAATTAAACATATTGCCGTCTGTAATGATAATTAGAAAAATTAGAAAATCGTTATAATAAAAGGTCGCTCATCGCTCGATCGTTTGTTCAGAATTTTTTATCGTTGCCAACCGCTAACAATTCGAATATTGCAGAATTACGCAAGGTAATTGACTCGGCCGACGAATGCATTCGAGGCTTACATGCGCTGAACTGTGACAGCCGCGATGTATGGCTCATTCATATTTTGCTGTCAAAGTTAGGTTCAGAAATTAAACGAGCTTGGGCCAACTGCAGTATATCGGCCACTGAAGACGTCACCATAGATGATCTGTTCGCCTTTCTTTTCGCTCATTGTGATACTTTGGAGTCTTGTCAGGATTTACCCGCAATGCAACCCTCAAGACCAGCCCAGAGTAGACGCCGCCAAGCCGCCTTTCATGCCAGTGGATCAACTCAGTCGTCTCGCGAATGTATATATTGCCAAGGACAGCATTCTATATATTCATGCAATGAATTCAAGGCACTGGATGTAGTTAGCCGCCGCACCTTCACCAAGGATACAAAATTATGCTTCAACTGCTTGAGTCGATCGCATCAAGTCAGGGATTGTAATGCATCGAACACTTGCCGTCAGTGCAACGCTAAGCATCACACGTTAGTACACTCGATTGAAGCAAGATCGGTTCCTGTGGCACCTGCGCACTCGACTGCCGCTGATACGAATACTGCCGCTGTTAGCCATCATATTTTGGAGAGGGCCAACAATCCAGCCCTACTACCAACTGTTGTCGCCAATGTAATTGACACATGGGAAAACGAGACCTCATGTAGGTTATTGCTCGATACTGGATCAACAATAACCATGGTATCTGAGTCCTTCATCCAAAGGATCGGAATTCCTCGCACGCATGCCCGCATTTCGGTAGTTGGTCTAGGTGCTAACCTGGCTGGTGTTAGCCGAGGTCGCGCTAGCTTCACCTTACTCTCAAGAACCACGACTGCATCATTGGAAGTCTCTTGTCTAATTATGAGTTCTCTAACTTCTACGATTCCAGCTCAGCAGGTCAAATCAAATGCAACTATTTGGACCAAGATTCGCAGCCTACCGCTAGCTGACCCGACGTTTGGATCTCCGGGGCAAATCGACGTTATCGTAGGCGCTGATCAGCTTTGGAACTTATATACTGGACATCGCCGAGAGTTTGGTATCGAATACCCAATCGCACTGCATACTAATTTTGGTTGGGTTATTACAGGCAGCTATACTGATTGTAACGAAGCATCTACGCACGAGTTATGTGTAGAGGAAGGTTATCGGTGTGGTCCAGTGTCCCTCTCGGAATTATTCCAGTGATATCTTCGGATTTGCTTGGTATTTTTATGCCCAAATAAATGATTCCAACTAGTCTTCTTGGTTCTTTAAGCTGAACTGCCTCGTTTATTCTGTAGCTGACAATTATATATGTTTCTAAGTTGGCTAAGAATGCAGCATAAGCATTCTGTACATTTGTCTATATGAAGTTATGTGAGATGCCGGCCGGATGTGTGTTCAGCACTTCGGACTGCAATTGAATTCGTTCCAAATAGTCGTGGGGGCTTCTGCGGAGAGGGGGCTGACGTTAGCTGGCACGTGGAGTGGTTGGCCGGTGGGTGACCGGTAACTAGGTGGGTGACCGATGGGTGATCGGTAACTAGGTGGGTGACCGATGGGTGATCGGTAACTCACGCACAAGTTCATCACGCTTATGAAGATTTGGATTCCTTAGTTCGCTCATTTATGGACATGGAACAAGTGCATCCGAGTAAAACAACGATAGACGCGTGATCCCGCCGAACAGTGATCCCGCCGAACAACATTTTCTGAAAACACACGCTCGTAGAGAAGATGGTGTTTATATTGTTCAATACCCATTCAAGGAGCCCCGCACGCCAATTGGCTCCACTTTGCCACATGCTTTAAACCGCTTCGCCGCTTTGGAAAGGAAATTTAGAAGATTCCCCGCACTCAAACAACAATATGTGGATTTCATGGATGATTATTTAAATCGAGGACATATGGAATTGATTCCGGCTGCTGCAGGCGGTGAGGATCCCTCACGCTATAACTATTTGGCACACCATGCAGTTTTTAAGCCAGATAGTACTACCACACGTTGCCGAGTGGTATTTGACGGCTCTGGAAAGGATTCCACGGGTCATTCTCTTAATTCGCGACTGCATATAGGACCGCCTATTCAAAGGGACTTAATTGGACTTCGATTTCAATTTCGTCAGCATCGTTATGTATTTTGTGCAGACATCGAGAAGATGTTTAGAGGCATTTTGGTGTCGGACGAACATACACAGTACCAACGCATAGTTTGGAGGAAGGATGAAAACGCTACGCTGGATCATTATCGACTGTTTACAGTAACATATGGATTAGCTTCATCGCCGTTTATTGCACTTCGAGTTCTTAAACAGCTCTCGAATGACTATGCCGAATTGTATCCCACCGCTGCTGTCGTGCTCAACAGAGACGCGTACGTTGATGATATTCCTACTGGATGCGACAACATCAAGGATCTCATTGCACTCAAAGATGAATTGATTCTGCTTCTTAGCGAAGCTCAATTCAAATTGCAAAAGTGGAGCTCAAACTGTTACGCTCTTTTAAAGTCGTTGCCGAAGGAGATTTGTGAGTATCCACCAGATGATTTAGAGGAAGACCGCTCATTTCGATTTGTTAAAGTCCTGGGATTGTGTTGGGAACCAAAACCGGACTTTATTTTCTTCAAATTAGAAACCCCCGCATTTACAACTGCTCTTACTAAACGCATATTGCTTTCAGAACTAGCCAAGATCTACGACCCGCTGGGTTTGCTTTCGCCAACTGTTGTTTTTCTGAAGATCCTATTTCAAGATAGTTGGCTAAGTTCTGTTGATTGGAATGAAGTACTACCGCATCAATTATGTACACGATGGCAACAGTTTGTATCGGAAATGCATTTATTGGAAACTTGTCGAGTTCCTCGCTACATATCTGCACCACATCAAGAAATGGAACTGCATCGATTTGCTGATGCATCATCTCAAGCGTATGCTGCCGTCGTCTATAGCCGCGTCGAAGTCAACAATGGATATGCTGTCAAACTGATTATGGCTAAAACTCGCGTAGCCCCTATTAAGACTATCTCTATTCCGCGACTAGAGTTAAACGCAGCTCATTTACTCTCTAAACTGATTTATCTGGTCAAGCAATCATTAACTGTTCCTATTTCCACAATCAATTGTTGGTCAGACTCTGAAATAGTCCTGCATTGGCTATCTTCTCCGCCTAGGACTTGGAACACCTATGTTTGCAACCGCACTGCTGAAATTCTAGAGGTTTGCCCACGCAGCTGCTGGCAACATATTCGAAGTGGTGATAATCCCGCAGACTGCGCATCGCGAGGAGTACTGCCAAAGGACCTCGTGGATCATCAAATATGGTGGAATGGACCACCTTGGCTATCTCAGTCACGTTCAGAAGAAGAGGCCTGCCTAGAGATGAAGGCTGAAACGAAAGTTAATCTACACATTTCCGACGACGGAAATTCGCTATCTTGTATGATCAACAAATCCTCCTCATGGTCCCGTTTATTAAGGATAGTCAGCTACTGCCTTCACTTCGTTCATCGTCTTCGTGAGAGGAATCGACTTTCACCACTCCTATCGGCGTGGGAGCTACAATATGCACGAGCTAAGATCTTTACGCACGCTCAAGAGGAGTTCTTCAACGTGGAGTACAAGCAGTTAACTACCGGACAGCCATTGTCGAAGAAATCGAAGTTGATTCGCTACACACCCTTTTTAGACGAGCAGAGAGTAATGCGTGTTGGTGGTCGCATCGATAATTCTATAGCTACTTATGATGCAAAGCATCCCATTCTCCTTCCTAAGGAATCTCCAAAAGCTGGTCTGCTATCAACATGCTGCATTGTTACACGCTGGAGTCGAATACACGTTTCATAGTCTACGCCAAAGGTATTGGATTCTAGGAGCTCGGAACCTCGTCCGCAAAACTGTATTCATTTGCAGAACTTGCTTTCTGCAGCGAAGACACACGAGTTCTCAACCTATGGCTGATTTACCGGAGTTTCGAGTTCAACCCGCCCGTTGTTTCCTGCACACTGGATTGGATTATGCTGGACCTGTGTCAATCAAAACATCGACAGGCCGGACACCAAGATTTGGCAAAGCTTGGTTTGCGATCTTTGTCTGCCTATCTACAAAAGCGATTCACATAGAATTGGTCAGCGATTTGACGACATCCGCCTTTATAGCCGCTTTCAAACGCTTTTGGTCTCGACGTGGACCTATATCGGATTTATACTCGGACAATGGAACGACTTTCCATGGAGCCAAAAGAGATTTAGCTGAAATGCAACGAATGGCAATAGCTCAAAGTCAAGATGAAGAAATTTCAAGCTTCATGGCCAGCCACGAGATTAATTGGCATTTCATTCCGCCATCTGCTCCCCATTTCGGAGGCATTTGGGAGACTGGTGTGAGATCCATAAAGCTGCACTTAAAACGAGTCATTGGCAGCAGTGCCTTGACATTCGAGGAGTATTCGACCCTGTTAATTCAGATTGAAGGGCTAACTGTCGCCCTTTATGCGCACCTAGCGATCACAGTCTTAACCCGCTAACTACTTCTCATTTTCTAACAGGTCAGCCTCTCACTTCGGTACCAGAACCATCTTTCCTGGATGTAAACATCAACAGACTGCAGCGCTGGAGACAACTACAGGCCAAGGTTCAAGGTTTCTGGAAACGTTGGAATCTCGAGTATCTCAGAACGCTTCAACCTTGCACGAAATGGCATCAAGATGCTCCAAATGTTGCCGTGGACACACTGGTTGTGCTGAAGGAGCCCAATCAACCGCCAAACAAGTGGATGCTAGGACGAGTCACCGAAGCTCATCCTGGCCAGGATCAGAGGGTCCGGGTGGTCACCGTTAAAACCGCCAAGGGAATCTACAAGCGCCCTATTACGAAAATTTTTGTCCTTCCTTTGAACTGAACCGTCGTTCAGGGGGCCGGTATGTTGAGAAATAGTTCGTCTTTATTTTGCATTTAAATAGTATTACATTTGCTTCTTTACTTGTTAATGAACTTCTTATTATCGTACCTATTTTTGCGCACATCATTGTCTTGTTTACCATTTGGGAGCTTTAAGCTCACACGCATAGCCGAAATTGCAGTGCAATGCATTAGTATTAGAACATCACGCGATCATTTTTCAGTTATTTTTCTGCACGCTTTGCAAGCCGGCCGCATTCTCTGTTGACATTAACCGCAACCGCTCGCTGATAGCAACCCCGCTTAAAAACATTGTAAGCCCGCTAAATAGTGAAAATAAATTCATAAAACTATAATAAAACCCATAATACAGTCCACTATTCATAAACAATGATCATTCACTTGGTTTTGAGTAGAGTGGATCCAGTGACCAGAGAAAAATAGGAAGAGTCACTGGATTATGAGGAATTGCCCCTTTGGTCCGATTTCGAAAAAATATTAAATCGTAGGTACCAGCACCTGTCCGCTGAAGAGACTGGCAAGCCAAATCAGGAAAAAACTGGGCTCGGGAAGCAGCACAATAGAAGTTCGTTGGCTTGCTCCGCTTCCAACAAACTTCCAACACAAGACTATAGTGTTGCCCAGTGTAGTCCGTTCACTCGCCTTGATGTAATGCAACGGCTTGAGTTTGTCAAATCAGCCTCATTATGTTTAAATTGTCTGCAAAAAGGTCACACGGTTGGGGAGTGTAAAGCGACTAGGTGCAACATCGCACCCCGCAATTTGCGAGCAATTTCTGCAACATCGCGCCACAAACTTTTGCACCGATTTACCGTGACTGAAAATAACATGTTACCACCACCAAATTAAAATCCTTCTCCAGCTTGATACATCTTGATGAACCTTCTACGTTACATGCCTACGACGTCGATCGTAAGCGTTAGAGCTAAAAATGGCGAGCACATATTGGCCCTAGCATTACTTGACTCTGGGTCACAAATGAACTTCATTACTGAAGTTAAAAATTGGTCATAAATAAAATTGGTCAAGCTTATTCACATGTTAAGAAAAAGATACACACTGTGGTGAAGTCAACAATTAATGTTAGTGAGTTTCCGTTCGACTTTTGGATTTTGAGAACTAGTCAGTGAACGTGAAAGATTGGGACCTACCAAAGAACTTGCCTTTAGCAGACCCATATTTCTATAAGCCTCAGCGGATAGACATGTTAATTGGAGCTGAGTCATTTTTTGAATTTATGTCCGTTGGCTAAATCAAACAAGGTCCGAACAATACTATCCTCCTAAAAACTCCTCTTAAATGGATACTATCAAGAAAATATAAGACTAATACCTCAAATCCCCAACAGACTGTCTCTAGCCTGAATTTCCAAGAGAAATAACTTGAGTCGATAGATGGCAAATTGCGAGTTGTGGGGCGACTAGCTAATGCTCCTTTATCGCACGACGCCAAGTTTCCAGTATTGTTGACAAAACGCTCTCAATTTGTTTAGAGCTCCGATTTGTTCCGATACTTGCACGAGTCCAATTTTCATGTATGTCCACGAGCACTAGTGAGTCTTTTGCGATAGCGCATATGGATTGTGAATGGGCAGGAAGCCTGCAATCAGATAGTACAGTCATGCATACGCTGCGTTTAATGCAAGCCTCGTCTGATGACTCAAATAATGGAATATTTATCCTTAGATAGAATTCGTGCTCTCCGCCCATTCTCCATATGTGGTGTTGATTTTTGTGGCCCTATTAATACGACATTGAAAATTCGTGGTAGGCCACCCTATAAGTCCTACATTGCCTTATTTGTTTGTTTTGTGTCCAAGCCAGTTTATTTAGAAGTAGTTTCCGACCTTTCCACTGTTTCCTTTTTGTTGGCTTTTCAAAGGTTCGTTGGACGACAACGACAACACGACGAACTTCGTCGGAGCAAGTCGCCACTTCGCAAAGCTTCGTCGGAGAATAGAGGACGAGGTCGACGCTGTCACGCAATACGCATCAAGAAAAGGATGCGTATTTGCGTTTATACCGCCGCGGGCTCCGCACATGGGCGGACTAAAGGAGACAGGTGTGAAGTCTGCAAAACACCGACTCCTACGAGCGGTAGGGAACCCCAGTCTGACCGCGGAGGAGCTGCAGACCGTCCTCGTTGGAGTCGAGGCCTTCCTGAACTCACGACCCCTGGGCGCTCTGAGTCAGGACCCAAGCGAAGGCGAGGCGCTTATTCCCGGGCACCTGTTGACAGGCCGTTCATCGCCCCACCAGCACCGCGGACCCCGGACCAGCACAAACTGATTAATTAAAAATAGTATAGCTTTGGTGATTTTCGAGTTAGAGAGTTCAAATTTTACATGAGAGCTATTTTTGGAAAAATAATACGACATGCCAAATTTCATAAGGATCGGCCGACTATATCTTATAGCTGCCATATAACTGAACGATCGGAAATGACCCAACTTTCGTGTTTTTGAAGATAGAAAGCTGGAACTTAGTACAGATTATATTTTTGGTCAGCTAACCTAACCCTTTATATAGCAATAACTCAGATTTCCACGGGTCATTCTCTTAATTCGCGACTGCATATAGGACCGCCTATTCAAAGGGACTTAATTGGACTTCGATTTCAATTTCGTCAGCATCGTTATGTATTTTGTGCAGACATCGAGAAGATGTTTAGAGGCATTTTGGTGTCGGACGAACATACACAGTACCAACGCATAGTTTGGAGGAAGGATGAAAACGCTACGCTGGATCATTATCGACTGTTTACAGTAACATATGGATTAGCTTCATCGCCGTTTATTGCAGTTCGAGTTCTTAAACAGCTCTCGAATGACTATGCCGAATTGTATCCCACCGCTGCTGTCGTGCTCAACAGAGACGCGTACGTTGATGATATTCCTACTGGATGCGACAACATCAAGGATCTCATTGCACTCAAAGATGAATTGATTCTGCTTCTTAGCGAAGCTCAATTCAAATTGCAAAAGTGGAGCTCAAACTGTTACGCCCTTTTAAAGTCGTTGCCGAAGGAGATTTGTGAGTATCCACCAGATGATTTAGAGGAAGACCGCTCATTTCGATTTGTTAAAGTCCTGGGATTGTGTTGGGAACCAAAACCGGACTTTATTTTCTTCAAATTAGAAACCCCCGCATTTACAACTGCTCTTACTAAACGCATATTGCTTTCAGAACTAGCCAAGATCTACGACCCGCTGGGTTTGCTTTCGCCAACTGTTGTTTTTCTGAAGATCCTATTTCAAGATAGTTGGCTAAGTTCTGTTGATTGGAATGAAGTACTACCGCATCAATTATGTACACGATGGCAACAGTTTGTATCGGAAATGCATTTATTGGAAACTTGTCGAGTTCCTCGCTACATATCTGCACCACATCAAGAAATGGAACTGCACCGATTTGCTGATGCATCATCTCAAGCGTATGCTGCCGTCGTCTATAGCCGCGTCGAAGTCAACAATGGATATGCTGTCAAACTGATTATGGCTAAAACTCGCGTAGCCCCTATTAAGACTATCTCTATTCCGCGACTAGAGTTAAACGCAGCTCATTTACTCTCTAAACTGATTTATCTGGTCAAGCAATCATTAACTGTTCCTATTTCCACAATCAATTGTTGGTCAGACTCTGAAATAGTCCTGCATTGGCTATCTTCTCCGCCTAGGACTTGGAACACCTATGTTTGCAACCGCACTGCTGAAATTCTAGAGGTTTGCCCACGCAGCTGCTGGCAACATATTCGAAGTGGTGATAATCCCGCAGACTGCGCATCGCGAGGAGTACTGCCAAAGGACCTCGTGGATCATCAAATATGGTGGAATGGACCACCTTGGCTATCTCAGTCACGTTCAGAAGAAGAGGCCTGCCTAGAGATGAAGGCTGAAACGAAAGTTAATCTACACATTTCCGACGACGGAAATTCGCTATCTTGTATGATCAACAAATCCTCCTCATGGTCCCGTTTATTAAGGATAGTCAGCTACTGCCTTCACTTCGTTCATCGTCTTCGTGAGAGGAATCGACTTTCACCACTCCTATCGGCGTGGGAGCTACAATATGCACGAGCTAAGATCTTTACGCACGCTCAAGAGGAGTTCTTCAACGTGGAGTACAAGCAGTTAACTACCGGACAGCCATTGTCGAAGAAATCGAAGTTGATTCGCTACACACCCTTTTTAGACGAGCAGAGAGTAATGCGTGTTGGTGGTCGCATCGATAATTCTATAGCTACTTATGATGCAAAGCATCCCATTCTCCTTCCTAAGGAATCTCCAAAAGCTGGTCTGCTATCAACATGCTGCATTGTTACACGCTGGAGTCGAATACACGTTTCATAGTCTACGCCAAAGGTATTGGATTCTAGGAGCTCGGAACCTCGTCCGCAAAACTGTATTCATTTGCAGAACTTGCTTTCTGCAGCGAAGACACACGAGTTCTCAACCTATGGCTGATTTACCGGAGTTTCGAGTTCAACCCGCCCGTTGTTTCCTGCACACTGGATTGGATTATGCTGGACCTGTGTCAATCAAAACATCGACAGGCCGGACACCAAGATTTGGCAAAGCTTGGTTTGCGATCTTTGTCTGCCTATCTACAAAAGCGATTCACATAGAATTGGTCAGCGATTTGACGACATCCGCCTTTATAGCCGCTTTCAAACGCTTTTGGTCTCGACGTGGACCTATATCGGATTTATACTCGGACAATGGAACGACTTTCCATGGAGCCAAAAGAGATTTAGCTGAAATGCAACGAATGGCAATAGCTCAAAGTCAAGATGAAGAAATTTCAAGCTTCATGGCCAGCCACGAGATTAATTGGCATTTCATTCCGCCATCTGCTCCCCATTTCGGAGGCATTTGGGAGACTGGTGTGAGATCCATAAAGCTGCACTTAAAACGAGTCATTGGCAGCAGTGCCTTGACATTCGAGGAGTATTCGACCCTGTTAATTCAGATTGAAGGGCTAACTGTCGCCCTTTATGCGCACCTAGCGATCACAGTCTTAACCCGCTAACTACTTCTCATTTTCTAACAGGTCAGCCTCTCACTTCGGTACCAGAACCATCTTTCCTGGATGTAAACATCAACAGACTGCAGCGCTGGAGACAACTACAGGCCAAGGTTCAAGGTTTCTGGAAACGTTGGAATCTCGAGTATCTCAGAACGCTTCAACCTCGCACGAAATGGCATCAAGATGCTCCAAATGTTGCCGTGGACACACTGGTTGTGCTGAAGGAGCCCAATCAACCGCCAAACAAGTGGATGCTAGGACGAGTCACCGAAGCTCATCCTGGCCAGGATCAGAGGGTCCGGGTGGTCACCGTTAAAACCGCCAAGGGAATCTACAAGCGCCCTATTACGAAAATTTTTGTCCTTCCTTTGAACTGAACCGTCGTTCAGGGGGGCCGGTATGTTGAGAAATAGTTCGTCTTTATTTTGCATTTAAATAGTATTACATTTGCTTCTTTACTTGTTAATGAATTTCTTATTATCGTACCTATTTTTGCGCACATCATTGTCTTGTTTACCATTTGGGAGCTTTAAGCTCACACGCATAGCCGAAATTGCAGTGCAATGCATTAGTATTAGAACATCACGCGATCATTTTTCAGTTATTTTTCTGCACGCTTTGCAAGCCGGCCGCATTCTCTGTTGACATTAACCGCAACCGCTCGCTGATAGCAACCCCGCTTAAAAACATTGTAAGCCCGCTAAATAGTGAAAATAAATTCATAAAACTATAATAAAACCCATAATACAGTCCACTATTCATAAACAATGATCATTCACTTGGTTTTGAGTAGAGTGGATCCAGTGACCAGAGAAAAATAGGAAGAGTCACTGGATTATGAGGAATTGCCCCTTTGGTCCGATTTCGAAAAAATATTAAATCGTAGGTACCAGCACCTGTCCGCTGAAGAGACTGGCAAGCCAAATCAGGAAAAAACTGGGCTCGGGAAGCAGCACAATAGAAGTTCGTTGGCTTGCTCCGCTTCCAACAAACTTCCAACACAAGACTATAGTGTTGCCCAGTGTAGTCCGTTCACTCGCCTTGATGTAATGCAACGGCTTGAGTTTGTCAAATCAGCCTCATTATGTTTAAATTGTCTGCAAAAAGGTCACACGGTTGGGGAGTGTAAAGCGACTAGGTGCAACATCGCACCCCGCAATTTGCGAGCAATTTCTGCAACATCGCGCCACAAACTTTTGCACCGATTTACCGTGACTGAAAATAACATGTTACCACCACCAAATTAAAATCCTTCTCCAGCTTGATACATCTTGATGAACCTTCTACGTTACATGCCTACGACGTCGATCGTAAGCGTTAGAGCTAAAAATGGCGAGCACATATTGGCCCGAGCATTACTTGACTCTGGGTCACAAATGAACTTCATTACTGAAGTTAAAAATTGGTCATAAATAAAATTGGTCAAGCTTATTCACATGTTAAGAAAAAGATACACACTGTGGTGAAGTCAACAATTAATGTTAGTGAGTTTCCGTTCGACTTTTGGATTTTGAGAACTAGTCAGTGAACGTGAAAGATTGGGACCTACCAAAGAACTTGCCTTTAGCAGACCCATATTTCTATAAGCCTCAGCGGATAGACATGTTAATTGGAGCTGAGTCATTTTTTGAATTTATGTCCGTTGGCTAAATCAAACAAGGTCCGAACAATACTATCCTCCAAAAAACTCCTCTTAAATGGATACTATCAAGAAAATATAAGACTAATACCTCAAATCCCCAACAGACTGTCTCTAGCCTGAATTTCCAAGAGAAATAACTTGAGTCGATAGATGGCAAATTGCGAGTTGTGGGGCGACTAGCTAATGCTCCTTTATCGCACGACGCCAAGTTTCCAGTATTGTTGACAAAACGCTCTCAATTTGTTTAGAGCTCCGATTTGTTCCGATACTTGCACGAGTCCAATTTTCATGTATGTCCACGAGCACTAGTGAGTCTTTTGCGATAGCGCATATGGATTGTGAATGGGCAGGAAGCCTGCAATCAGATAGTACAGTCATGCATACGCTGCGTTTAATGCAAGCCTCGTCTGATGACTCAAATAATGGAATATTTATCCTTAGATAGAATTCGTGCTCTCCGCCCATTCTCCATATGTGGTGTTGATTTTTGTGGCCCTATTAATACGACATTGAAAATTCGTGGTAGGCCACCCTATAAGTCCTACATTGCCTTATTTGTTTGTTTTGTGTCCAAGCCAGTTCATTTAGAAGTAGTTTCCGACCTTTCCACTGTTTCCTTTTTGTTGGCTTTTCAAAGGTTCGTTGGACGACAACGACAACACGACGAACTTCGTCGGAGCAAGTCGCCACTTCGCAAAGCTTCGTCGGAGAATAGAGGACGAGGTCGACGCTGTCACGCAATACGCATCAAGAAAAGGATGCGTATTTGCGTTTATACCGCCGCGGGCTCCGCACATGGGCGGACTAAAGGAGACAGGTGTGAAGTCTGCAAAACACCGACTCCTACGAGCGGTAGGGAACCCCAGTCTGACCGCGGAGGAGCTGCAGACCGTCCTCGTTGGAGTCGAGGCCTTCCTGAACTCACGACCCCTGGGCGCTCTGAGTCAGGACCCAAGCGAAGGCGAGGCGCTTATTCCCGGGCACCTGTTGACAGGCCGTTCATCGCCCCACCAGCACCGCGGACCCCGGACCAGCACAAACTGATTAATTAAAAATAGTATAGCTTTGGTGATTTTCGAGTTAGAGAGATTTTTTCAAATTTTACATGAGAGCTATTTTTGGAAAAATAATACGACATGCCAAATTTCATAAGGATCGACCGACTATATCTTATAGCTGCCATATAACTGAACGATCGGAAATGACCCAACTTTCGTGTTTTTGAAGATAGAAAGCTGGAACTTAGTACAGATTATATTTTTGGTCAGCTAACCTAACCCTTTATATAGCAATAACTCAGATTTTCTTGATTTTTTTTTTTTTGTAGATAAGTGAAAATAAAAAATACACTTCTTTTAAAATTCTTATAAAATTTGGCATGTCTTTTTTTTTTGCCAAAAATAGCATTCTTACGAAATCTGAATTCTCTAGCTATAAAAACTCTAAGTAATAGCATTTCCGATCAATCAATTATATGGCAGCTATAGGATAAAGTCGGCCGATCCTTATGAAATTTGGCGTGTCGTATTATTTTGCCCTCACCCAAAAATAGCTCTCATGTAAAATTTGAACTTTTCTAACACTAAAAACACCAAAGTTATACCATTTCCGACCAATCAGTTGTATGGCAGCCATAGGATATTGTCGGCCGATCCTTATAAAATTTGCCATATCGTATTATTTTGCCAAAAATAGCATTCTTACGAAATCTGAACTCTCTAGCTATAAAAAAACCCTGTAATAGCATTCCCGATCAATCACTTTTATGGCGGCTATAGGATTTAGTCGGCCGATCCTTATGAAATTTGGCATGTCGTATTATTTTGCCCTCACCCAAAAATAGCTCTCATGTAAAATTTGAACTTTTCTAACACTAAAAACACCAAAGTTATACCATTTCCGACCAATCAGTTGTATGGCAGCCATAGGATATTGTCGGCCGATCCTTATAAAATTTGCTATATCGTATTATTTTGCCAAAAATAGCATTCTTACGAAATCTGAATTCTCTTTTTTTTTTATTTTAACGTTGCTTTTATTTCTTGAATCTTCTCTTTGCGAGACTAACAAGAGGTGTATCAAATCTTATATTTTTAACTTAACTAACAGTCATATTGACTGATACGGAGTTAGACGGCCCTAAAAATCGATTGCTGGGTTGGGAGGTCGTTGCGTCTAAGGCGGGATACGCTAGAAACCCGAGTCAATCCCCGAGCGAGAAAATTTGGGTGCGAAGACAGTTTTTCTTTGTATGACTATTTTTGCTTCTGGATTTCGTCTTTCACTGCGAGGATGCCCAGATCCCGGTGGATGTTTTCGTTGCGAACATACCAAGGTGCCCCTGTGATAGTTCTCAAGATTTTTGATTGTGCGCGGTGTATGATGTCTATGTTGCTGCTGCTCGCGTTCCGCCATAGCTGGGAGCCATACGTCCAGATTGGCTTTAGGACTGAAATTTACAGTAGTAACTTGTAGTCCAGGCACAGTGGCGATCGTGAGTTTATGATCCAGTGGAGGCTGCTGGCTTTCAGTTTTAGGTGCATCTTTTTGCATTCGATGTGCTTGCGATAGGTAAGTCGTCTATCAAGGTGAACGCCAAGGTACGTTACGTCGTTAGCTTGAGGGGTCTGCATACCGTTTAGTAAAACGGACCGTTTAGTTAGCATGTCTGTCTATTAAGAGTAAACGTTATATGTTTACACTTTTGTTCGTTTATTTTAATGCGCCAGTCGGACAGCCACCTTTCCACTATTGTGAGATGATTAGCCAGTTGGGTTGTTGCCTGCGTTGGGCATCTGGAGCGACTAAGGA
Source organism: Drosophila parabipectinata (assembly GCA_018153455.1). Taxonomy (NCBI): domain Eukaryota; kingdom Metazoa; phylum Arthropoda; class Insecta; order Diptera; family Drosophilidae; genus Drosophila; species Drosophila parabipectinata. Next base: position 773,895 of record JAECYA010000114.1, read on the forward strand.
TAGCGGTATCGTCGGCAAACGTTGAGGTTGTTAGTTGTGCGCTCGTAGGAATATCCGCAGTATACAAAACATATAGACACGGGCCGAGTGCGCTTCCTTGCGGAACTCCAGCTTCGATTTTGTAGTCGCCCGAAGTAGCTGCGTTGCATCTCACTACCCTAATACCCTATTGTAGAGGTATGATTCCAGTAGCCTGTGGGTGTATGTTGGCAAATACGTTTTAATTTTGTGCATCAGTCCGATCAGCCAAACTCGGTCGAAAGCTGGAGATACGTCTGGAAAATAGCGCTGCAGTATTCTTGCTGTTCAAAGGCTGAGCGTATTTCATTAATCTGTTAATCTGTTCACTTGTTCGATGGTTTCATGGTTTCTTCGGAAGCCAAATTGGTGTGCCGGGATAATATTGCAAGCTTCCAGATGTGGTATTATGCGAGTTAACAAGAATTTTTCAAACAATTGAGACAAACAAGATCGAAGGCTTATTGGTCTGTATGATGACGAAATTTTGTGGTCTTTTCCAGGCTTCGGTATCATTATAATGATGGATTTCTTCCACTTTTTTGGGAAATAGCCAAGATAAATGATTCCATTAAATAGATTGCAGACGACCTCTATAGCGCCTCTCTATTTTGGAAGTTCGATCAGCATCTTTGGGGTCAATAGATCACCACCGGGAGCCTTTTTTGGTTTTAGTCCTCTTATGACTTTTTCGATTTCGTTCGGCCGGAATGAAGGTGCGGCTGGCTGACGGGAGGACTCTGGCTGAATTTCTGGCAGGAGGAATGAATTTGAGGCTGGGTTCGGTTGGAAGACACTTCGGAGATGTGTGGCGAATGTTTCAGCTCGGTCTTCGTCGCTGCGAGCCCAACATCCCGAAGAGTTTCTTATCGGGGTGGTCGTTTCAATTGGGGCGCTAAGATTTGGGTGGGCCCTCCACAGGGGGTACTTTGTGCTTGTTGGCGAGAGATTCTGGATGTACCTCAGCTGTGCATTTTTTTCCTGTTGGTGAAGAGCCTGGTCGAGTGATCGGGTTGCTTCCTTAAGGCGTTGTTTTGAAGCTGGTGATTTGCTGTTTTGCCAATCACGACGCGTGCGTCTCTTTTCTCGCACGAGCTGTTCGATTTGCTGATTAGATTTGAAGTGTTTTTTTCGGTCTACATCTTTCCTATGAGGAGTAGAGATTTTAGCTGCCGCAACGAGTAATTCTTCCAGGGCGCTCGTAGTGTAGTCGATGTCCGATTCCATGTTAAATTCCGGGGCGAGTTCTATGTGGGCACTCACGTACTTTTTGTATTTTAGCCAGTTCGTTTTTGTCGTCGTCAGGCTGAAGGGGTGTTCGGTTATTTCTGGGCTTTGAAGAAGCGTTAGAAGCACAGGCGAGTGGTCTGATGATAAGTCCGAGACTGCTTTGGCACTTATTAGATTGCGAGGTATGTTTTTTGTCACTGCAAAATCAATAAGGTCTGGGAGCTTTCGTGAGTCTGTTGGCCAGTATGTGGGACTTCCAGGGAAAACGTAGTCCAGTTCATTTTTGACATTTATAATTGCATTGTACAATTGTCTTCCTTTGGGAGTCACTAGACGTGATCCCCAGTGCGTATGTTTGGCGTTGTAGTCTCCTGCGGCTATAAATCGGTCCCCAAGTAAATAAATTGTCCTTCCGAGATTGAGAAACGAGGAGGGCAGTAAACGGCAGCGATTGAAAGGATTCCGTTGCTTGACTGAATTTGTATGGATGTGGCCTGCAAGAAGTTTGTTGCAAACCTTTTGTGAAAGTGGTGTTTAATGCGTTCTCTGATTAGAACTCCAGTTCCGCCGTGTGCTTTCCCATCTGGATGATCTGTGCGGTAGATTGTGTAGCCTCCTATATGAAAGTTGTATTTGCTTGTAAGATGCGTTTCCACCAGTAGCATAACGTCATATGGTTTTCGGTTCCAACCGAATCTAATGGAATCTTATGTACGACGGGGTCCTCAGACTCGACCTCCCGGAACGTACACATTTAGTTGGATTCGCGGACGACATCGCGGTAGTCGCCGTGGCCAAGACGATTCAGGAAGCAGAGGAGCACTGCAACGCTGCAATTGCAAACGCCATCAGTTGGCTGAAACAGGTAGGGCTAAGCCTAGCCCACCACAAGACGGAGGCTGTCCTGATTTCGAGCAGGAAGCGAGTGGAGACGGCTTCAATTAGCGTGGGAATACATGTGGTCAAATCAACCAGGTCCATCAGGTACCTTGGAGTAATGCTGGACACGAGGCTTAGCTTCAAGGAGCTCTTCGCAGTAGCAAATCGCAAGGCGGCGAATGTCGCCAGAGCATTAGGGAGGATCCTGCTCAACTGTAGGGGCCCGAAGCAAGGACGTCGTTTACTTCTCCAGACCGTCTGCAGCGCAACGATGTTCTACGCAGCCCCGTGTGGGCTGATGCAGCCAAAACAAGGTCGTATACCAAAGGTCTGACCAGCACATATAGACTGTGCGCCTAAAGGGTTTGCTCGGGCTACCGCTCGATCTCCGACGACGCAGCTCTCGTCATAGCAGGCATGGTGCCATTCGACCTGCTCGCGGCGGAGCGTAAAGAGCTGTAACAGGCTCTAGTAGCTCTGAACGGCAGCGACACGCCGTCGGCTTAAAGAGATCTCGAGAGCTTCGAGTATACAGAAGTGGCAACAAAGGTGGGACGAGTCGACCAAGGGACGGTGGACCCACCAACTAGTCCCCGACCTCAAGAATTGGCTACAGAGAAGTCACGGAGAAGTGAACTTCTGGCTCACGCAGGTCCTCAGCGGCCACGGATGCTTTAGGAGTTACCTGTTCAAATTCGAACACGATGATGACCCAAGGTGCCCTGAATGCGGGGTTGATGAGACGGCGGAGCATGTGGTCCTGGACTGCCCACGTTTTTCGATCCCCAGGCGGAGACTCCTAGGGGAAGTGGCGACGGCGGACGTCATCGGAAGGAGGTTGCTGGAGGACGCCCAGTTCTGGGCAGACTTGAGCAGCTTCGCCGCCTACATGATGAAGGAGCTGAGAAGGCTAGAGCGACTCCGAGCGGAGGCGCATAAGTGGGGCGCATAAGCACGCCAATTTCCTGGCCCTGCGAAGCAAAGCCTAGCGGCATTACCGCAGGGGACAGGGACCTAGTAGACACTTTTTCACTTTTTCTTTTTGTTAAAGCTTAGTTTTAAGTGTTTCTTTGTTAATAAACGATTTAAAAAAAAAAAAAAATATGGTTTTCGGTTAAGAATTGTGATAATTCTAGTTTATGCCGTGAGACACCATTGGCGTTCCACATTGATATTCGTAGCGCCTGCATAGATAATTTAGACTGTTGTGCTACGAGCAGCTGTATCACCATGTTCTGGTTTTGAACAAGCGTTTGCATGGTCGTTTTCATGAATGACATAAGCTCCATCATACATACATAAGCACACTTCCCTCTCTTTCTCTTAAGCGAACGGTCGTGTTTTTTTGTGCGCACTGCGTTTTATTATAAATATTGGTAAACCGGTGTTTACATACATGTGAATTACATCTTGTGAATCTTAACAATCTTAAAGCCTAAACCGTATCGCTTCGCGAGTGCTGTGGTATATTTGGAGTCGAATTAATAATTTGTCTAAATTCTATTCCAAGCATAGCTCAGCTCTGCTTCTTCCCCGGCTTATCTCTATTTTTGCATTTCTCGTTTGCACTATTCAAAGCTCTCGCTTCGGCTTCCTATTTGGCACAGTGGTTCAAGGTATTGTGTTTTTTAACTTTTTAAATATTAATTTTTTATTTATTAAATAAAAAAAAAAAAAAAAATTAAATGGAATTTAAACTTGTCTATGCCATTAAGTCTTGTAACAAGTCAATTTCCTCATCCCAGCCTGCCATCCATTGCTGGCATTGTGAGAACGTCGTACATGCCAAGTGTGCCGGTTTCACTGCATCAGTTTCCCATTTCCCGTAGGTCTGGGATACATTATTGTTGTGAAAATTGTGCAAGGCGAAATGAGGTCGTTCATGAGACAGACAAAAAATGGATTTAAAGAGCTGATCACTGGTTTTCGTAAAATCAATGACCAGCTCTGTGCGCTGGACACTCAGTTTAGTAGCCTTCAGCTGCTAAATGAGTCCCCTAAGCGTAAGAAATCCGCTGTTTCTGATCCGCCTCAGCCTGCTCAGCCGACATTAATGCAGCCGCTTATATCTCTGGCCACCCCAAGGGCTAGAACTGAGAAAAATTCGTCAGAATTTCTCAGGGATAATGAGCAATTGTCTGATATGCCCGCCATGGCATCCCTTCAAGTGATGCCACAGGTCCTAGGGAACGAAACGCCCATTAGAGTTACCCAAAAGGGTATTCCACAGGCCGGACCACCGGCACCGACTGATGCTGCAGTTCTCGTACCTGCGACACCAAAACCCTTACAGGTGATTCCTCCATCAAAACATATATTTGTGATGCTTTATGATAAATACAGGAATGCTAGCTGATGCTCTTATTGATGCACAAGCCATTTCCAAATTCTGACGTCGATAACTCACCATCTTTGTCACTTATAACTTACCATGACTTCACCGCGGGCATGTTTGACATGTCCCTAGGTCATATCAATCATGTTAGAAATTCGCTAGGTCGGCTTTTAGACTTATGTTTTGTATCTGATCCTGATGGTACTGCTCTCTCCAGAGCTTTTCCCCTTTCATCCCCAGAGGATCCATATCACCCCACGCTGGAGGTCTCAATCGAAACCACTCCTGGTATCGATCAGATGTCTCCGAGCGTGGTAAATAAGATTCGCTGTTTCCGTAAAGCTGATTTTCAGAAACTTAATAGCCTTATTGATACATTTGACTGGTCTGATATTCTGGCGTGCACTGATCTTAATGTCACTTTAGAAAAATTTTATTTTACTTTAAATAAATTTTTTTACTCATGTGTGCCTTGGAAATATCCGTCCGCTTCAACAAATCCTCCTTGGTTTAGAAGGTGCCTCACTAACTTAAAAAATAAAAAAAATAAGCTTTTACTGAAATATAAAAAAAACCTGAAGTAGTGTTGATTTCTCAAGATACCTACTAGCTCGGTCGAATTTTACCGTGCATAACGCTAAATGTTATAGGAATTATATTGACCGCTGCCGGATTCAATTTACTCGGGATCCAAAGCAGTTTTATAATTTTGTAAACACTAAGCGTAAACACGTATCTTTTTCACCTCTGCTTACGTTTGAAAATTCCTCTGCGACTTCGGATCAGGCCGTTGCCGATCTATTCGCAGAATTTTTTCTAACAACTTATTCTCCTCCGAAATTGACTGATCAGCCTTATTTTCTGTCCGTTTTTTTCTGAGAACAATTTATTATCTGGTCTTTTAAGGGTAAAACCCATTTATTCGCCAGGCCCCGATGGAGTACCAGGCTGTGTGCTAAAATACTGCGCCAGGGCCCTGTGCAAACCTCTTCTAAGACATTTCAACTTATTTTTGGAAACCTCGATTTTTCCCCTTAAGTGGAAGGAATCGTTTATAATTCCCCTACATAAAAAAGGGAAAAAGTCCGAGGCTGCCAACTACAGAGGCATCTCTAAGTTGTCGGCAATTCCAAAGTTATTTGAAAAATTATTTACCCCTCATTTGCAACACCTTTGCTCTTCGATCATCACTCCTTGTCAGCATGGCTTTATTAAGCGTCGCTCCACCACCACAAACTTATTGGAGTTGACATCCTTTGTCATAGATGGCTTTTGTAAGGGATATCAAACCGATGTAATCTACACAAACTTAAGCAAAGCATTTGATTCAGTTAATCACTCACTCTTGTTGAGTAAACTGAATATGCTGGCATTTTCTACAGACCTCCTAACGTGGATATCCGGCTACTTAGATGCAAGAACACAAAGAGTCTTATTTAAAAACATACAATCCCGTCTGGTCCGTGCTACATCCGGCTTGACTTGAGAAGTCATCTTGGTACTCTTTTTATAAACGACTTGCCCCCTGCTTTAACGAACTCTCTAGTTCTTATGTATGCAGATGATGTAAAGCTTTGTCTTCAGTACAAATCCATCTCTGCCCAATGCAGTCTTCAGTCTGACCTCGATAACTTTCAAAAAGTTATCGGTTCATGTGTCTGGAGTCCCCAATATGGAGTACATCAGGACCGCATAGAATCCGTACAAAAGAATTTCCTAACTTTTTCACTTAGAGGTCTAACCTGGGATGCAAATCTTCACCTTCCATCTTATAATAGTAGAATCTTACTCATAAACTTACCTAGCTTAACAAATCGTAGGACAATGCTCGGTGTAGTCTTTCTGCATAACCTTATTAACGGGGATGTAGATAGCCAGCATTTACTAAAACGCTTAAAATTTAACATTCCTAATATAAGGACTCGAAACTTTAGTCCTCTGTTCCTTAGCCGTTGTAGTTCGACATATGCACTGCATGACCCTTTTTAGGGTATTATGTTCAAACTATGGTCTCTACTCTATAACATCTCTTTCCTGTCCCTCAAACTTAAAATATAGAATTTTAAATTTCCTTACTAGCTCCTCCTAGCTTAATAATAAACAAACAGCTTAATATATTCTAACAAATCGTTTCTTGAGCGCCCCTCGGTCGTATGGGCCTCTAAGCTATATGATGAATACAGGAATGCTAGCTGATGCTCTTATTGATGCACAAGCCATTTCAAAATTCTGAAAGAACGGTAAAAAAAAAAAAAAAAAAAAAAAAAAAATACATACATATAAGCATCATACATACTCCAGACATAAGCTGAATTCTCTAGATATAAAAAAAACCATATAATAGCATTCCCGGTCAATCAGTTATATGGCAGCTATAGGATTTAGTCGGCCGATCCTTATGAAATTTGGCGTGTCGTATTATTTTCCCTCACCCAAAAATAACTCTCATGTAAAATTTGAACTTTTCTAACTCTAAAAACACCAAAGTTATACCATTTCTGACCAATTAGATGTATGGCAGCCATAGGATATAATCCGCCGATCCTTAAAAAATTTGACATGTCGTATTATTTTGCCAAAAATAGCATTTTCACGAAATCTGAATTCTCTAGCTATAAAAACACCAAATTAAAAGCATTCCCGATCAATCAGTTTTATGGCGGCTATAGGATATAGTCGGCCGATCCTTATAAAAATAGGCACGTCATATTATTTTGCCAAAAATAGCATTCGAACGAAATCTAAATTCTCTAGCTATAAAAACACCAAAGTAATAGCATTCCCGATCAATCAGTTTTATGGCGGCTATAGGATATAGTCGGCCGATCCTTATAAAATGTGTCGTGTCGTCTTATTTTGCCCTCACCCAAAAATAGCTCTAGTAGGGAGTAAATAGGCAACCGGCTGATTTCTTGCGTCATATCCGTGTATGCATGTATATGTTGGTGGGAACGCAAATCCACAATCCAATATACACTCACATATATATATAGTCCTAAATAAAAAATACATATTGACCTTTCATCCGACTCTGACATAAATATGTCTCCTACAAGAAAGTGATATCTTGACCCTTCAGGGTGGATTTTCACTTACTTATACTTACTCCTTGTAAAATTCTGTATTATATTTTGTATTATAAAATTAAATTTCTTTATATAAGTCCGAGTTAATTTAAAATTAATTTAAAAAGAATTGGAGCTAAAAATCCTTTTAAATGATATGCAACACCATAATAAAATTTTGGAAATTTTTTTTTAATAATTATTGGGATACATTATTGTTGTGAAAATTGTGCAAGGCGAAATGAGGTCGTTCATGAGAAACACCAAAAATGGATTTAAAATCAAAATGACCAGCTCTGTGAAATGTGTCCCCTAAGCGTAAGAAATCCGCTGTTTCTGATCCGCCTCAGCCTGCTCAGCCGACATTAATGCAGCCGCTTATATCTCTGGCCACCCCAAGGGCTAGAACTGAGAAAAATTCGTCAGAATTTCTCAGGGATAATGAGCAATTGTCTGATATGCCCGCCATGGCATCCCTTCAAGTGATGCCACAGGTCCTAGGGAACGAAACGCCCATTAGAGTTACCCAAAAGGGTATTCCACAGGCCGGACCACCGGCACCGACTGATGCTGCAGTTCTCGTACCTGCGACACCAAAACCCTTACAGGTGATTCCTCCATCAAAACATATATTTGTGATGCTTTATGATAAATACAGGAATGCTAGCTGATGCTCTTATTGATGCACAAGCCATTTCCAAATTCTGACGTCGATAACTCACCATCTTTGTCACTTATAACTTACCATGACTTCACCGCGGGCATGTTTGACATGTCCCTAGGTCATATCAATCATGTTAGAAATTCGCTAGGTCGGCTTTTAGACTTATGTTTTGTATCTGATCCTGATGGTACTGCTCTCTCCAGAGCTTTTCCCCTTTCATCCCCAGAGGATCCATATCACCCCACGCTGGAGGTCTCAATCGAAACCACTCCTGGTATCGATCAGATGTCTCCGAGCGTGGTAAATAAGATTCGCTGTTTCCGTAAAGCTGATTTTCAGAAACTTAATAGCCTTATTGATACATTTGACTGGTCTGATATTCTGGCGTGCACTGATCTTAATGTCACTTTAGAAAAATTTTATTTTACTTTAAATAAATTTTTTTACTCATGTGTGCCTTGGAAATATCCGTCCGCTTCAACAAATCCTCCTTGGTTTAGAAGGTGCCTCACTAACTTAAAAAATTAAAAAAAATAAGCTTTTACTGAAATATAAAAAAAACCTGAAGTAGTGTTGATTTCTCAAGATACCTACTAGCTCGGTCGAATTTTACCGTGCATAACGCTAAATGTTATAGGAATTATATTGACCGCTGCCGGATTCAATTTACTCGGGATCCAAAGCAGTTTTATAATTTTGTAAACACTAAGCGTAAACACGTATCTTTTTCACCTCTGCTTACGTTTGAAAATTCCTCTGCGACTTCGGATCAGGCCGTTGCCGATCTATTCGCAGAATTTTTTCTAACAACTTATTCTCCTCCGAAATTGACTGATCAGCCTTATTTTCTGTCCGTTTTTTTCTGAGAACAATTTATTATCTGGTCTTTTAAGGGTAAAACCCATTTATTCGCCAGGCCCCGATGGAGTACCAGGCTGTGTGCTAAAATACTGCGCCAGGGCCCTGTGCAAACCTCTTCTAAGACATTTCAACTTATTTTTGGAAACCTCGATTTTTCCCCTTAAGTGGAAGGAATCGTTTATAATTCCCCTACATAAAAAAGGGAAAAAGTCCGAGGCTGCCAACTACAGAGGCATCTCTAAGTTGTCGGCAATTCCAAAGTTATTTGAAAAATTATTTACCCCTCATTTGCAACACCTTTGCTCTTCGATCATCACTCCTTGTCAGCATGGCTTTATTAAGCGTCGCTCCACCACCACAAACTTATTGGAGTTGACATCCTTTGTCATAGATGGCTTTTGTAAGGGATATCAAACCGATGTAATCTACACAAACTTAAGCAAAGCATTTGATTCAGTTAATCACTCACTCTTGTTGAGTAAACTGAATATGCTGGCATTTTCTACAGACCTCCTAACGTGGATATCCGGCTACTTAGATGCAAGAACACAAAGAGTCTTATTTAAAAACATACAATCCCGTCTGGTCCGTGCTACATCCGGCTTGACTTGAGAAGTCATCTTGGTACTCTTTTTATAAACGACTTGCCCCCTGCTTTAACGAACTCTCTAGTTCTTATGTATGCAGATGATGTAAAGCTTTGTCTTCAGTACAAATCCATCTCTGCCCAATGCAGTCTTCAGTCTGACCTCGATAACTTTCAAAAAGTTATCGGTTCATGTGTCTGGAGTCCCCAATATGGAGTACATCAGGACCGCATAGAATCCGTACAAAAGAATTTCCTAACTTTTTCACTTAGAGGTCTAACCTGGGATGCAAATCTTCACCTTCCATCTTATAATAGTAGAATCTTACTCATAAACTTACCTAGCTTAACAAATCGTAGGACAATGCTCGGTGTAGTCTTTCTGCATAACCTTATTAACGGGGATGTAGATAGCCAGCATTTACTAAAACGCTTAAAATTTAACATTCCTAATATAAGGACTCGAAACTTTAGTCCTCTGTTCCTTAGCCGTTGTAGTTCGACATATGCACTGCATGACCCTTTTTAGGGTATTATGTTCAAACTATGGTCTCTACTCTATAACATCTCTTTCCTGTCCCTCAAACTTAAAATATAGAATTTTAAATTTCCTTACTAGCTCCTCCTAGCTTAATAATAAACAAACAGCTTAATATATTCTAACAAATCGTTTCTTGAGCGCCCCTCGGTCGTATGGGCCTCTAAGCTATATGATGAATACAGGAATGCTAGCTGATGCTCTTATTGATGCACAAGCCATTTCAAAATTCTGAAAGAACGGTAAAAAAAAAAAAAAAAAAAAAAAAAATACATACATATAAGCATCATACATACTCCAGACATAAGCTGAATTCTCTAGATATAAAAAAAACCATATAATAGCATTCCCGGTCAATCAGTTATATGGCAGCTATAGGATTTAGTCGGCCGATCCTTATGAAATTTGGCGTGTCGTATTATTTTCCCTCACCCAAAAATAACTCTCATGTAAAATTTGAACTTTTCTAACTCTAAAAACACCAAAGTTATACCATTTCTGACCAATTAGATGTATGGCAGCCATAGGATATAATCCGCCGATCCTTAAAAAATTTGACATGTCGTATTATTTTGCCAAAAATAGCATTTTCACGAAATCTGAATTCTCTAGCTATAAAAACACCAAATTAAAAGCATTCCCGATCAATCAGTTTTATGGCGGCTATAGGATATAGTCGGCCGATCCTTATAAAAATAGGCACGTCATATTATTTTGCCAAAAATAGCATTCGAACGAAATCTAAATTCTCTAGCTATAAAAACACCAAAGTAATAGCATTCCCGATCAATCAGTTTTATGGCGGCTATAGGATATAGTCGGCCGATCCTTATAAAATGTGTCGTGTCGTCTTATTTTGCCCTCACCCAAAAATAGCTCTAGTAGGGAGTAAATAGGCAACCGGCTGATTTCTTGCGTCATATCCGTGTATGCATGTATATGTTGGTGGGAACGCAAATCCACAATCCAATATACACTCACATATATATATAGTCCTAAATAAAAAATACATATTGACCTTTCATCCGACTCTGACATAAATATGTCTCCTGCAAGAAAGTGATATCTTGACCCTTCAGGGTGGATTTTCACTTACTTATACTTACTCCTTGTAAAATTCTGTATTATATTTTGTATTATAAAATTAAATTTCTTTATATAAGTCCGAGTTAATTTAAAATTAATTTAAAAAGAATTGGAGCTAAAAATCCTTTTAAATGATATGCAACACCATAATAAAATTTTGGAAATTTTTTTTAATAATTATTTGTTCTTCATCATTAATTTTAAATTAATTACAAAAGAATTGTAAAAACTTCTTATATTATATTTTTAAGATTGAATCTGTGCTATGGTATATAATTATAATTATATATATTATATATATAGGTCAATTATAATTGACCTATATATTTTAAAATTGCAGTCATCTCTTTCATTCCTAATAATAATTACCATATCCCTAGGTATAAATTCTTTATATACACAAATACATTTATAAAAGTGGTATGATGTCATCCCTTTCATTTAAATAAAAGTATATTATTCGTATTAATATACTTATATAGATATATATATATATATATATAAATATGTATGTATATGTATATATGTAACCACAAAGAAGAGTGAATTTATTATTGAAAGGTATAAAAGAGCGGGATCATTAAATAAATTGATTAGTACCTAACAGTAACCTTTTTGAAGCGAATCCAGGAGTACGTGAGTTATAAATGATGGTATGTTTACAAATTCGCACAACCAATCAAAAAATATCCTTATGTTTATGTATATCATAGTCTTTCTTAGATACTTTGAATGATCAAAAGCCTGTTATTGGCTACACAAAGACTGAAGACCTATGTATTAATTTCGAATACAAGATTATTGGCTGTAAGATAAAGAAAACCACATATGGGACGAAAATAGCCCTTTATTTGACTGATAAGGACGACGAACCACTCTGGATATTTTTACAAAAGAGCTACGTGAATAAATTTTCAACTAAAACACCATTTAAGAAATTGAAGGAAAATGGAATAACGCATCTTGTATATAAAGGAAAAGAGATGACTAGATATAGCTCAGCCTGTTTACAATTTATCTCAAAGGAGTAACTGTATAAAAGAGTTCTTTCCTTATAATGTTTTTTCAGTTTCATTTTTTCCATTAAATCAAAAACAACTCCTCTCTCAAGCCTCTCGATGTACGCGCATCAAATAAAATTATTTTTACTTCAATTTGAAGATATGCTCTTCGAGGAGCACCTTAAAAAACTTAATTTTTAAAAACAACTTTGGAGGATTTGGAAGAAAAGGAAATGCTGTACTCGAAATATGGATTCCACTACAAAATATGTCCCTGGAGTGATGATGAAGCAACCGAAGGTTGACACTTGTAACTGCAACAAACTTCCTCTATATATAAAGGAAGCTGCGGATATTATGATAAGATACTATAAAATAACTAAAAGAATGTATCCAAATCCATGAAAATAAAAAAGCTTTTTTTTATAGATATTATAAATAATATTGTTTATTTTTCATATTGGGTTAAAAAAAAAAAAAAAAAAAAAATTTTTACATCATTCAAAACATTTACTAAACATTTTTGAAATTAACTTATCATTATAGGTGAAATATTTTATCTTAAAATTCTGTGTAAAACTCTTTAAAGATTTTCGATTGCTTTTGTAAAGACCAAAAAGCATGCAGTAATGTCCACAGGTATTTGAAAAGTATCCTTGCAATTGTTGCTTGTTATAAGTATATTTTGATGCATTTCTTTTTAAAAATGCAATAAATTCTTTTTCTGAGGAATATCCTCAGAATATCTTATGGGCAATAGTCCATAAGAATCGAAAAATTCTGCTGACTTTTTGTTATAGAAGTAAAATGCAACCCAATGCATTTCTGGTTGGTATGAATAATCAGTGTTAGCTACAATCAATGCTGGATATTCACGAATTTCTATGGTAGTTTATCGGCCGAAAAAACCTCTTTAAATATTTTTTTAGTTTGAGGATGCTTGGAGAGCAAGTCCATGATTTGTATTGTATTCATTTTTACAAAAGTACTCGAATATTTCGATGCTTATCAATATCAATCATAGAGTCATATTCACAATAAACAATGCAAGTAACAGCCTCAGCCAGAGGCTCGGAGAATCTTCCTTCTATTCTGATCGTTCCTAGAGAAATCAGGTTAGCGCAAACACTAGAATTGGAGTGATCAGCAGTTAAATCAAACGCTAATATAAAATTATTTTTGTCAAACATATCCTTGGAAATTTGGAGACCACGATCATAATGCTTAATTCCACATGCTTTAAATAGTAAATTATATGCTCTTGAACTTTGGGTATTGGTAGGATTTGAGAAATCAAATTCAAGTGCCTGAGAAGGTACGTGTACTCCATTAACTAGCAGATTGAATCGTTGTATTTTAAAGTTTTCAAAATTAAAAGGATCTAATCCTCGATTTCCTGAGTATGCTCTGTTTTTTACCATACAAAAGGCCAAAAAATTTGGAATTTGACCAATAACTGCGTTATCGATGGATAATGTATTATTTCCTGGGTATATTGTGAATGATTTTACTTCAACTTAATTGAATGGGTATATTGCATTTTTTGATTGTAAAACGTGATGATGAGCTTATAAAATGCTGGGGTTGACTACTACATGATTCATGAACAGCTGGGCTTCCAAGATCTTTAGATTCGATTCAGTTTCGGTTTCCAATGAATAAAATGCTGTTTTTTCAATCTTAAAAGTAATGCGCAAATCAACATTATTTACAAGCAGTTTTGGTTGGTTGAAAATATCTCCATGCACTTTTTCAAATAATTCTACTTTATTACTATTTTGAAACATGTTTTTAAGAATTTGACTGCCATCACTTTTAAATGGTGTTTGGGTACCATAATTTGGGAAATATCCTTGTGTTGCTAAATGACTTTCACTTGCATCACAACCATAGTTTAAAATTGTTTGCAAATATGATCTATAATGAAAATTATTGTCGCTTTGGGAAACCAAAGTATTATATAAATATACAGATGAGCTTCTAAATATAGAATGCAATATATTATTTGCTACACCAACAGCATTTCCTTCAATACTACTATTATCAATTTTTTTAAGTTAAACCACAAGTTTTAAGTAAACACTTGAAAGATCTCTGTAGGTTTCTCCATTTCCTAAACAAACGAATTCAATTGATGAAGCACTATCCAAAGAAGCAATAGGGTTGTATGAAACTTCTTCGGTTTTCAAAATACAGCTTTGCGTTGGATGAGGCTCAAAAAGATTCAATTCGCTTTTCATGCATTCAATGGGATTAGTCATTTTGATTTGGAAAATATGTCACTAATTTTAAATTTTTTAGATGCTTTTTTCTTGACTTTTTTGAACGCGTATGCTTACGACGTTGTTTAGTTGTTAAATGATTGCGATTTTTTCTTGGTCTCCTCTTTTTATGCCTTTTTCCTTTACCACTTTGTTATGTAGTAATAGTATGAATTGCTTTGTCAGATAGATTATGTAATGCGATTTTACTTTGTTCTTGAATGATATTTCGTAGAGGTTTTCGACCCAAATCATTTATAACAGCCTTTCCGGTTTCAGCAGCTTGATTTTTAAGTGCATTTATCCCTGACAGAAAAAGCGGCTTAATGTAATTAAAAAGTCCACTAAAGAAATTTCCAATACCACGACCATGCTGAACAATTCTTGGGGAAACATAGAGACTACCTATGTTACTTAAGCTTCCACCGCACTGATTTAAATAATATTGATGATAACATTTCGCCATGGTTGGTAAATCAATTCTAAATGTTAGTTTCCCTTAAAATTATTATTTATAGATTTTTTCTTCTTTTTCTAAAATGCAGAGTTAGAAAAATTGGAACTGATGAAGTTTCAAAGGGGATTTTATATCCACTTGAATCAGTAATTAATATTGAAATTTCGTTTGGTGAAAAATTTTCAATAGGATAATATTCAAAATTTCTAAGCTGCATAAATTTTTCTTTTTTATTTGTAAATAAAACTCTTAAGCAACGTGGTCTTTTGCTTCCTACACAACGAGGCTTTATAATGTCCGTGTAAATAAATATTGCACCGCATTCCATCTCATCCGCTTTCATTGGTCCCGATTTGTATCGAAATGTTTCAGAATTTACTAAACTTATAAATTCTGTTGAATTAGAGCTTGATTCTTCTGATTCATTATACCCTTGCAGAGGGTATTATAATTTTGGTCAAAAGTGTGCAACGCAGTGAAGGAGACATCTCCGACCCTATAAAGTATATATATTCTTGATCAGGATCACCTCCTGAGTTGATATGAGCATGTCCGTCTGTCCGTCTGTCTGTCCGTCTGTCTGTTTCTACGCGAACTAGTCTCTCAGTTTTAAAGCTATCGTCTTGAAACTTTGCACACACCCTTCTTTCCTGTGCACGCAGTATATAAGTCGGAACGGCCGACTATATCCTATAGCTGCCATATAACTGATTGATCGGAAATGGTATAACTTTGGTGTTTTTAGAGTTAGAGAGTTCATGACATGACATGACATGATAGCTATTTTTGGCAAAATATTACGACGTGCCAAATTTCATAAGGATCGGCCGACTATATCCTATAGCTGCCATATAACTGAACGATCGGAAATGACCCAACTTTCGTGTTTTTGAAGATAGAAATTGGAAATTGGAAGCTGGAATTTAATACAGATTCTATTTTTGGTCAGTTGATCCAACCTACCAAATTTCATTAGGATCGGCCGACTATATCCCATAGCTGCCATATAACTGAACGATCGGAAATGGTATTTGGTAGAAATATAAACTTTCGTATTTTTGAAGATAGAAGTTTGGGACTTTTTTTAGATTTTGTATTGTAATAAATTGGATTATATATTCCTATTCCCATAAGGATCGGCCAACTATATCCGATGCTTGCGATATATATCCGGTTTTAACTGCAAGGGTATATAAACTTCGGCTACGCCCGAAGTTAGCTTTCCTTTCTTGTTTTCTTTTGTTTCTCTCCTTTTTTTAGGATTTTTTCGAAAAGAATTATTTAAATATATATCAGTTATACCGACTTCCCATTCCTCAGACATTGTTTCAGGAAGGCTTACAATATTTGTAAAAGCGCATTTTACATTATCAGGAAACATTTTAAGCTCTGCAGTTAAGAATATGAGATCCAATTTAATTTATTTTTACCAATTTGGATATTGTTTTCTTTGTGGTTTGCCCTTTGCAATTTTTCTAAATCACTTATATACTTAAGATTTCTAAGTGGATAGGGGGAATCTCTATTCTTTTTAACCTTATTTCTCAGTTTCAGTTTCCTTTCAGTAGAATTTCCTTTCATAATTCTGGTTTTCTCAACTAATGATTTTTTTTAAATCTTATCATCAGTGAAAGAAGTATCTGCGAGTGATCGTTTATTATTAATTGGAATTGAAACAGATTTCTCAGATGATTGTTCTTCTTCATCGCTGGTTAAAATGGCTAAATCGGGTAAATCCTCTCTTTTAAATGATGACTCGTTCTTGTATTCTTTAGAAGTACTGGCAATAGAATCTTTCCAATCATCTATATATGTTTGGGTTTCTACATTTTGATTTAATGAAAACGGGGATTTCGATACCGATTGATGCAAAACAGCTTTGTTTCTCTTTTTGTTTTGGAATGCACATAATTCTTGTTGAATTTTAATCCATTTATCATAATCACTAATTTTTTTATTGTTTAAAATTGGTAAAAATTTTAGATTTATAAGACCATTTCCTCGATCATTTACTAAAAGTTTATGGTATGCATTTGGATGCATTAAGGTTACTTTGTTTAGCTGATGCTTACTTTTAATCATGATTCAAAATTTTTCCAAAAATCCCAGAAAGCAATGAACTTATTAAAATTGGTAAAAATCCGCCTTTTTGAATAAGAACTCTTCTCTTAGAATTTAAAGATTGTTTTGAGCTGGAAATATGTCGTAATACATTTTTATACTTTTTTAATGAATTTAAGATATTTTTTGATATTTTATGGTTTCCTTTTAAAGTATTTATCACTATCTCCGACAATGTTTTTACTAACTCGCTATCATTATTGCAAATAATCGCTTTTCGAAGTTTATTATTTGCTTTTTTGAGCACATACAATAAATGTTTGTTCGCTTTCAATAGCCTTATGCTCTTTTTGCAAACCATTTTCATCTGAAAAGCAAATTGAATATAATGTATTAAAAATCTCTGTTCTAAATCTTAAAAGATCATTTATTCCTTGCGTAAGATCAATAAGTAAATAACCATGAGGTTCATTCGTGACTTCTTTATATATTCTAAAAAGTTCTTTAGGGTTTTCAGGATATATCTGTCTAGCTAAACATTGAAATTGTAATTTATCTCTAGGATTTTTAAATGCCACAATGTATTTGGTATTTAGTGATATGTCTCGGGTGTGAGTAGATTTATGATATATATTTTGTGTTACAACAATTACAGATAAATTTCGATGATGAGATCCTTTGGTAAAAAGTTCACATACATTTTTATTATCAAATCATCTAATACCAAAAGTATAGGTTCATTATTTTCATTTTGAATGGAGTCAGGTACCCCATGGTAATATTCAATATTGGAAAAAATTTGGTTTCGCTTGCTCTTCACCGTAACACCATATTATTCTATCTATTGAAGTACTTATTAAGTCCTTCCTTCCATTTATTAAATTTTTCAAAAATGTTGTTTTACCCGATCCTGAGGGGCCACAAATAAGCATCGTAAAAGGATGAACAAATTGTGTAAACATTTTGATAAAAGTTTTTTTTGTTTATTCAATGCTAATTATCAAAAATAAATTTTTTAATGCTTTTTTGGTCCCGTTTTTAGCGCAGTCCTTTTCAAAATGAGTATCAGAACCACAATAGTTGCAGTATATAAGTTGACTGTATCCTTTTTACGAGGATCTTTCCAAAGTGCGATCCATTTTGCTACAACAACTTTTCAATTAAAGTACTAAAATCATACTGTTTATTAAAGTAATTTATACATATGATTCTCCGTTATAGTATATATCGTAATTACAGTTTTCTAAAATTACAAAAGGCTTAAATAAATTATTTAGAGCACATCTAAGCTTAAGTTTTTTGTGAATTTTACAGTTGGTAAAAAAATTAGGATAACACGACAGGCTCTTTCCTATATCTATATCGATAATATTATTCGATAGAAACTTGGATAAAAATTCCTTTTTTACTTCGCCACGTACAATTATGTTGGAAAACTTATTAGGTGGAGAAAGTACATCGCTTAAGCAGTTATAGGGTATTTCTGCTTCCATCCAGTCCAATCCGTTAATGTTTTTTCGATGAATATTATGTTGTTGTAATGTATCATAATTCAACTCCTAAATGTTGTATGGAGGTTTGAAATGAAAGAAGTTTGGTATTACAGTTCCTCCAGGCATGAAGGCCAATTCCTTAACAAAAATTTGATTGTTATTTCCAACAACATATTGAAAATCTACTATAACGGAATTTGATCTATCAAATTTAGTCATTTTAGAATCAGTTTTAAATGTAAACTGACTTTGGTGTCTACATTTTAGGTCTTTATATACCATTCATTTTATTATATGATACATGCATTATGTAATATATAATATAAAAGTGGCCCTCATATCTTAGGAGTTTGTATATATGGATATATATTTCATTTCATTATGTAATACATAATGTATAATATATATATATATATAGTGACATATCCATAGCATTATACATAAACTATGTAAATGTCCACACACTCACACATACACATTAAGTATTTGTCAGAACTTACCCTTGAGACTTAGATTCAAATAGGCAAATGCACCGAACATGATCCTAGCCCAAATCAGACCTAAACATAATTGAGGATGGAAAAGTACTTATAAACAAAAATCCTCAGACTAAACAGACCGAGGGAAACATGCATTCAGCACGTTCCCATAATTCAGATCCCCAAACCCAATCGTAAAACTCAAATTTCGGGACCAAAGACAAAAGCAAATTCAAAAGGAAGAATCCAAAGTCCAATCGGGAAAGTTCTCAGCCTAAACAATAAAACACACTCAATTAGAATAAACACACTCAAGTAAAGCTCGAAAGCTCCAAAACCGAGGTATGATCGTAAAAGAAGTCAGAGTTAGGAAGTGAGTTCAGTTTAAGATCTACAAGTAGTAGGTTGGTGTTCTTCAAATAAAAATATTTGTAAACCAGTTGGACATAAGAAAATAAAGATAATTTTTTTTTATTGAAAACTTATGGTGCAACATTTAATTGGCGCAGTCGGTAGGATTTCTAAAAAGGTCCTTACACCAAGTTATCGGTACTGATCAACAAAGAAGGATAATACTATACGACTAGGTTATCCTGATCAGCGAAAGTGACTAAAAGAAATCCGCAAAAGAATTTATGTGCAGTGCGACTGTATATAAAGACAATTAATTAAAAATCCAATTCGGTCAATAACTCCACGAATTTTCGTGCGACAATATTGTAATACAAAAACTTCAAAAGCGACAAAATGGCGACACCACAGTTATCCGAGATCCATCTCAATCAATTGATTGGACAAATCAAGGAACTGCCTTATTTCGACGGCAACCCAATAGAGCTCAGCCGATTCATTACACGGGTCGAGTATCTGTTGCAGTTATACCCAACACAGGATGTGAGGCAAAACCATATCATCTACGGGGCCATCGAGAGGACCATTGTCGACTCAGCACAAGCAGTCATCGTAGAAGAAAAAACCACAACATGGATGCAGACGAAACTGGCCCTGATCAAAGCATTCAAGACCATAGGCCATACGAAGATGTCATCCGCCACGTACATCAAACACCTTACCCGGGGAGCATCAGTAAGTTCATAAACGAACTTAAAATCAGGTCATCCGTAGTTTTAAATAAGTTAGATTTAGAAATGGATCAGACAGATAAAACAATTTATACAAGTTCATTGAACAAAACAATCAGGGATTGCATTGAAAAGAAACTTCCGGACAGATTGTATAATTCACTATCGAAAAGAGATATTACAACTATTACTAACTTAAAAGAGGCAGCCATGACTCTAGGCCATTGGGATTCAGATCCATACGATAATTATAAAACCAGGTATTATGATCAACGTAGGAACTTGGGAAATTCAAGACAGAATCAAAATTACTCGAGAAATAATTCAAATCATTATCCCCGACATAACTCAAATAATTATTTGAATTATAATCCAGGATCAAACAATCCAGCAAATATTCCGAATTCACCTGTCAGAAACAAAAACCAAGGCAACTATCATGAATTTAGAAGGAATTTAAATCAAGGTAGAGCTCAGAACCCCATGAATTATCAGGCATCAACTTCTAATAATTCTCCAAATGCACCTGTTAAGAGACAGAGAGAAAGTGAAAGCGCCCAAAGTAGAATGGACGTAAATTTTCAGCAAATAGCCTCGAAAAACGAAAACAGTATCCTTATATCAGAGTAGTAGTCAAAGGTAAAACTCTCAAAGCAATGATCGATACAGGATCTTCCATTAACATCATGAGAGAAAACTCAGGAAATTTTGCAGAAACTAACGAAAATCAGAAAGTCTATACAATAAATGGACCAATTAACTTACTTAAAAGCATTACATTAAATCCCAGTAAAATTTGCCCAGTAAAACAAAAATTTTTCTTACACAAATTCTCAGAGAATTATGACATACTTATAGGCAGAGATTTTTTGAAAGAAAGTAAAGCTAAGATAGATTATGAAGATGAATCAATTACATTAGGAGACAAAAAACTTTTCATTGAATATAGTGAAGACGATAAAGAGGGCAAGACCGCACTAAATTGCCTTAGCTCAAAATCATCCGAACAAGAAATTAAAATGGGCAAGACCGCACAAGATTGCCTTAATCCACCTCTATCAGAAGATGACTCGTTTAATTTTTCCATAAACAACGAACTTAGAGAATGCAACGATTTTCGTCTCGAACATTTAAATGAAGAGGAAAAGAAAAATTTAAAAAGGGTTTTGTTTGAATTCAAAGATATTCAGTACAAGGAAGGTGAAAATTTGACTTTTACTAGTACAATAAAACATTCAATACAAACAAAACACGAAGACCCGATATATAAAAAGCCATACAAATATGCGCAAGCTTTTGACGAAGAAGTTAATACACAAATTACTGAGATGATTAAACAAGGAATAATTCGAAAGTCGAAATCTCCTTATTGTTCACCAATCTGGATAGTCCCAAAGAAGAGCGATGCTTCAGGAAAGAAAAAATTCAGATTAGTAATAGATTATAGGAGTTTAAATGAAATCACAATAAATGATAAATTTCCGATCCCTAGAATGGATGAAATTCTAGACAAATTAGGAAAATGCCAATATTTTACAACACTCGATTTAGCCAAAGGTTTCCACCAAATTCAAATGGATGAAAATTCCATAGCAAAAACTGCATTTTCAACTAAACATGGCCACTATGAATATACCCGTATGCCATTTGGTCTCAAAAACGCCCCTGCAACTTTCCAAAGATGTATGAACAATCTCTTAGAAGATTTAATCTATAAAGATTGTTTAGTATACTTGGATGACGTCATTATTTTCTCCACTTCATTGGAAGAACATATTTTGTCTCTTAAGAAAGTTTTTGGAAAATTAAGGAATGCCAATTTGAAATTACAATTGGATAAATGTGAATTCATGAAAAAGGAAACAGAATTTTTAGGTCATATCGTAACTACAAGTGGTATCAAACCTAATCCTAATAAAACCAATGCTATAACTAACTTTCCAATACCTAAGACCCCAAAACAAATAAAATCATTTTTAGGACTATGCGGCTTCTATCGCAAATTCATTCCTAATTTCGCTAATATTGTAAAACCAATGACAGTTAAATTAAAAAAAGGAGCAGTAATTGATATAAAGTGTAAAAATTACATAGAAGCATTCGAAAAATTAAAAGTACTTATTACTTCAGATCCAATACTTATTTATCCTGAAGAAAATTATGTAGCTGACGCTTTATCCCGAACCAAAATAGAAGAAAACATGTTAGGAGAAGTAGCCGAAAGTGTAGGCGCAACCGTACATAGTGCACAGGAAGACAACCAAAATTACATACCAATAACGGAACGACCATTCAATTATTTCCCTAGACAAATCGAATTAACAAAAGGAAATGAAGACCAAACGAACGTACAGCATTATTTTCATAAAATCAAAATCAAAATAACTTATAAAGAAATGACTGAAGACCTGGCAAAAGAAATAATTAAAGAATATTTATGTACAAAGAAAAGCGCTATTTACATGCACAATGACTCAGATTTCCCAACATTCCAGAAAGTTTTCGTAGAAATAATCAATTCCAATCATTTAACAAAATTAGTAAGATGCACAACTAAATTAGAAGATATCTTGACATACGCAGAATTCAAGGAGAAAATATTGGAAAGACATAAAGAACTATTACATCCAGGAATAGAAAAAACAATTAATTGGTTCAAAGAAAAATACTATTTCCCTGACCATCAAAACTTAATCCAGAACATTATTAACGAGTGTGAAATTTGTAACATATCTAAAACAGAACATAGAAACACAAAACTTTCTTTCGAAACCACCCCAGAAATACAAAACATCCGTGAAAAATACGTAATGGATTTTTATATAGTAGGTAATCAACAGTTTTTATCTTGTAATGACGTGTATTCAAAATTTGCTTCATTAGTAGAAATAACCAGTAAAGATTGGCTAGAAGCGAAAAGAGCAATAATGAAAGTATTTAATGAAATGGGAAAACCACAAGAAATTAAAGCAGATAAGGATTCAGCATTTATGTGTGTAGCTTTACACAACTGGTTAGATTCGGAAGGAGTAAAAATTCAGGTAACAACAAGTAAAAATGGTATATCAGACGTAGAAAGATTCCATAAGACAGTTAATGAAAAACTACGAATCATTGGAAGTGAGACAAATATTGAAAATAGGTATACTAAATTCGAGTTAATACTTTACATTTATAATCACAAAACAAAACATAATGCTACAAACAGAGTACCAGCCGATATTTTCATGTATGCAGGAACACCCGATTATGATACACAGGATAAGAAAATCAATAAGATTAATCAGCTAAATAAAGACAGACATGATTATGAAATAGATACCAAATATAAGCAATCTCCATTAGTAAAATCGAAAACAACTAACCCGTTTAAAAAGACAGGAAATATCAGACAAGTTGATGAGAAACATTTTGAAGAAACCAATAGAGGCAGGAAAATTACTCATTATAAATCTAATTTTAAAAAGAAAAAAATAATTAATAAAAGTAAATATAACAATTCCAGACAAACAGAAGAAACCTAATGGATTCAACAACCTCTTTAAAATTATTATGTTTATGATTATATTAACTACTTCAATTCAAATGACGAATGGACAAAACATCGAAATAAATCCGATAAAAGCCCAAAATGGATACTTAATGTTTAAAACAGGCACGATAGACATTCCAACTAATTATGAGAATCACTTTATAAGCATAAATATTACGAAAACAGAACAAATCTTTGAGAAATTAGTAGAAGAAGCATGTGAATTCAAAGGAACATTGCAGATAGAATATTTAGTGGGAAAACTTCAACGAGAAATTAATGGTATTAAAATCGCAAAACGTAGCAAAAGAGGGTTGCTAAACATTGTAGGAACAACTTACAAGTACTTATTTGGAACATTGGATCAGGATGATAAAGAAGAGTTAGAACAGAAAATCGATACACTAACTGAGAATAGTATTCAAAGTAATGATTTAAATAAGATTATTGATGTCGTAAACAATGGATTAGATTTAATCAACAAATTTAGAGACGAGGAAGAGAAAGAGCAAAAGGCTAACGTCCTAATATTTAATTTACAACACTTCACAGAATACATAGAAGACATTGAGTTAGGAATGCAACTAACTAGACTTGGAATTTTTAACCCCAAACTTTTAAAACATGATAATTTAAAACAGGTGAATTCCGAGAAATTGATTAAAATCAAAACTTCCACTTGGCTCAAAACTAATACAAATGAAATTCTGATTATGTCCCACATTCCTACCGAAATATTTAAAGCCCCTGTTTTCGAAATTATTCCCTACCCAGATGAAGACAATAACATACTAACAGAGAACACGATCAATAAGTATTTCCTACATGATGAAAAAGTATTTGATAAAGAAACAGGAAAGATTGTATTTGACGAATGTATAAATGGAATAATTAAACAAGAAAATACAGGTTGTAAATACACTAAAACTCATAAAAATTTCCAAATTGATTATATTGAACCAAATATTTTATTGACATGGAACATCCCTAAAACATTTTTAAATCAAAATTGCATTAATAAAGAAATTTCTATAAGCGGAAGTAACCTTATCAAAATCCTTAATTGTTCGGTTCAATTGAATGAATTTATCCTTTCAAATACAATGGCAGATTACACCCAAACAGTTTATGTCAGTAATAATGTAACAAAACTAGAACCGCTAGCATATATCCAAACAAAAGAAATTAAAAAACACACACAAAATATTATAATGTATTCCAAATAATAACTACAACTACTTTTATAATTACAATTATAAGCTTATCTTTGTATCTATTCTATAAGTTTAAAAGTTTACCGAAGAAACTAATTGTAAAATATGTAAAACCGAAGGAAGAAACACCAAAGATTCCAGAAATTGTAAACGATCAACCTAATATGAACATAGGAGAGCATCTTATGTTATACCCAAATCTATCGACCTGAGGACAGGCCAAATTCAAAGGTTAGGGGAGTGACATATCCATAGCATTATACATAAACTATGTAAATGTCCACACACTCACACATACACATTAAGTATTTGTCAGAACTTACCCTTGAGACTTAGATTCAAATAGGCAAATGCACCGAACATGATCCTAGCCCAAATCAGACCTAAACATAATTGAGGATGGAAAAGTACTTATAAACAAAAATCCTCAGACTAAACAGACCGAGGGAAACATGCATTCAGCACGTTCCCATAATTCAGATCCCCAAACCCAATCGTAAAACTCAAATTTCGGGACCAAAGACAAAAGCAAATTCAAAAGCAAGAATCCAAAGTCCAATCGGGAAAGTTCTCAGCCTAAACAATAAAACACACTCAATTAGAATAAACACACTCAAGTAAAGCTCGAAAGCTCCAAAACCGAGGTATGATCGTAAAAGAAGTCAGAGTTAGGAAGTGAGTTCAGTTTAAGATCTACAAGTAGTAGGTTGGTGTTCTTCAAATAAAAATATTTGTAAACCAGTTGGACATAAGAAAATAAAGATAATTTTTTTTTATTGAAAACTTATGGTGCAAACATTTAATTATATATATGTATATACGGCATACTAAGCCCTTTATAAACCACACATTTTAGTAACTAATTTCAGTTTGTTAATAACATTCAGATTCAATGGATACACTCCAAGCTAAAAGAGATAGAGCCATAAGAAAAAAACAGAACCATGAAGTTATATTTGGTTTTGAATATTTTGTGGCTCAAAATTTGAAAATAAAATGTGGATTTTCAACATCTAGAAAATTTACTCAAATGATTTGGATGCAGCAGCACAAAAACAATTATATTGGATTTGATAAAAATGAATGGATGCAACTGCTTACATACAAGGAATTTATACAATTAAGGATTGATCAGTATGACTTCCTAATGTCTGATACAATTTTGGATCACCCTATTTTATCAACTATTAAATGTAATTTTAGATTTAGAAAATCAGATAAACAATATGTTCTGATACTAAATCAATTCGGTAATAAAATTGAAATAGATAGTGACACTTGGAGATCATTAATTCGCCTAGCTATATTTTTAACTACATTTTTATGTTGGAACACTATATTAAAACAGCAAATATCCTATCTGTACTATAATCATATCATTCCGAAGTGTGTCTCTTTACAAAAATTCGATATTCAATTATCCGATTTAGATGGTAATTATGATAAAAATGTTCAAATAGATTTAACACGATTATGTTTCGAAATATCTAAAAAAATGACAAAAGAAATAAAAGAAGATGTAATTCATTATAAGAAATCATTAATCTCTAAGACCTCAGACATTAACAATAAAAAATAAGTTTTTTTTTTAAATAAAAATGAGTAAGCAACAAGTTGTTGATGAAATACATAAAACTTGTAGAACAAATTTTTTACGTCGAAAGTTTGTTCAAAAAGGGTTGTATGATACTTGGCAAATTGATTTGGTTGAAATGATTCCATATTCCAATCAGAATAATGGATATAAATATTTACTAACGGTTATTGATACATTTTCAAAATATGCTTTTGCTAAGCCTGTAAAATCCAAATCGGCAATGGATGTTGCAACTGTTATGAAATCTATATTGAAAGAATTTTTTAATCAACTCTTTAAAGAACTTATGAAGAAAAATAATATAAATCATTATCATACATTTACACACCTTAAGGCTTCGATTTGTGAACGATTTAACAGAACTTTAAAAAATAGGATGTGGAAAATGTTTAGTTTTAATGGAAATTATCTATGGATTACCCATTTGAATTCGCTTGTAGAAGACTACAACCATTCTTACCACAGAACTATAAAAATGAGGCCAATCGATGTTTGTAAACAGAATGAAGAGTTTATTTTGAAAACATGTTATAACATTGTTAAGGTATTTCCAAGGCATAAATATGTAGTAGGAGACCATGTTAGAATAAGCAAATACAAGGGTGTATTTGTTAAAGGATATGAACCTAACTGGACAACTGAAATATTTACAATTTCAAAAATTAAGACTACATTCCCAGTTACTTACGAGCTCATTGATTATAAGGGTGACCCTATAAAAGGTACATTTTATGAAGATGAAATTCAAAAAGTTAAAGACATAAGTGCATTCCTAGTTGAAAAAGTAATAAAAGGAAAAAAAGACCAAATTTTTGTAAAATGGTTAGGTTTTGATGAAACACATAACTCATGGATAAATAAAACAGATTTATTAAAATAAAATTTTACAAATTGGAATTTATTTATACAAATTATACATACATATATACATTTTTAATTTTTATTATTATTTTTTATTTTTATTTAATTTTTTTTTTATTTATTTTTTTTTTTTCTCTTATTTAATATTTTTAAAAATACGTACAATATTATTGACATTATCCATTTGTATTTAATAAAGATCTTAATTTATAATGACCATATGCTAAAGTATTAATATCACAAACTAATACCCATCTTTTATCATCTCTAGGACTAAGACTTACTTTATTAACTACTTCAGTATATAACTTATGCCCCCTACTTCTTATACATCTTTGTTCTCCATAGTACGTTTTCTTATGTCTAATACATTCAATATAATCTAAATGACACAGTTTTTTGATTACTGATTGCTTCACACCCTTAACTTTCTTTCAAAGATTATACAGTACATAGATGGGACATCTCATACAAAGAAAAATTTTCTATGGCGGGTTCCAGCAGTGGAACCCGCTGGAACGAGCGGGTTAAGTTAAGTTTGAGAAATTTTTCGCGAGACAACGAATGAGGAATAGCCGAGTGGTAGGGTGCTTGGCTGGTGTGCAAGGTAAAACGAGTTCAAACCAGGCTCGGGACATCCATTTTTTTTAATTTTAAATCTATTTATATTATATTTTTATTCTTTTAATGTTTTTTCCTAAATTTATAATCCAATAAAAAAAAATACAAAATTGTGAAATCCCCTTAACGTCGTCTCAGTTCGTAGTGAAACCCGCTGTAAAAATGTCTATAAGTGCGGGTTCTACGGCACATTGGCAGACCGCGTCGTGGAACCCGCTCTCAAATGTTTTCATTTTTTCCGTCGTGGAACCCGCTGTAATAATGAAAACATTTGAGAGCGGGTTCCACGACAAACGGCAGATGAGATAGGGAGAGAGAGAATTATATTTTTAGATCGTAACATCTTTGGAACGATGAAAGTTTGAAACGCTGTAACCGAACCAATGTGAGAGTAAAGAGATCAGATATATCTTTTACTATCCTAACTCGTCAACTCTGTTTTTGGTATAGATTCTAGTGCCTCCTTTAACACCAATTTTAAGCACCATAACATCAACTTCGAGGGTAGCCTAGATGGATAGTGCGTGGTCCTTATTCATGGGGTCCTGGGTTCGACTTCATTAGCGGGCGGTTGCTTCGATTTTGATAAAGTTTTAGTTTTATGATTATTTTTATATTTACTTTTATTTTTTTTTTTTTTTTTTTACTTTTAATTTTTACGTTATTATTATTCTATTACAATTGTTGTAAAAATAAGTGACGGACGTGTCGGATGACTAAATGCCGGAAGGATTCCCTTTAAAATTTTATTAGCATTTTATTAGCGGGACATAATGAAGAATAAAACAATTTTACAATTGTAAAATTAAAGAAAAATATTACAATTAAAAAAAAAAAATAATAATAATTATAAAAGAAAGAAAAAGTTCATAGTCCTTACGAGGATTTGAACACAGAAAAATTACACATAGAGTAACTACTCTATGCATTACGCTACCATCCTGTCCCGATCTGCGGCGATCAAAAATACTGTTTGTTCTACCAACTACCACATCGGCGCAACGAAAACAGAAACGAGAAATTGAAATTGAAATTTGGAAGCCAAAACCTTTTTACGCCGTCGTGCGAGCAGTCACACATACACACATAGGTTCACATTTTTGTTGACGGATACATGTGAAGAGTTCTAAAAAATAGAATCGTATGCATGTGCGTTCCCCCTCACCAACAAGCTCGACGCAAAAAGTTGACCGTTTTGGGCCCTGATGTCCCATCTATGTACTTTATAATCTTTGCTTTCTTTGTATCTACACATTCGTCATTGTCTTCTACCAAAAATGAATATGCTTTAGCTTTTAGACCCGCAAAAGAGATCATAATTTTTCCAGCATTTTCATCTTTGAATAAGCCTAATTCTTTGTTGTTTGCTTGAACTATGTTGAAGCGGTTTCCTGACTCATAATTTGATGTGTCAAAACGGCTAGAATTTTTTTTTATCATTTTGTATTTATCCTCTTTACAGGAAACTATAAAAGAGTCTGTATCCATATATATTATTTTGGCTGTGGGACATTCTACTAGTAAAAAGTTATAATAGTAATCATACATTAGCCATTTTGACAAATCAAGAACGGTAAAACCAATATAAATAGGCTTATCGTACATAATTGAAGTCTTTGTAGTTTCAATTGCGGCTAAATTTTCTCCAAAAATTTCTACACTATGAAAATTATTTCTTGCAACAAGTTGTCTAAACCCTGGAGAGTTTTGCGCAGATTCATACCGAGTTACTATCGTTATTTCTCGACGCTTTTCTACATTTTCCATGGTTTTCCGTATACTGCATTGTTCATCAATTTATAAAAATTTTTTTCAAATTAATTTTTTGCTGTTTTTCTATGTTTTGTATTTAAATCTATATAGGGCTTTAACCAGTATGATTGAACCAATATATAACTCTTTAGTGGAGGGTATTGGTTTCAATTTACCTCCTAGGGCATTAATAAATAGGTGGATATCATATCTAGATAAATTATGAAAAACTACAGGAAAATAAGCTCTTAACTTAAAACTATCTTTACAACTTTTATGGATAGGTCCGTGGTATTTACCCGTGAACTGGTTAAAATATTGTACGCGTTCATCCGTACTGATGGCCTCTTCACACGCATAACAGTTCCCATGCTCCTGCTAGTCCTCGTCGCAGATGTCGAAGTTGTATAAAGGTTTTTTTTTACCCTTCCAGTATTTATTATATAAAACCATTGTCTCCTCTTCCAAAGTTTTTACAAACACCTTCATACAGTCATGCCCTGTAATTTATAAAAAGGAATAAAAATAATATTATTATTAATTTTAAAACTTATAATTTTATGATTTGAATTTATTTACCTTCATAGGTCCATAATTTATTCAGATGCGGATAGTACTTATGAGTCACATAAAACGAAACAGCACATGCTGTATGTTTCTGTACAGGCTTGGTGTAAGAGGCGTTTGGATCATTAGAGGCTGTGTGGTAATTTTCCAAAACAGCCTCAATATCTGCATAAATTACCACTGGTGGTGGCAGTTTTTTAGAAAAATTCTCAACTTTGGTTTTTGTGTTCGGTTGGGGGTATAGTGCAGCCACTTGACCGCACTTCTTAATATTGTGGGTCTTGTTTGTGGTGCAATAAAATTCTACAAGGCAATTTCTACAAAAGTATCGTTCTGAATTTGAGTTATTTACTTGTGATTTACACAATGTTTTTATGCTTGTTATGTATGCATAATGCAAACAATTTTCTTTACGATTTTCTATACCCAATATATCAATATGGTTGTTTTTAACTTCCTTAGTCCTAATTGTAGGACCTTCTATGCGACCGTTATAAATTTCATATACATTTATGCTGTAATTTGAGTTATTTTTCTCAAACAGCTTTATTCCATCCTTTGTAATGGGAAACTCTATTCCCGAAAAGTTTAATCTTTTTTGATCATATTTTACAATGGGTTGGCTAATATCCAAAATTCCATAAAATGAAGTTCTGGGCAGTTTTCCGCGAGCTGATTTTTTTTTGCGCTGATGTATCAAAATTGATTTGTATGTGTTTCATATATGCTATGTGAGCCAAAATGCACCACTTAAAACAATAAATGTCATTATTTTTAACATTTATGAGAGCATTTCCTTTTCTTATGCTCTTAGGTGCTTCAACATATCCTGAACCAGGAAGGTGCTCTAGCTTTAATATTTGTATTTCATAAAATGTAAAATGCTTAATAGCCCATCCAGAATCCCTCTGCTGGAATTCATCGGCTTTTGTAATTAACATTTCGTTATCGTCATTTAAAATGTATTCGATGTCGTTATATGCGCTGACGTAAATTGCTTTATAGTTTGTTGAGAAATGTTTTGTTTCTTCTTGCATCTTATCAGCTTTTTCAGTTGGTTTTACATATTTTCCATGAACTGATAGACGCACTTTTATAACTCTTAATTCGCTAAGTGCATATTTTATAATGTTTAAAAGATTATTTTTACATCCATTGTAAAATTCTTTTAAATCTAGATCGCGCACTCCGAATACTTTATACTTTTTTGTGTAAAAAGTATCACTTTGGGTTATAGGAAAAATGTTAGCATTTTGCCACACAAGTTTCCTTAATGCTGCTCTATGATTTGGAGAATGTAAATGAATTCCTTTCCTCAACGAAAGCATAATTTTGCTTACAATCGGGAGAGCGGCAGAAAAATTTTAGTAGTATGTAATTAGGCAAACGATGATCCTGGCAAGTTTCATTTTTACATGA
This sequence comes from Drosophila parabipectinata, assembly GCA_018153455.1. Taxonomy (NCBI): domain Eukaryota; kingdom Metazoa; phylum Arthropoda; class Insecta; order Diptera; family Drosophilidae; genus Drosophila; species Drosophila parabipectinata. Next base: position 805,554 of record JAECYA010000114.1, read on the forward strand.
TCTTTTCTTTACATGCATATTTCCCTTAATGGGAACCAATGCAAGATATCAGAAAATATAGAAAACATAGACTGCGATGATCCTGACAAGTTTCATTTTTGACATGATCGTTTGCTTTTATGCCAATAGAGGGCGTAACGTATAAAAGATTACGGTAGATGGCGATGACCAATTTTACAAAAACTTGACCCATAGATGGCGCCACTAAATTTACGTCGTACGCCGTTTGCCTAATTAAACACTAATACAATTTTTCTGCCGCTTATACGCCGTTTGCCTAATTCCCTACAAATTCAACTGCCCACTTAAGATACCTGCCTAAGATTCAGGATTGTGAAAAAATAAGTTAATTTAAAAGTATATTTTACTACAATTCTTTTATAATTAATTTAAAATTAATGATGAAGAACAAATAATTATTAAAAAAAAATTTCCAAAATTTTATTATGGTGTTGCATATCATTTAAAAGGATTTTTAACTCCAATTCTTTTTAAATTAATTTTAAATTAACTCGGACTTATATAAAGAAATTTAATTTTATAATACAAAATATAATACAGAATTTTACAAGGAGTAAGTATATCACAAGAAAACCTTTTCGCAGAAAAGTGAAAATCCACCCTGAAGGGTCAAGATATCACTTTCTTGCAGGAGACATATTTATGTCAGAGTCGGATGAAAGGTCAATATGTATTTTTTATTTAGGACTATATATACATATATGTGAGTGTATATTGGATTGTGGATTTGCGTTTCCACCAACATATACATGCATACACGGATATGACGCAAGAAATCAGCCGGTTGCCTATTTACTCCCTACTAGAGCTATTTTTGGGTGAGGGCAAAATAAGACGACACGACACATTTTATAAGGATCGGCCGACTATATCCTATAGCCGCCATAAAAGTGATAGATCGGAAATGCTATTACTTTGGTGTTTTTATAGCTAGAGAATTCAGATTTCGTAAGAATGCTATTTTTGGCAAAATAATACGACATGTCAAATTTTTTAAGGATCGGCGGATTATATCCTATGGCTGCCATACATCTAATTGGTCGGAAATGGTATAACTTTGGTGTTTTTAGAGTTAGAAAGTTCAAATCTTACATGAGAGTTATTTTTGGGTGAGGGAAAATAATCCGACATGCCAAATTTCATTAGGATCGGTCGACTATATCCTATAGCCGCCATAAAACTGATTGATCGGGAATGCTATTACATGGTTTTTTTATAGCTAGAGAATTCAGATTTCGTAAGAATGCTATTTTTGGCAAAATAATACGATATGGAAAATTTTTTAAGGATCGGCCGACAATATCCTATGGCTGCCATACAACTGATTGGTCGGAAATGGTATAACTTTGGTGTTTTTAGAGTTAGAAAAGTTTAAATTTTACATGAGAGTTATTTTTGGGTGAGGGAAAATAATACGACACGCCAAATTTCATAAGGATCGGCCGAATAAATCCTATACCTGCCATATAACTGATTGACCGGGAATATATATATATATATCTAGAGAATTCAGCTTATGTCTGGAGTATGTATGATGCTTATATGTATGTATTTTTTTTTTTTTTTTTTTTTTTTACCGTTCTTTCAGAATTTTGAAATGGCTTGTGCATCAATAAGAGCATCAGCTAGCATTCCTGTATTCATCATATAGCTTAGAGGCCCATACGACCGAGGGGCGCTCAAGAAACGATTTGTTAGAATATATTAAGCTGTTTGTTTATTATTAAGCTAGGAGGAGCTAGTAAGTAAATTTAAAATTCTATATTTTAAGTTTGAGGGACAGGAAAGAGATGTTATAGAGTAGAGACCATAGTTTGAACATAATACCCTAAAAAGGGTCATGCAGTGCATATGTCGAACTACAACGGCTATCTACATCCCCGTTAATAAGGTTATGCAGAAAGACTACACCGAGCATTGTCCTACGATTTGTTAAGCTAGGTAAGTTTATGAGTAAGAGTCTACTATTATAAGATGGAAGGTGTAGATTTGCATCCCAGTTTAGACCTCTAAGTGAAAAAGTTAGGAAATTCTTTTGTACGGATTCTATGCGGTCCTGATGTACTCCATATTGGGGACTCCAGACACATGAACCGTACTCCAGTATAGGATGGACCAAAGAAATTAATAGTGTTTTGGTTATATAGGGGTCATTAAATTCTTTTGACCACTTTTTGATAAAACCAAGGACTCCTTTAGCCTTATTAACCATTAAGGAAATAGGGTCGGCAAATTTAAGTTTGATGTCTAATAGGATGCCGAGATCATTAACCTGGGTTAATTTTTCTAAGGCAATCCCATTAATAGAATAAGTAGCTTGCAGAGGGCAAGAACGATAAAAAGACATATGTTTGCATTTAGATCCATTAAGTATTAGATCATTAGCTAAACACCATTTTTGAAAGTTATCGAGGTCAGACTGAACACTGCATTGGGCAGAGATGGATTTGTACTGAAGACAAAGCTTTACATCATCTGCATATATAAGAACTAGAGAGTTCGTTAAAGCAGGGGGCAAGTCGTTTATAAAAAGCGTAAATAATAACGGGCCAAGATGACTTCCTTGAGGGACGCCGGATGTAGCACGGACCAGACGGGACTGTATGTTTTTAAATAAGACTCTTTGTGTCCTTCCATTTAAATAGCTGGATATCCACGTTAAGAGGTCTATAGGAAAACCCAGCATATTCAGTTTACTCAACAAGAGTGAGTGATTAACTGAATCAAATGCATTGCTGAAGTCTGTGTAAATTACATCGGTTTGATATCCCTTACAAAAGCCATCTATGACAAAGGATGTCAACTCCAGTAAATTTGTGGTGGTGGAACGACGCTTAATAAAGCCATGCTGACAGGGAGAGATGATCGAAGAGCATAGGTGTTGCAAATGAGGGGTAATTAATTTTTCAAATAACTTTGGAACTTAAAGATGCCTCTGTAGTTGGCAGCCTCAGACTTTTTCCCTTTTTTATGTAGGGGAATTATGAATGATTCCTTCCACTTAAGGGGAAAAATCGAGGTTTCCAAAGATAAGTTGAAAAGTCTAAGAAGAGGTTTGCACAGAGCCCTGGCACGGTATTTTAGCACACAGCCTGGTACTCCATCGGGGCCTGGCGAATAAATTGGTTTGACCCTTAAAAGACCAGATAACAAGTTGTTCTCAGAAAAAAACGGACAGAAAATAAGATTTGCTGCTTGAATGTTATATGCGTAAGGCTGATCAGTCAATTTAGGAGGAGAATAAGTTGTTTGAAAAAATTCTGCGAATAGATCGGCAATGGCCTGATCAGAAGTCGCAGAGGAATTTTCAAACGTAAGCAGGGGTGAAAAAGATACGTGTTTACGCTTAGTTTTTACAAAATTATAAAACTGCTTTGGATCCTGAGTAAATTGTATCCGGAAGCGGTCAATATAATTCCTATAACATTCAGCGTTATGCACGGTAAAATTCGACCGAGCTAGTAGGTATCTTGAGAAATCAACACTACTGCAGGTTTTTTTTATATTTCAGTAAAAGCTTATTTTTTTATTTTTTAAGTTAGTGAGGCACCTTCTAAACCAAGGAGGATTTGTTGAAGCGGACGGATATTTCCAAGGCACACATGAGTAAAAAAATTTATTTAAAGTAAAATAACATTTTTCTAAAGTTTTTTAAAAAATTTTTTCCAAAGTACATTAATATCAGTGCACGCCAGAATATCAGACCAGTCAAATGTATCGATAAGGCTATTAAGTTTCTGAAAATCAGCTTTACGGAAACAGCGAATCTTATTTACCACGCTCGGAGACATCTGATCGATACCAGGAGTGGTTTCGATTGAGACCTCCAGCGTGGGGTGATATGGATCCTCTGGGGATAAAGGGGAAAAGCTCTGGAGAGAGCAGTACCATCAGGATCAGATACAAAACATAAGTCTAAAAGCCGACCTAGCGAATTTCTAACATGATTGATATGACCTAGGGACATGTCAAACATGCCCGCGGTGAAGTCATGGTAAGTTATAAGTGACAAAGATGGTGAGTTATCGACGTCAGAATTTGGAAATGGCTTGTGCATCAATAAGAGCATCAGCTAGCATTCCTGTATTTATCATAAAGCATCACAAATATATGTTTTGATGGAGGAATCACCTGTAAGGGTTTTGGTGTCGCAGGTACGAGAACTGCAGCATCAGTCGGTGCCGGTGGTCCGGCCTGTGGAATACCCTTTTGGGTAACTCTAATGGGCGTTTCGTTCCCTAGGACCTGTGACATCACTTGAAGGGATGCCATGGCGGGCATATCAGACAATTGCTCATTATCCCTGAGAAATTCTGACGAATTTTTCTCAGTTCTAGCCCTTGGGGTGGCCAGAGATATAAGCGGCTGCATTAATGTCGGCTGAGCAGGCTGAGGCGGATCAGAAACAGCGGATTTCTTACGCTTAGGGAACTCATTTAACAGCTGAAGGCTACTAAACTGAGTGTCCAGCGCACAGAGCTGGTCATTGATTTTACGAAAACCAGTGATCAGCTCTTTAAATCCATTTTTTGTCTGTCTCATGAACCTCATTTGCCTCATTTCGGCTGCTCGTAGCACAACAGTCTAAATAATCTATGCAGGCGCTACGAATATCAATGTGGAACGCCAATGGTGTCTCACGGCATAAACTAGAATTATCACAATTCTTAACCGATAACCATATTTTTTTTTTTTTTTTAAATCGTTTATTAACAAAGAAACACTTAAAACTAAGCTTTAACAAAAAGAAAAAGTGAAAAAGTGTCTACTAGGTCCCTGTCCCCTGCGGTAATGCCGCTAGGCTTTGCTTCGCAGGGCCAGGAAATTGGCGTGCTTATGCGCCCCACTACAGTTGGCCAAGGCTAGCCTAGCCTCCGCTCGGAGTCGCTCTAGCCTTCTCAGCTCCTTCATCATGTAGGCGGCGAAGCTGCTCAAGTCTGCCCAGAACTGGGCGTCCTCCAGCAACCTCCTTCCGATGACGTCCGCCGTCGCCACTTCCCCTAGGAGTCTCCGCCTGGGGATCGAAAAACGTGGGCAGTCCAGGACCACATGCTCCGCCGTCTCATCAACCCCGCATTCAGGGCACCTTGGGTCATCATCGTGTCCGAATTTGAACAATTAACTCCTAAAGCATCCGTGGCCGCTGAGGACCTGCGTGAGCCAGAAGTTCACTTCTCCGTGACTTCTCTGTAGCCAATTCTTGAGGTCGGGGACTAGTTGGTGGGTCCACCGTCCCTTGGTCGACTCGTCCCACCTTTGTTGCCACTTCTGTATACTCGAAGCTCTCGAGATCTCTTTAAGCCGACGGCGTGTCGCTGCCGTTCAGAGCTACTAGAGCCTGATATAGCTCTTTACGCTCCGCCGCGAGCAGGTCGAATGGCACCATGCCTGCTATGACGAGAGCTGCGTCGTCGGAGATCGAGCGGTAGCCCGAGCCAACCCTTAAGGCGCACAGTCTATATGTGGTGGTCAGACCTTTGGTATACGACCTTGTTTTGGCTGCATCAGCCCACACGGGGGCTGCGTAGAGCATCGTTGCGCTGCAGACGGTCTGGAGAAGTAAACGACGTCCTTGCTTCGGGCCCCTACAGTTGAGCATGATCCTCCCTAATGCTCTGGCGACATTCGCCGCCTTGCGATTTGCTACTGCGAAGTGCTCCCTGAAACTAAGCCTCGTGTCCAGCATTACTCTAAGGTACCTGATGGCCCTGGTTGATTTGACCACATGTCCTCCCACGCTAATTGAAGCCGTCTCCACTCGCTTCCTGCTCGAAATCAGGACAGCCTCCGTCTTGTGGTGGGCTAGGCTTAGCCCTACCTGTTCCAGCCAACTGATGGCGTTTGCAATTGCAGCGTTGCAGTGCTCCTCTGCTTCCTGAATCGTCTTGGCCACGGCGACTACCGCGATGTCGTCCGCGAATCCAACTAAATGTGTACGTTCCGGGAGGTCGAGTCTGAGGACCCCGTCGTACATAAGATTCCATTGGATTCGGTTGGAACCGAAAACCATATGACGTTATGCTACTGGTGGAAACGCATCTTACAAGCAAATACAACTTTCATATAAGAGGCTACACAATCTACCGCACAGATCATCCAGATGGGAAAGCACACGGCGGAACTGGAGTTCTAATCAGAGAACGCATTAAACACCACTTTCACAAAAGGTTTGCAACAAACTTCTTGCAGGCCACATCCATACAAATTCAGTCAAGCAACGGAATCCGCTGCCGTTTACTGCCCTCCAAGTTTCTCAATCTCGGAAGGACAATTTATGGACTTCTACAATTCACTTGGGGATCGATTTATAGCCGTAGTAGACTACAACGCCTAACATACGCACTGGGGATCACGTCTAGTGACTCCCAAAGGAAGACAATTGTACAATGCAATTATAAATGTCAAAAATGAACTGGACTACGTTTTCCCTGGAAGTCCCACATACATACACATAACGCTTCTTCAAAGCCCAGAAATAACCGAACACCCCTTCAGCCTGACGACGCCAAAAACGAACTGGCTAAAATACAAAAAGTACGTGAGTGCCCACATAGAACTCGCCCCGGAATTAAACATGGAATCGGACATCGACTACACTACGAGCGCCCTGGAAGAATTACTCGTTGCGGCAGCTAAAATCTCTACTCCTCATAGGAAAGATGTAGACCGAAACAAACACTTCAAATCTAATCAGCAAATCGAACAGCTCGTGCGAGAAAAGAGACGCACGCGTCGTGATTGGCAAATCCCGGTTGTGACCTATTGACCCCAAAGATGCTGATCGAACTTCCAAAATAGAGAGGCGCTATAGAGGTCGTCTGCAATCTATTTAATGGAATAATTTATCTTGGCTATTTCCCAAAAAAGTGGAAGAAATCCATCATTATAATGATACCGAAGCCTGGAAAAGACCACAAAATTTCGTCATCATACAGACCAATAAGCCTTCGATCTTGTTTGTCTCAATTGTTTGAAAAATTCTTGTTAACTCGCATAATACCACATCTGGAAGCTTGCAATATTATCCCGGCACACCAATTTGGCTTCCGAAGAAACCATGAAACCATCGAACAAGTGAACAGATTAACAGATTAACGAAATACGCTCAGCCTTTGAACAGCAAGAATACTGCAGCGCTATTTTCCTCGACGTATCCCCAGCTTTCGACCGAGTTTGGCTGATCGGACTCATGCACAAAATTAAAAAAAACAAAATGGCAGCTATAAGATATAGTCCGCCGATCCTTATGAAATTTGGCGTGTCGTATTATTTTGGCCTCACTTAAAAATAACTCTCATGTAAAATTTGAACTTTCTAACTCTAAAAATACCAAAGGTATACCATTTCCGACCAATAAGTTATATGGCGCCAAAGGATATTGTTGGCCGATCCTTATAAAATTTGGCATGTCGTTTTATTTTGCCAAAAATACCATTTTTACGAAAAGTGCATTCTCTAGCTAAAAAAACACCAAAGTAATAGCATTCCCGATCAATCAGTTTTATGGTGGCTATAGGATATAGTCGGCCGATCCTTATAAAATTTGGCATGTCGTATTATTTTGCTCTTACCCAAAAATAGCATTTTTACGAAATCTGAATTCTGTAGCTATAAAAACACCAAAGTAATAGCATTCCCGATCAATCAGTTTTATGGTGGCTATAGGATATAGTGGGCCGATCCTTATAAAATTTGGCGTGTCGTATTATTTTGCCCTCACCCAAAAATAACTCTCATTCAAAATTTGAACATTCTAACTCTAAAAACAACAAAGTTATACCATTTCCGACCAATAAGTTATATGGCGCTATAGGATATTGTTGGCCGATCCTTATAAAATTTGGCATGTCGTATTATTTTGCTGTCACCTTAAAATAGCATTTTTACGAAATCTGAATTCTCTAGCAATAAAAACACCAAAGTATTTTTGGTGGATTGGATTGGATTTATTGATGGATTGGATTTATTTTTTAATCAGTTTTATGGCGGCTATAGGATATAGTCGGCCGATCCTTATAAAAACTGGCACGCCGTATTATTTTGCCAAAAATAGCATTCGAACGAAAAGTGAATTCTCTAGCTATAAAAACATTAAAGTAATAGCATAACCGATGAATCAGTTATATGGCAGCTTTAGGATATAGTCGGCCGATCTTTATAAAATTGGGCATGTTCTATTATTTTTCTCTTACCCACAAATAGCATTTTTACGAAATCTGAATTCTCAGCTATAAAAACACCAAACAATAGCATTCCCGATCAATCAGTTATATGACAGCTATAGGATATTGTCGGCCGACCCTTATAAAAACTGGCACGTCGTATTATTTTGCCAAAAATAGCATTCAAACGAAATCTAAATTCTCTAGCTATAAAAACACCAAAGTAATAGCATTCTCGATCAATCAGTTTTATGGCGGCTATAAGATATAGTTAGCCGATCCTTATAAAATTTGGCATGTCGTATTATTTTGCTCTCACCTTAAAAAAGCATTTTTACGAAATCTGAAATCTCTAGCTATAAAAACACCAAAGTAATAGCATTCCCGATCAATCAGTTTTATGGCGGTTATAGGATATAGTCGGCCGACCCTAATAAAAACTGGCACGTCGTATTATTTTGCCAAAAATAGCATTCGAACGAAATCTAAATTCTCTAGCTATAAAAACACCAAAGTAATAGCATTCTCGATCAATCAGATTTATGGCGTCTATAGGATATAGTCGGCCGACCCTTATAAAATTTGGCATGTCGTATTATTTTTCTCTCAACCAAAAATAGCATTTTTACGAAATCTGAATTCTCTAGCTATAAAAACACCAAAGTAATAGCATTCCCGATCAATCAGTTATATGACAGCTATAGGATATTGTCGGCCGACCCTTATAAAAACTGGCACGTCGTATTATTTTGCCAAAAATAGCATTCGAACGAAATCTAAATTCTCTAGCTATAAAAACACCAAAGTAATAGCATTCTCGATCAATTAGTTTTATGGCGGCTATAGGATATAGTTGGCCGATCCTTATAAAATTTGGCATGTCGTATTATTTTGCTCTCACCTTAAAAAAGCATTTTTACGAAATCTTAAATCTCTAGCTATAAAAACACCAAAGTAATAGCATTCCCGATTAATCAGTTTTCCTTATAATCGATCGGCCGATCCTTATAAAAACTGGCACGTCGTATTATTTTGCCAAAAATAGCATTCGAACGAAAAGTGAATTCTCAAGCTATAAAAACATTAAAGTAATAGCATAACCGATCAATCAGTTATATGGCAGCTATAGGATATAGTCGGCCGATCCTTATAAAATTTGGCATGTCGTATTATTTTGCTCTCACCCAAAAATAGCATTTTTACGAGATCTGAATTCTCTAGCTATAAAAACACCAAATAATAGCATTCCCGATCAATCAGTTATATGACAGCTATAGGATATTGTCGGCCGACCCTAATAAAAACTGGCACGTCGTATTATTTTGCCAAAAATAGCATTCGAACGAAATCTAAATTCTCTAGCTATAAAATCACCAAAGTAATAGCATTCTCGATCAATTAGTTTTATGGCGGCTATAGGATATAGTTGGCCGATCCTTATAAAATTTGGGATGTCGTATTATTTTGCTCTCACCTTAAAAAAGCATTTTTACGAAATCTTAAATCTCTAGCTATAAAAACACCAAAGTAATAGCATTCCCGATCAATCAGTTTTATGGTGGTTATAGGATATAGTCGGCCGATCCTTATAAAAAATGGCACGTCGTATTATTTTGCCAAAAAAAGCATTCGAACGAAAAGTGAATTCTCAAGCTATAAAAACATTAAAGTAATAGCATAACCGATCAATCAGTTATATGGCAGCTTTAGGATATAGTCGGCCGATCTTTATAAAATTGGGCATGTCCTATTATTTTTCTCTTACCCAAAAATAGCATTTTTACGAAATCTGAATTCTCAGCTATAAAAACACCAAATAATAGCATTCCCGATCAATCAGTTATATGACAGCTATAGGATATTGTCGGCCGACCCTAATAAAAACTGGCACGTCGTATTATTTTGCCAAAAATAGCATTCGAACGAAATCTAAATTCTCTAGCTACAAAAACACCAAAGTAATAGCATTCCCGATAAATCAGTTTTATGGTGGCTATAGGATATAGTCGGCCGATCCTTATGAAATTTGGCGTGTCGTATTATTTTGGCCTCACCCAAAAATAACTCTCATGTAAAATTTGAACTTTCTAACTCTAAAAACACCAAAGTTATACCATTTCCGACCAATAAGTTATATGGCGGCTATAGGATATAGTCGGTCGATCCTTTTAAAATTTGGCATTAAGTATTATTTTTCTCTCATCCAAAACTAGCATTTTTACGAAATCTGATCTCTAGCTATAAAAACACCAAAGTAATAGCATTCCCGATCAATCAGTTCTATGGCAGCTATAGGATATAGTCGGCCGACCCTTATAAAAACTGTCACGTCATATTATTTTGCCAAAAATAGCATTCGAACGAAATCTAAATTCTCTAGCTACAAAAACACCAAAGTAATAGCATTCCCGATAAATCAGTTTTATGGTGGCTATAGGATATAGTCGGCCGATCCTTATGAAATTTGGCGTGTCGTATTATTTTGGCCTCACCCAAAAATAACTCTCATGTAAAATTTGAACTTTCTAACTCTAAAAACACCAAAGTTATACCATTTCCGACCAATAAGTTATATGGCGGCTATAGGATATAGTCGGTCGATCCTTTTAAAATTTGGCATTAAGTATTATTTTTCTCTCATCCAAAACTAGCATTTTTACGAAATCTGATCTCTAGCTATAAAAACACCAAAGTAATAGCATTCCCGATCAATCAGTTCTATGGCAGCTATAGGATATAGTCGGCCGACCCTTATAAAAAATGGCATGTCGTATTATTTTGCCAAAAATAGCATTTTTACGAAATCTGAATTTTCTAGCTATAAAACACCAAGTAATAGCATTCCTTATCAATCAGTTTTATGGCAGCTATAGGATATAGTCAGCCGACCCTTATAAAAACTGGCACGTCATATTATTTTGCCAAAAATAGCATTCGAACGAAATCTAAATTCTCTAGCTATAAAAACACCAAAGTAATAGCATTCCCGATCAATCAGTTCTATGGCAGCTATAGGATATAGTCGGCCGACCCTTATAAAAACTGTCACGTCATATTATTTTGCCAAAAATAGCATTCGAACGAAATCTAAATTCTCTAGCTATAAAAACACCAAAGTAATAGCATTCCCGATCAATCAGTTCTATGGCAGCTATAGGATATAGTCGGCCGATCCTTATAAAATTTGGCATGTCGTATTATTTTGCTCTCACCTTAAAATAGCATTCTTACGAAATCTGAATTCTCTAGCTATAAAAACACCAAATAAATAGCATTCCCGATCAATCAGTTTTATGGCGGCTATAGGATATAGTCGGTCGATCCTTTTAAAATTTGGCATTACGTATTATTTTGCTCTCATCCAAAAATAGCATATTTACGAAATCTGATCTCTAGCTATAAAAACACCAAAGTAATAGCATTCCCGATCAATCAGTTCTATGGCAGCTATAGGATATTGTCGGCCGACCCTTATAAAAACTGGCACGTCGTATTATTTTGCCAAAAATAGCATTCGAACGAAATCTAAATTCTCTAGCTATAAAAACACCAAAGTAATAGCATTCTCGATCAATTAGTTTTATGGCGGCTATAGGATATAGTTGGCCGATCCTTATAAAATTTGGCATGTCGTATTATTTTGCTCTCACCTTAAAAAAGCATTTTTACGAAATCTTAAATCTCTAGCTATAAAAACACCAAAGTAATAGCATTCCCGATTAATCAGTTTTCCTTATAATCGATCGGCCGATCCTTATAAAAACTGGCACGTCGTATTATTTTGCCAAAAATAGCATTCGAACGAAATCTAAATTCTCTAGCTACAAAAACACCAAAGTAATAGCATTCCCGATAAATCAGTTTTATGGTGGCTATAGGATATAGTCGGCCGATCCTTATGAAATTTGGCGTGTCGTATTATTTTGGCCTCACCCAAAAATAACTCTCATGTAAAATTTGAACTTTCTAACTCTAAAAACACCAAAGTTATACCATTTCCGACCAATAAGTTATATGGCGGCTATAGGATATAGTCGGTCGATCCTTTTAAAATTTGGCATTAAGTATTATTTTTCTCTCATCCAAAACTAGCATTTTTACGAAATCTGATCTCTAGCTATAAAAACACCAAAGTAATAGCATTCCCGATCAATCAGTTCTATGGCAGCTATAGGATATAGTCGGCCGACCCTTATAAAAAATGGCATGTCGTATTATTTTGCCAAAAATAGCATTTTTACGAAATCTGAATTTTCTAGCTATAAAACACCAAGTAATAGCATTCCTTATCAATCAGTTTTATGGCAGCTATAGGATATAGTAAGCCGACCCTTATAAAAACTGGCACGTCATATTATTTTGCCAAAAATAGCATTCGAACGAAATCTAAATTCTGTAGCTATAAAAACACCAAAGTAATAGCATTCCCGATCAATCAGTTCTATGGCAGCTATAGGATATAGTCGGCCGACCCTTATAAAAACTGTCACGTCATATTATTTTGCCAAAAATAGCATTCGAACGAAATCTAAATTCTCTAGCTATAAAAACACCAAAGTAATAGCATTCCCGATCAATCAGTTTTATGGCGGCTATAGGATACAGTTGGCCGATCCTTATAAAATTTGGCATGTCGTATTATTTTGCTCTCACCTTAAAATAGCATTCTTACGAAATCTGAATTCTCTAGCTATAAAAACACCAAATAAATAGCATTCCCGATCAATCAGTTTTATGGCGGCTATAGGATATAGTCGGTCGATCCTTTTAAAATTTGGCATTACGTATTATTTTGCTCTCATCCAAAAATAGCATATTTACGAAATCTGATCTCTAGCTATAAAAACACCAAAGTAATAGCATTCCCGATCAATCAGTTCTATGGCAGCTATAGGATATTGTCGGCCGACCCTTATAAAAACTGGCACGTCGTATTATTTTGCCAAAAATAGCATTCGAACGAAATCTAAATTCTCTAGCTATAAAAACACCAAAGTAATAGCATTCTCGATCAATTAGTTTTATGGCGGCTATAGGATATAGTTGGCCGATCCTTATAAAATTTGGCATGTCGTATTATTTTGCTCTCACCTTAAAAAAGCATTTTTACGAAATCTTAAATCTCTAGCTATAAAAACACCAAAGTAATAGCATTCCCGATTAATCAGTTTTCCTTATAATCGATCGGCCGATCCTTATAAAAACTGGCACGTCGTATTATTTTGCCAAAAATAGCATTCGAACGAAAAGTGAATTCTCAAGCTATAAAAACATAAAATTAATAGAATTCCCGATCAATCATTTATATGGCAGCTATAGGATATAGTCGGTCGATCTTTATAAAATTTGGCATGTCGTATTATTTTGCTCTCACCCAAAAATAGCATTTTTACGAAATCTGAATTCTCTAGCTATAAAAACACCAAAGTAATAGCATTCCCGATCAATCAGTTTTATAGCGGCTATAGGATATAGTCGGCCGATCCTTATAAAATTTGGCATGTCGTATTATTTTGCCAAAAATAGCATTCGAACGAGATCTGAATTCTCTAGCTAAAAAAACATAAAAGTAATAGCATTCCCGATCAATCATTTATACGGCAGCTATAGGATATAGTCGGCCGATCTTTATAAAATTAGGCATGTCGTATTATTTTGCTCTCACCCAAAAATAGCATTTTTACGAAATCTGAATTCTCTAGCTATAAAAACAGCAAATAATAGCATTCCCGATCAATCAGTTATATGACAGCTATAGGATATAGTAAGCCGACCCTTATAAAAACTGGCACGTCGTATTATTTTGCCAAAAATAGCATTCGAACGAAATCTAAATTCTCTAGCTATAAAAACACCAAAGTAATAGCATTCCCGAACAATCAGTTTTATGGCGGCTATAGGATACAGTTGGCCGATCCTTATAAAATTTGGCATGTCGTATTATTTTGCTCTCACCTTAAAATAGCATTCTTACGAAATCTGAATTCTCTAGCTATAAAAACACCAAATAAATAGCATTCCCGATCAATCAGTTTTATGGCGGCTATAGGATATAGTCGGTCGATCCTTTTAAAATTTGGCATTACGTATTATTTTGCTCTCATCCAAAAATAGCATTTTTACGAAATCTGATCTTTAGCTATAAAAACACCAAAGTAATAGCATTCCCGATCAATCAGTTCTATGGCAGCTATAGGATATAGTCGGCCGACCCTTATAAAAACTGGCATGTCGTATTATTTTGCCAAAAATAGCATTTTTACGAAATCTGAATTTTCTAGCTATAAAACACCAAGTAATAGCATTCCTTATCAATCAGTTTTATGGCAGCTATAGGATATAGTCAGCCGACCCTTATAAAAACTGGCACGTCGTATTATTTTGCCAAAAATAGCATTCGAACGAAATCTAAATTCTCTAGCTATAAAAACACCAAAGTAATAGCATTCCCGATCAATCAGTTATATGGCGGCTATAGGATACAGTTGGCCGATCCTTATAACATTTGGCATGTCGTATTATTTTGCTCTCACCTTAAAATAGCATTCTTACGAAATCTGAATTCTCTAGCTATAAAAACACCAAATAAATAGCATTCCCGATCAATCAGTTTTTTGGCGGCTATAGGATATAGTCGGTCGATCCTTTTAAAATTTGGCATGTCGTATTATTTTGCTCTCACCTTAAAATAGCATTCTTACGAAATCTGAATTCTCTAGCTATAAAAACACCAAATAAATAGCATTCCCGATCAATCAGTTTTATGGCGGCTATAGGATATAGTCGGTCGATCCTTTTAAAATTTGGCATTACGTATTATTTTGCTCTCATCCAAAAATAGCATTTTTACGAAATCTGATCTTTAGCTATAAAAACACCAAAGTAATAGCATTCCCGATCAATCAGTTCTATGGCAGCTATAGGATATAGTCGGCCGACCCTTATAAAAACTGGCATGTCGTATTATTTTGCCAAAAATAGCATTTTTACGAAATCTGAATTTTCTAGCTATAAAACACCAAGTAATAGCATTCCTTATCAATCAGTTTTATGGCAGCTATAGGATATAGTCAGCCGACCCTTATAAAAACTGGCACGTCGTATTATTTTGCCAAAAATAGCATTCGAACGAAATCTAAATTCTCTACCTATAAAAACACCAAAGTAATAGCATTCCCGATCAATCAGTTATATGGCGGCTATAGGATACAGTTGGCCGATCCTTATAAAATTTGGCATGTCGTATTATTTTGCTCTCACCTTAAAATAGCATTCTTACGAAATCTGAATTCTCTAGCTATAAAAACACCAAATAAATAGCATTCCCGAACAATCAGTTTTATGGCGGCTATAGGATACAGTTGGCCGATCCTTATAAAATTTGGCATGTCGTATTATTTTGCTCTCACCTTAAAATAGCATTCTTACGAAATCTGAATTCTCTAGCTATAAAAACACCAAATAAATAGCATTCCCGATCAATCAGTTTTATGGCGGCTATAGGATATAGTCGGTCGATCCTTTTAAAATTTGGCATTACGTATTGTTTTGCTCTCATCCAAAAATAGCATTTTTACGAAATCTGATCTTTAGCTATAAAAACACCAAAGTAATAGCATTCCCGATCAATCAGTTCTATGGCAGCTATAGGATATAGTCGGCCGACCCTTATAAAAACTGGCATGATGTATTATTTTGCCAAAAATAGCATTTTTACGAAATCTGAATTTGCTAGCTATAAAACACCAAGTAATAGCATTCCTTATCAATCAGTTTTATGGCAGCTATAGGATATAGTTGGCCGATCCTTATAAAATTTGGCATGTCGTATTATTTTGCCAAAAATAGCATTCGAACGAGATCTGAATTCTCTAGCTATAAAAACATAAAATTAATGGCATTCCCGATCAATCATTTATATGGCAGCTATAGGATATAGTCGGTCGATCTTTATAAAATTTGGCATGTCGTATTATTTTGCTCTCACCCAAAAATAGCATTTTTACGAAATCTGAATTCTCTAGCTATAAAAACACCAAAGTAATAGCATTCCCGATCAATTAGTTATATGACAGCTATAGGATATAGTCGGCCGATCCTATCCGATCCGATATTTTGCTCTCACCCAAAAATAGCATTTTTACGAAATCTGAATTCTCTAGCTATAAAAACACCAAAGTAATAGCATTCCCGATCAATCAGTTTTATAGCGGCTATAGGATATAGTCGGCCGATCCTTATAAAATTTGGCATGTCGTATAATTTTTTCCAAAAATAGCATTCGAACGAGATCTGAATTCTCTAGCTATAAAAACATAAAAGTAATAGCATTCCCGATCAATCATTTATATGGCAGCTATAGGATATAGTCGGCCGATCTTTATAAAATTTGGCATGTCGTATTGTTTTGCTCTCACCCAAAAATAGCATTTTTACGAAATCTGAATTCTTTAGCTATAAAAACTCCAAATAATAGCATTCCCGATCAATCAGTTATATGACAGCTATAGGATATAGTCAGCCGACCCTTATAAAAACTGACAAGTCGTATTATTTTGCCAAAAATAGCATTCGAACGAAATCTAAATTCTCTTGATATAAAAACACCAAAGTAATAGCATTCCCGATCAATCAGGTTATGGCGGCTATAGGATATAGTTGGCCGATCCTTATAAAATTTGGCATGTCGTATTATTTTGCTCTCACCTTAAGGGGTTATATACCTTTTTTTTCTTTTTTAAAAAAAACGAAAAATTTTTTTTTGCTGAATCCTAAAGTATATCCCCTAGAGAATATTTTCCCAAAGTTTCATGGAGATCCGAATAATAGTTCGATAGGAAAACAGCGTTTTGAGGTGCGGTTCGTCACGGCTGCGGACAGCGTCAAGCAACTTTGAATGCGATTATCTCAAAGTCGTGTATTTCCAAAAGTGCCTTCGCTGTGACCACGATTACACAAGAACTATTTGATCGATCTTCTTCAATTTTTTTTAAAAATTATTCGTAATGATTGTGCCGAGTTCGTGAACGATTCAGTTTTTTTGCGTCCATTTTTATTTTGCAGATAAAAATTTTTTAATAAAATTTTTAGAACTGAAAACATCAATTTTTTGGAAAAATGTTTACTGTATGAAGAAAAAACCAAATATTCTTGAAAATAATCGTTCACGAACTGGATATAATATTATACTAATAAAAAATTTTGGGTTTTTTGATTTTGGTTGACCTGCTGGACTTCTATCGTGGTCACCGCAGCCGCAATAAAAAAAAAGGGTTCCGAGAGAATTGCCATAACTTTGTAAATTGTTTATATTTTTTCGAGAACAAACTATTATTGTTTCGATAAAAACATGTACTATCAATAAAAAATAACTTCAGTGTAATAAAATAATTGCTACACACTTGAAATAAAAATCCAAAGTTCCCTCAATTTTTTCGCTCAAAAAGGTATATAACCCCTTAAAATAGCATTCTTACGAAATCTGAATTCTCTAGCTATAAAAACACCAAAGTAATAGCATTCCCGATCAATCAGTTCTATGGCAGCTATAGGATATAGTCGGCCGATCCTTATAAAATTTGGCATGTCGTATTATTTTGCCAAAAATAGCATTCGAACGAGATCTGAATTCTCTAGTGTAATATGCTCATATATGCACTATTAATATCATATGTATATATATCGACCACCCACTGTACCAAGAGTACTTAAAGGGTACACACTGTAACACTTTGTCGCAGTGTTTATGTTATCCAAGGTCTTGGTCATAAACCTAAGTGCACCGAAATATGAATCGCACGCTGTGCCTAAAAAACCTAAAAACCAAATCAAGAGCCTTCTAGAGGGAATCGATTACATGGCGACCGTGACAGGACCAAAGGACATCGAGGGAATCCCACCGAAGGCATCATAGGATCTACAGCTGGAAAAAAATCAACAAAAGAAAAACAACACACACACCGCAGCGACCTATGGATTTCTATTGCACGTTTCCAACTAGAGTCCACCGCTTTACCATCCGATCTATCGAAGGCAGCAGCAGCCGTTTTTAAATTGAATCCTAACGATCTAAATAAAAAAAACAAAAACAAAATATCGCAGTAAGTAGAGTGTGATGTGTGCTAAGCGTAGTGGCGTGGTACAACGGTTAAAAGCCAGAAAGGCTGAATTACTGAAGCTACTAAATAGCGGAAGTAAAGTAGAATGGAACAACTCGGTGAAAATGCACGCCGAAGTTGAACATATTAAAAACCTTCTAACCCAAAGAAAAAATAAAACCACTGCCACATACACATCCACCTACCCTGCAATATCTAATATATCTAAAGAAAAGATAATACAAAATCTACCACCAAAACAGGAGTTACCAAGGAAAAAGAAAAAAATGCCCCAATGACTGCAGAGGACCCCTGGAGTCACCCTTCTGCGAGCAAACCTGTGCCAGCACCGGTGCCCCAACATCTCAATAAAGAAGAAACGCCTGTGCAGCCAGCACCGGCCCCGTTTAGCGCTCCAAGCTAAGCCCGGAAAAGTGAACCGACAGCGCTGCCAAGGGCGCAAAAATTTTTCCCATGCACTGCGTTGCATATTTTTTTTATTGCACTGCGATGCATATTTTTTTATATATATATAAAAATCCTTTGTAAAATTGAGCGACATTAAAGTTGCCCGATTAGCGTGTGGCCTGAAAACCATACAAATAATAGGCAGGTTATTATGTAAAAAAAAATATATACAATGAAAAATAGGCAGGTTTCATAAAAAAAAAAAAAAAGTTACAAAAAAAAAAAAAAAAGCAATATACACATAAATCATAAATTAAATCATACTATTAACACAAAAAATTATATACCAATTCTAGAGAAAATACCCAAAATGGGTTTAGTAGACGTAAAACAAGTGGACTCCACAGCCAATGTAATAAATAAAATTGAGTCCAACACTATGAACACAGAATTAACAAATATACTATTATCAATTATTGTATTCATTTTGATCGCATTCATTTTGTATAAAGCATACATTTTTCATAATAAATGTATAGCAAAATGAGCGATTAATAAAAGCCAGGCTATCGATCTGGATAAAATATAAAAAAAAAATATATATACAAATATATAAATATATAGCGAAAAAAAAAAAAAAAAATAAAAATTAATTTTTAGACACATATATATAAAAAAAAACATAAAAGGCACCTATGAAATATTCACAAAAAAAAGAATTCCATATGTTCATGAATAATCTTATCTTTATGTACAATGAAAATAATATATATAAAAAAAAAAAAATAATAAATAAAATGAAGAAAGTCTAAAAAAAATAATTCCAGTATGACTACCCAAAGAGCCATAGACAAAACATATGAAAAGGACCCCTATTTCCAAGAAAGGATTAAGCAGGTAGTATCAACAACCCCAGTTATTGTGTATGAGCTAGAAATACTTTATATAGAAACATTTAACTGCCACGTTTCACCATTGTCTCACTGCACCGCAACCCAAAAGGAATAGTATTAACAACGATTCCGGGTGTGCTAGTAAAATCAAGAATAGACGAGCATCCACTTTTAGGTAGAACGATTGTTATGATGGTTTCTAAAAAGATAAGCCATATCCTTAATATAATGGAATGGAATGAATTATCGAAAGAACTATCAAGCATTAAAGCAGAATTCGACAAATCTCATAAGTCACTCACACAGAATAGACCGATACAAAAAACAACGGTCAATAAACACGTAGAAATATTAGTTAAATGCTTTAATGAAGCTAGAATATTAATATATGAACACAGGGAAAAGTTAAATCCGGATCACTGGTCTCGAGTATCAAAGTTCTTGATCAGACTAAGATCTAATCTAACATCTGTTAAAGAAAGGTTCAAGCTTGATATTTCAATACCTACTATTCTCAATACTTCAATAACAATTGAAGCTGGTGACGAACCAGAATCAAAAGAAGTAATTGACCAACAAGAAATAGAAGAAAGCGATATTAACAACCTTACGGTTCCCTCAGTCCTTATTCAATCTGAATTATCATACCAGGACTTGGCCGACTCGGAATTTAACGACAGCATTGTAGAATTAAAACCAACCGCAATGGCTGACGAGAGCATTGCCCAAAGGGCATACATTAGAGAAATATCGAATGCCATCCCGGAATTTAACGGGCAAAGGTTACACCTTCAAAGATTTATAACAGCTTTGAGGTTAGTTAACCTAACGAAAGGCACATTCGAGAATTTGGCTGTAGAAGTAATTAAATCCAAAATAATTGGATCAACTTTATACAGAGTCTAAAATGAAGGAACTATAGAAGCAATAATCAGAAAACTACAAGACACTATAGTCGGAGAAACCTCTGACATAATTAAAGCCAAAATGGCGAAAACAACCCAGAAAGGCAAAACCGCGGAAAAATTCACGACGGAAATAGACAACTTAAGGAAGCTCCTAGAAGCTTCGTACATTGACGAAGGCCTATCGGCCGATAACGCTGACAAATTCAGTACCAAGGAGGCCATAACCACAATGGTTAAAAACTGTGAGCATGGCCGCCTCAAAACAATATTGGAAGCAGACACTTTCATAACTATGAATGAAGCCGTCACAAAGTACATACAATGCAGTACTGAAATGACAGGTAATGCCAATTCAATACTATACACCCAACGAGGAAATAATTATCGCGGTAATAATTTCAGAAACAATTATCGCGGTAATAATTTCAGAAACAATTATCGCGGTAGAGGTAATAATCGAGGTAATTATAATAATACCAGATATTACCAAAATAACGGTTATAATCAAAACAATAGCTACTGCAGAAATAACGGTAACCACAATAACAGTTATTACACCACAACAACCGCGACGGAAATAACCGTGGTGGAAACAACCGCGGCGGAAATAGCCGTGGAGGAAACAACAATAATAACCATAATAATAATAATAACCAAAATAACAATATAAGAATAGCCCAAACGAATTCGGAAAACTCCCAAACACCTTTAGATACACGTCAGTAAAAAACAACAAGATTCACACTATAAATCTCAGTCAAAGTACATTCGTTAGTTTCATAAACGCAGCAACAGGAAAAGAATTAGTTTTTCTACTAGATACAGGTGCATAAATTTCCATATTAAAGGAAAATTCTGATAATTTTCAAAACATTCAAGATAATCATATCATAAACATACAGGGTATAAGCGAAGAGGTTACCAAATCAAAAGGCATAACTTCTATTGAAATTCAGACTTCTAAGTACATCATCCCACATGATTTCCATATAGTAAATGTGCAATTCGCTAATCCTTGTGATGGGATACTGGGAATAGATTTTATCAAAAGGTACAATTGTCAATTAGACTTCAAGCCTTCTGAAGACGGGCTTGTAATTAGACCAAATAATCTCAAATATACAATTTATGTTCCAATAACATACAGTTCTGGCAACAACTCCCTAATTCTGCCAGCAAGATCCCAAGTCATCCGAAAAGTTAAGATAAATTCCGAAGAAAATAGTGTATTGATTCCGAATCAAGAGATTCATAAAGGTATCTATATAGCAAATACCATAGCAACAGTTCAGAATGCATACATAAGACTACTAAATACCACAAATAAAGATCAGGTAGTTAATATTAAAAATATTCATCATGAACCACTTTCAAACTACGATGTAGTAAAAACAGACTCCGAAAACCGTAAAAAAAATGTATTATCCCAACTTAAAAAAAATTTCCCACCTGAATTCAATGATCAACTTACAAAATTATGCACCCAGTATAGTGATGTATTCGGACTAGAAACCGAAGCGATCACTACAAATAATTTCTATAAACAAAAACTGAGATTAAGTGATGATGAACCCGTATATACTAAAAATTACAGAAACCCTCATAGTCAACAAGACGAAATTCAAAAACAAGTCGAAAAGCTCATTAATGATAAAATAGTAGAACCCTCTGTATCACCTTATAATAGCCCATTTCTGCTAGTACCAAAAAGTCACTCCCAAATTCAGAAAATAAAAAATGGCGATTAGTAATAGATTATCGTCAAATTAATAAAAAAAACTCTTATCTGATAAATTTCCACTCCCTAGAATTGATGACATTTTAAATCAACTAGGTAGAGCAAAGTATTTCTCATGTCTCGACTTAATGTCCGGTTTTCACCAAATTGAACTCGAAAAAAATTCACGAGATATAACATCCTTTTCAACGAAAAATGGTTCATATCGTTTCACGCGATTACCATTCGGTTTAAAAATAGCACCAAACTCCTTTCCTTTCTCTGGATTGGAGCCTTCCCAAGCATTTCTTTACATGGGTGACTTAATAGTCATAGGTTGCTCCGAAAACCAGTACAAGAATTACAAGCTATTCATAGGGCAATAACATACTTCAGACCATATATTTATGGTAGACACTTCACTGTCAAAATAGACCACAGAGCACTTACCTATTTATTTTCAATGATAAATCCCAGTTTCAAACTAACACGAATGAGACTTGAATTAGAGGAATATACTTTTACAGTAGAGTATCTAAAGGGTAAAGATAATTATGTAGCCGATGCGCCCTCTAAAATAACAATCACCGACTTGAAAAACATACATTTAAACATTAAAATTCTGAAAGTCACTACCAGAAACCAAAGTAGACAAAAATCCTGCGCAGGAAAAGAAAAAATAGAATTGCATAAGCAATCCATAGAAAAAGCTTCAAAGCCCAACGTATATGAAGTCATTAATAATGATGAATTACGTAAAGTAGTGACCTTGCATGTAAATGACAATATGTGTTTATTTAAGCACGGAAGGAAAATTACAGCAAGATATAATGTTAGCGATTTGTATACTAATGGAACCCTTGACTTAGGTCAATTCTTTCAAAGGCTTGAAAAGCAAGCCGGTATGCACAAAATCAGCCAACTTAAAGTGGCACCGTGGGAAAATATCTTTGAACATGTTTCAATTGATAATTTTAAAAATATGGGCAATTATATATTGAAATCATTAAGAGTAGCGCTACTCAAACCGGTGACCGTAATAAAAAATAATAAAGAAAAAGAAGCTATATTGTCTACATTCCATGATGATCCTATACAAGGTGGTCATACAGGCATTACAAAAACCTTGGCCAAGGTCCAGAGACACTATTACTGGAAAAAATATGTCCAAAGACATACAAGAGTACATAAAGAAATGTCCTAAATGCCAAAAGTCTAAAACGACTAAACACACTAAGACCCCATTAACCATAACCGAAACTCCGCAAAGAGCTTTCGATAGAGTAATTGTGGATACGATTGGTCCACTACCCAAATCTGATAATGGAAACGAATACGCAGTAACACTCATCTGCGATTTAACTAAATACTTAGTAGCAATACCAATACCAGATAAAAGTGCAAATACAGTAGCAAAAGCTATATTTGAAGATTTTATTCTAAAGTACGGTCCAATGAAGACGTTCATTACGGACATGGGAACGGAATATAAAAATTCAATTATTGGGAATTTATGTAAAAATCTAAATATTGAAAACATAACTTCTACTGCACATCATCACCAAACTGTAGGTACCGTGGAGCGAAGCCACAGAACAATCAATGAGTATATTCGTTCATACATCTCAGTCGACAAAACGGATTGGGACGTATGGCTACAATACTTCGCCTATTGTTTCAATACAACACCCTCTATGGCACATGACTATTGTCCATATGAATTAGTTTTTGGTAAAACGTCAAATCTATCAAAACATTTTAATAGCGGAGATATAATAGAACCCCTTTACAATATAGAAGATTACGCTAAGGAATCAAAATTTAGATTAGAGCAGGCATTTAAGAGAGCTAGACTAATGCTAGAAGCTCATAAGCAAAAACAAAAAATTATTTATGACAAAACTAGTTTGGATTTTGATTTAAAAATAGGAGATCATGTTTTATTGAAAAATGAAACAGGACATAAACTAGATTTTAAATATACAGGTCCTTATAAGGTAGAACAAATAGGAGATAGAGATAATATAACTATATTAGACAATAAAAATAAAAAACAAATAGTACATAAAGATAGATTAAAACTTTTTATTTCATAATCAATCAACATTTCATAAATATATCACGTATGACCATACATAAATAAAAAAAAAAAAAGAGAAAAATAAGCATACCAAATATAAAAATACAAAAAAAAAAACTTATTGTTAACATAATTTATTAAATTTTGTACAATCTATCTTAGAAAATAACTTCATTATATTACGTTATTTTTCAAAAGGAGGCAGATGTAATATGCTCATATATGCACTATTAATATCATATGTATATATATCGACCACCCACTGTACCAAGAGTACTTAAAGGGTACACACTGTAACACTTTGTCGCAGTGTTTATGTTATCCAAGGTCTCGGTCATAAACCTAAGTGCACCGAAATATGAATCGCCCGCTGTGCCTTTGCTGTACGCCGAAAAGTGCATATGTCCGCATATACGTAACACGAGTGGACCTTATGCATTTCCACATACCTCCGCCTAAGCGAACATAATATTAATATATATTCATATATAAATATTTAAGAATACATAACCGTCCCTCCGCTGCCGCTTTGGGCAGCGCAGCTACGGGATTTAGACTTCCTTTAACTCATAAGTAAATTTGTAAAACCAGAAACTCCCTTGAGCTCGGAGCGGCAACAACAGTTGCTCCGACTATATAAAAAACCTAAAAACCAAATCAAGAGCCTTCTAGAGGGAATCGATTACACTAGCTATAAAAACATAAAAGTAATAGGATTCCCGATCAATCATTTATATGGCAGCTATAGGATATAGTCGGCCGATCTTTATAAAATTTGGCATGTCGTATTATTTTGCTCTCACCCAAAAATAGCATTTTTACGAAATCTGAATTCTCTAGCTATAAAAACACCAAATAATAGCATTCCCGATCAATCAGTTATATGACAGCTATAGGATATAGTCAGCCGACCCTTATAAAAACTGGCACGTCATATTATTTTTCCAAAAATAGCATTTTCACGAAATCTGAATTCTCTAGCTATAAAAACCCATAAATCAATTTTATAGCGGCCATAGGATATAGTCGGCCGATCCTTGTGAAATTTGGCGTGTCGTATTATTTTGGCCTCACCCAAAAATAACTCTCATGTAAAATTTGAACTTTCTAACCTAAAAAACACCAAAGTTATACCATTTCCGACCAATAAGTTATATGGCGCTATAGGATATTGTTGGCCGATCCTTATAAAATTTGGCATGTCGTATTATTTTGCCAAAAATAGCATTTTTACGAAATCTGAATTTTCTAGCTATAAAAACACCAAAGTAATAGAATTCCCGATCAATCAGTTATATGGCAGCTATAGGATATAGCCGGCCGATCCTTATAAAATTTAGCATGTCGTATTATTTTGCCAAAAATAGCATTCTTACGAAATCTGAATTTTCTAGCAACAAAACACCAAGTAATAGCATTCCTTATCAATCAGTTAAATGGCAGCTATAGGATATAGTCGGCCGATCCTTATAAAATTTGGCATGTCGTATTATTTTGCTCTCACCCAAAAATAGCATTTTTACGAAATCTGAATTCTCTAGCTATAAAAACACCAAAGTAATAGCATTCCCGATCAATCAGTTTTATAGCGGCTATAGGATATAGTCGGCCGATCCTTATAAAATTTGGCATGTCGTATTATTTTGCCAAAAATAGCATTCGATCGAGATCTGAATTCTCTAGCTATAAAAACATAAAAGTAATAGCATTCCCGATCAATCATTTATATGGCAGCTATAGGATATAGTCGGCCGATCTTTATAAAATTTGGCATGTCGTATTATTTTGCTCTCACCCAAAAATAGCATTTTTACGAAATCTGAATTCTCTAGCTATAAAAACACCAAATAATAGCATTCCCGATCAATCAGTTATATGACAGCTATAGGATATAGTCAGCCGACCTTTATAAAAACTGGCACGTCGTATTATTTTGCCAAAAATAGCATTCGAACGAAATCTAAATTCTCTAGCTATAAAAACACCAAAGTAATAGAATTCCCGATCAATCATTTTTATGGCGGCTATAGGAAATAGTCGGCCGATCTTTATAAAATTTGGCATGTCGTATTATTTTGCTCTCACCCAAAAATAGCATTTTTACGAAATCTGAATTCTCTAGCTATAAAAACACCAAATAATAGCATTCCCGATCAATCAGTTATATGACAGCTATAGGATATAGTCAGCCGACCCTTATAAAAACTGGCACGTCATATTATTTTGCCAAACATAGCATTCGAACGAAATCTAAATTCTCTAGCTACAAAAACACCAAAGTAATAGCATTCCCGATAAATCAGTTTTATGGTGGCTATAGGATATAGTCGGCCGATCCTTATGAAATTTGGCGTGTCGTATTATTTTGGCCTCACCCAAAAATAACTCTCATGTAAAATTTGAACTTTCTAACTCTAAAAACACCAAAGTTATACCATTTCCGACCAATAAGTTATATGGCGCCATAGGATATTGTTGGCCGATCCTTATAAAATTTGGCATGTCGTTTTATTTTGCCAAAAATACCATTTTTACGAAAAGTGCATTCTCTAGCTATAAAAACACCAAAGTAATAGCATTCCCGATAAATCAGTTTTATGGTGGCTATAGGATATAGTCGGCCGATCCTTATGAAATTTGGCGTGTCGTATTATTTTGGCCTCACCCAAAAATAACTCTCATGTAAAATTTTAACTTTCTAACTCTGAAAACACCAAAGTTATTCCATTTCCGACCAATAAGTTATATGGCGCTATAGGATATTGTTGGCCGATCCTTATAAAGTTTGGCATGTCTTATTATTTTGCCAAAAATAGCATTTTTACGAATTTTCTAGCTATAAAAACACCAAAGTAATAGAATTCCCGATCAATCAGTTATATGGCAGCTATAGGATATAGCCGGCCGATCCTTATAAAATTTAGCATGTCGTATTATTTTGCCAAAAAAAAAATTCTTACAAAATCTGAATTTTCTAGCTATAAAACACCAAGTAATAGCATTCCTTATCAATCAGCTATATGGCAGCTATAGGATATAATCGGCCGATCCTATCCGATCCGATATTTTGCTCTCACCCAAAAATAGCATTTTTACGAAATCTGAATTCTCTAGCTATAAAAACACCAAAGTAATAGCATTCCCGATCAATCAGTTATATGACAGCTATAGGATATAGTCGGCCGATCCTATCCGATCCGATATTTTGCTCTCACCCAAAAATAGCATTTTTACGAAATCTGAATTCTCTAGCTATAAAAACACCAAATTAATAGCATTTCCGATCAATCAGTTTTTAGCGGCTATAGGATATAGTCGGCCGATCCTTATAAAATTTGGCATGTCGTATTATTTTGCTCTCACCCAAAAATAGCATTTTTACAAAATCTGATCTCTAGCTATAAAAACACCAAAGTAATAGCATTCCCGATCAATCAGTTATATGGCTGCTATAGGATATAGTCGGCCGTACCTTATAAAATTTGGTATGACGTATTATTTTGCTCTCACCCAAAAATAGCATTCTTACGAAATCTGAATTCTCTAGCTATAAAAACACCAAAGTAATAGCATTCCCGATCAATCAGTTTTATAGCGGCTATAGGATATAGTCGTCCGATTCTTATAAAATTTGGCATGTCGTATTATTTTGCTCTCACCCGAAAATAGCATTTTTACGAAATCTTAATTCCCTAGCTATAAAAACACCAAAGTAATAGCATTCCCGATCAATCAGTTTTATGGCGGCTATAGGATATAGTCGTCCGATCCTTATAAAATTTGGCATGTCGTATTATTTTGTCAAAAATAGCATTCTTACGAAATCTTAATTCTCTAGCTAAAAAAACCACCAAAGTAATAGCATTCCCGATAAATCAATCTTATAAAATTTGGCATGTCGTATTATTTTGCTCTGACCCAAAAATAGCATTTTTACGAAATCTGATCTCTAGCTATAAAAACACCAAAGTAATAGCATTCCCGAACAATCAGTTATATGGCTGCTATAGGATAAAGTCGGCCGTACCTTATAAAATTTGGCATGTCGTATTATTTTGCTCTCACCCAAAAATAGCATTTTTACGAAATCTGAATTTTCTAGCTATAAAATCACCAAAGTAATAGCATTCCCGATCAATCAGTTTTAAGCGGCTATAGGATATAGTCGGCCGATCCTTATAAAATTTGGCATGTCGTATTATTTTGCTCTCACCCAAAAATAGCATTTTTACGAAATCTGAATTCTCTAGCTATAAAAACACCAAAGTAATAGCATTCCCGATCAATCAGTTTTATGACAGCTATAGGATATAGTCGGCCGATCCTATCCGATCCGATATTTTGCTCTCACCCAAAAATAGCATTTTTATGAAATCTGAATTCTCTAGCTATAAAAACACCAAAGTTGTACCATTTCCGACCAATCAGTTGTATGTAGCCATAGGATATAGTCGGCCGATCCTTATAAAATTTGGCATGTCGTATTATTTTGCCAAAAAAAAGCATTCGAACGAGATCTGAATTCTCTAGCTATAAAAACATAAAAGTAATAGCATTCCCGATCAATCATTTATATGGCAGCTATAGGATATAGTCGGCCGATCTTTATAAAATTTGGCATGTTGTATTATTTTGCTCTCACCCAAAAATAGCATTTTTACGAAATCTGAATTCTCTAGCTATAAAAACACCAAATAATAGCATTCCCGATCAATCAGTTATATGACAGCTATAGGATATAGTCGGCCGACCCTTATAAAATTTGGCATGTCGTATTATTTTGCCAAAAATAGCATTCGAACGAAATCTAAATTCTCTAGCTATAAAAACATTAAAGTAATAGCATAACCGATCAATCAGTTATATTGCAGCTATAGGATAAAGTCGGCCGATCCTTATAAAATTTGGCATGTCGTATTATTTTGCTCTCACCCAAAAATAGCATTTTCACCAAATCTGAATTCTCTAGCTATAATAACACCAAATTAATAGCATTCCCGATCAATCAGTTTTATAGCGGCTATAGGATATAGTCGGCCGATCCTTGTGAAATTTGGCGTGTCGTATTATTTTGGCCTCACCCAAAAATAACTCTCATGTAAAATTTGAACTTTCTAACTCTAAAAACACCAAAGTTATACCATTTCCGACCAATAAGTTATATGGCGCTATAGGATATTGTTGGCCGATCCTTATAAAATTTGGCATGCCAAAAATAGCATTTTTACGAAATCTAAATTTTCTAGCTATAAAAACACCAAAGTAATAGAATTCCCGATCAATCAGTTATATGGCAGCTATAGGATATAGCCGGGCGATCCTTATAAAATTTAGCATGTCGTATTATTTTGCCAAAAATAGCATTCTTACGAAATCTGAATTTTCTAGCTATGTATAAAACACTAAGTAATAGCATTCCTTATCAATCAGTTATATGGCAGCTATAGGATATAGTCGGCCGATCCTTATAAAATTGGGCATGTCGTAATATTTTGCTCTCACCCAAAAAAAAACATTTTTACGAAATCTGAATTCTCTAGCCATAAAAACACCAAAGTAATAGAATTCCCGATCAATCAGTTATATGACAGCTATAGGATATAGTCGGCCGATCCCATCCGTTCCGATATTTTGCTCTCACCCAAAAATAGCATTTTTACGAAATCTGAATTTTCTAGCTATAAAAACACCAAAGTTATACCATTTCCGACCAATCAGTTGTATGGCAGCCATAGGATATAGTCGGCCATTCCTTATAAAATTTGGCATGTCGTATTATTTTGCCAAAAAAAGCATTCCAAGGAAAAGTGAATTCTCTAGCTATAAAAACACCAAAGTAATAGCATTCCCGATAAATCAGTTTTATGGCGGCTATAGGATATAGTCGGCTGATCCTTATGAAATTTGGCGTGTCGTATTATTTTGGCCTCACCCAAAAATAACTCTCATGTAAAATTTGAACTTTCTAACTCTAAAAACACCAAAGTTATACCATTTCCGACCAATAAGATATATGGCGCTATAGGATTTTGTTGGCCGATCCTTATAAAATTTGGCATGTCGTATTATTTTGCCAAAAATAGCATTCGAACGAGATCTGAATTCTCTAGCTATAAAAACATAAAAGTAATAGCATTCCCGATCAATCATTTATATGGCAGCTATAGGATATAGTCGGCCGATCTTTATAAAATTTGGCATGTTGTATTATTTTGCTCTCACCCAAAAATAGCATTTTTACGAAATCTGAATTCTCTAGCTATAAAAACACCAAATAATAGCATTCCCGATCAATCAGTTATATGTATGACAGCTATAGGATATAGTCGGCCGACCCTTATAAAATTTGGCATGTCGTATTATTTTGCCAAAAATAGCATTCGAACGAAATCTAAATTCTCTAGCTATAAAAACATTAAAGTAATAGCATAACCGATCAATCAGTTATATTGCAGCTATAGGATAAAGTCGGCCGATCCTTATAAAATTTGGCATGTCGTATTATTTTGCTCTCACCCAAAAATAGCATTTTCACCAAATCTGAATTCTCTAGCTATAATAACACCAAATTAATAGCATTCCCGATCAATCAGTTTTATAGCGGCTATAGGATATAGTCGGCCGATCCTTGTGAAATTTGGCGTGTCGTATTATTTTGGCCTCACCCAAAAATAACTCTCATGTAAAATTTGAACTTTCTAACTCTAAAAACACCAAAGTTATACCATTTCCGACCAATAAGTTATATGGCGCTATAGGATATTGTTGGCCGATCCTTATAAAATTTGGCATGCCAAAAATAGCATTTTTACGAAATCTAAATTTTCTAGCTATAAAAACACCAAAGTAATAGAATTCCCGATCAATCAGTTATATGGCAGCTATAGGATATAGCCGGCCGATCCTTATAAAATTTAGCATGTCGTATTATTTTGCCAAAAATAGCATTCTTACGAAATCTGAATTTTCTAGCTATGTATAAAACACCAAGTAATAGCATTCCTTATCAATCAGTTATATAGCAGCTATAGGATATAGTCGGCCGATCCTTATAAAATTGGGCATGTCGTAATATTTTGCTCTCACCCAAAAAAAGCATTTTTACGAAATCTGAATTCTCTAGCCATAAAAACACCAAAGTAATAGAATTCCCGATCAATCAGTTATATGACAGCTATAGGATATAGTCGGCCGATCCCATCCGTTCCGATATTTTGCTCTCACCCAAAAATAGCATTTTTACGAAATCTGAATTCTCTAGCTATAAAAACACCAAAGTAATTGCATTCCCGATAAATCAGTTTTATGGCGGCTATAGGATATAGTCGGCTGATCCTTATGAAATTTGGCGTGTCGTATTATTTTGGCCTCACCCAAAAATAACTCTCATGTAAAATTTGAACTTTCTAACTCTAAAAACACCAAAGTTATACCATTTCCGACCAATAAGATATATGGCGCTATAGGATTTTGTTGGCCGATCCTTATAAAATTTGGCATGTCGTATTATTTTGCCAAAAATAGCATTCGAACGAGATCTGAATTCTCTAGCTATAAAAACATAAAAGTAATAGCATTCCCGATCAATCATTTATATGGCAGCTATAGGATATAGTCGGCCGATCTTTATAAAATTTGGCATGTTGTATTATTTTGCTCTCACCCAAAAATAGCATTTTTACGAAATCTGAATTCTCTAGCTATAAAAACACCAAATAATAGCATTCCCGATCAATCAGTTATATGTATGACAGCTATAGGATATAGTCGGCCGACCCTTATAAAATTTGGCATGTCGTATTATTTTGCCAAAAATAGCATTCGAACGAAATCTAAATTCTCTAGCTATAAAAACATTAAAGTAATAGCATAACCGATCAATCAGTTATATTGCAGCTATAGGATAAAGTCGGCCGATCCTTATAAAATTTGGCATGTCGTATTATTTTGCTCTCACCCAAAAATAGCATTTTTACAAAATCTGATCTCTAGCTATAAAAACACCAAAGTAATAGCATTCCCGATCAATCAGTTATATGGCTGCTATAGGATATAGTCGGCCGTACCTTATAAAATTTGGTATGACGTATTATTTTGCTCTCACCCAAAAATAGCATTCTTACGAAATCTGAATTCTCTAGCTATAAAAACACCAAAGTAATAGCATTCCCGATCAATCAGTTTTATAGCGGCTATAGGATATAGTCGTCCGATTCTTATAAAATTTGGCATGTCGTATTATTTTGCTCTCACCCGAAAATAGCATTTTTACGAAATCTTAATTCCCTAGCTATAAAAACACCAAAGTAATAGCATTCCCGATCAATCAGTTTTATGGCGGCTATAGGATATAGTCGTCCGATCCTTATAAAATTTGGCATGTCGTATTATTTTGTCAAAAATAGCATTCTTACGAAATCTTAATTCTCTAGCTAAAAAAACCACCAAAGTAATAGCATTCCCGATAAATCAATCTTATAAAATTTGGCATGTCGTATTATTTTGCTCTGACCCAAAAATAGCATTTTTACGAAATCTGATCTCTAGCTATAAAAACACCAAAGGAATAGCATTCCCGAACAATCAGTTATATGGCTGCTATAGGATAAAGTCGGCCGTACCTTATAAAATTTGGCATGTCGTATTATTTTGCTCTCACCCAAAAATAGCATTTTTACGAAATCTGAATTTTCTAGCTATAAAATCACCAAAGTAATAGCATTCCCGATCAATCAGTTTTAAGCGGCTATAGGATATAGTCGGCCGATCCTTATAAAATTTGGCATGTCGTATTATTTTGCTCTCACCCAAAAATAGCATTTTTACGAAATCTGAATTCTCTAGCTATAAAAACACCAAAGTAATAGCATTCCCGATCAATCAGTTTTATGACAGCTATAGGATATAGTCGGCCGATCCTATCCGATCCGATATTTTGCTCTCACCCAAAAATAGCATTTTTATGAAATCTGAATTCTCTAGCTATAAAAACACCAAAGTTGTACCATTTCCGACCAATCAGTTGTATGTAGCCATAGGATATAGTCGGCCGATCCTTATAAAATTTGGCATGTCGTATTATTTTGCCAAAAAAAGCATTCGAACGAGATCTGAATTCTCTAGCTATAAAAACATAAAAGTAATAGCATTCCCGATCAATCATTTATATGGCAGCTATAGGATATAGTCGGCCGATCTTTATAAAATTTGGCATGTTGTATTATTTTGCTCTCACCCAAAAATAGCATTTTTACGAAATCTGAATTCTCTAGCTATAAAAACACCAAATAATAGCATTCCCGATCAATCAGTTATATGACAGCTATAGGATATAGTCGGCCGACCCTTATAAAATTTGGCATGTCGTATTATTTTGCCAAAAATAGCATTCGAACGAAATCTAAATTCTCTAGCTATAAAAACATTAAAGTAATAGCATAACCGATCAATCAGTTATATTGCAGCTATAGGATAAAGTCGGCCGATCCTTATAAAATTTGGCATGTCGTATTATTTTGCTCTCACCCAAAAATAGCATTTTCACCAAATCTGAATTCTCTAGCTATAATAACACCAAATTAATAGCATTCCCGATCAATCAGTTTTATAGCGGCTATAGGATATAGTCGGCCGATCCTTGTGAAATTTGGCGTGTCGTATTATTTTGGCCTCACCCAAAAATAACTCTCATGTAAAATTTGAACTTTCTAACTCTAAAAACACCAAAGTTATACCATTTCCGACCAATAAGATATATGGCAGCTATAGGATATAGTCGGCCGATCCTTATAAAATTTAGCATGTCGTTTTATTTTGCCAAAAATACCATTTTTACGAAAAGTGCATTCTCTAGCTATAAAAACACCAAAGTTATACCATTTCCGACCAATAAGTTATATGGCGCTATAGGATATTGTTGGCCGATCCTTATAAAATTTGGCATGCCAAAAATAGCATTTTTACGAAATCTAAATTTTCTAGCTATAAAAACACCAAAGTAATAGAATTCCCGATCAATCAGTTATATGGCAGCTATAGGATATAGCCGGGCGATCCTTATAAAATTTAGCATGTCGTATTATTTTGCCAAAAATAGCATTCTTACGAAATCTGAATTTTCTAGCTATGTATAAAACACTAAGTAATAGCATTCCTTATCAATCAGTTATATGGCAGCTATAGGATATAGTCGGCCGATCCTTATAAAATTGGGCATGTCGTAATATTTTGCTCTCACCCAAAAAAAAACATTTTTACGAAATCTGAATTCTCTAGCCATAAAAACACCAAAGTAATAGAATTCCCGATCAATCAGTTATATGACAGCTATAGGATATAGTCGGCCGATCCCATCCGTTCCGATATTTTGCTCTCACCCAAAAATAGCATTTTTACGAAATCTGAATTTTCTAGCTATAAAAACACCAAAGTTATACCATTTCCGACCAATCAGTTGTATGGCAGCCATAGGATATAGTCGGCCATTCCTTATAAAATTTGGCATGTCGTATTATTTTGCCAAAAAAAGCATTCCAAGGAAAAGTGAATTCTCTAGCTATAAAAACACCAAAGTAATAGCATTCCCGATAAATCAGTTTTATGGCGGCTATAGGATATAGTCGGCCGATCCTTATGAAATTTGGCGTGTCGTATTATTTTGGCCTCACCCAAAAATAACTCTCATGTAAAATTTGAACTTTCTAACTCTAAAAACACCAAAGTTATACCATTTCCGACCAATAAGATATATGGCGCTATAGGATTTTGTTGGCCGATCCTTATAAAATTTGGCATGTCGTATTATTTTGCTCTCACCCAAAAATAGCATTTTTACGAAATCTAAATTCTCTAGCTATAAAAACATTAAAGTAATAGCATTCCCGATCAATCAGTTTTATAGCGGCTATAGGATATAGTCGGCCGATCCTTGTGAAATTTGGCATGTTGTATTATTTTGCTCTC
Organism: Drosophila parabipectinata; assembly: GCA_018153455.1. NCBI lineage: Eukaryota > Metazoa > Arthropoda > Insecta > Diptera > Drosophilidae > Drosophila > Drosophila parabipectinata. Next base: position 840,802 of record JAECYA010000114.1, read on the forward strand.
ACCCAAAAATAGCATTTTTACGAAATCTAAATTCTCTAGCTATAAAAACATTAAAGTAATAGCATTCCCGATCAATCATTTATATGGCAGCTATAGGATATAGTCGGCCGATCTTTATAAAATTTGGCATGTTGTATTATTTTGCTCTCACCCAAAAATAGCATTTTTACGAAATCTAAATTCTCTAGCTATAAAAACATTAAAGTAATAGCATTCCCGATCAATCAGTTTTATAGCGGCTATAGGATATAGTCGGCCGATCCTTGTGAAATTTGGCGTGTCGTATTATTTTGGCCTCACCCAAAAATAACTCTCATGTAAAATTTGAACTTTCTAACTCTAAAAACACCAAAGTTATACCATTTCCGACCAATAAGTTATATGGCGCTATAGGATATTGTTGGCCGATCCTTATAAAATTTGGCATGCCAAAAATAGCATTTTTACGAAATCTAAATTTTCTAGCTATAAAAACACCAAAGTAATAGAATTCCCGATCAATCAGTTATATGGCAGCTATAGGATATAGCCGGCCGATCCTTATAAAATTTAGCATGTCGTATTATTTTGCCAAAAATAGCATTCTTACGAAATCTGAATTTTCTAGCTATGTATAAAACACCAAGTAATAGCATTCCTTATCAATCAGTTATATAGCAGCTATAGGATATAGTCGGCCGATCCTTATAAAATTGGGCATGTCGTAATATTTTGCTCTCACCCAAAAAAAAGCATTTTTACGAAATCTGAATTCTCTAGCCATAAAAACACCAAAGTAATAGCATTCCCGATCAATCAGTTTTATGACAGCTATAGGATATAGTCGGCCGATCCTATCCGATCCGATATTTTGCTCTCACCCAAAAATAGCATTTTTACGAAATCTGAATTCTCTAGCTATAAAAACACCAAAGTTGTACCATTTCTGACCAATCAGTTGTATGTAGCCATAGGATATAGTCGGCCGATCCTTATAAAATTTGGCATGTCGTATTATTTTGCCAAAAAAAAGCATTCGAACGAGATCTGAATTCTCTAGCTATAAAAACATAAAAGTAATAGCATTCCCGATCAATCATTTATATGGCAGCTATAGGATATAGTCGGCCGATCTTTATAAAATTTGGCATGTTGTATTATTTTGCTCTCACCCAAAAATAGCATTTTTACGAAATCTGAATTCTCTAGCTATAAAAACACCAAATAATAGCATTCCCGATCAATCAGTTATATGACAGCTATAGGATATAGTCGGCCGACCCTTATAAAATTTGGCATGTCGTATTATTTTGCCAAAAATAGCATTCGAACGAAATCTAAATTCTCTAGCTATAAAAACATTAAAGTAATAGCATAACCGATCAATCAGTTATATTGCAGCTATAGGATAAAGTCGGCCGATCCTTATAAAATTTGGCCTGTCGTATTATTTTGCTCTCACCCAAAAATAGCATTTTCACCAAATCTGAATTCTCTAGCTATAATAACACCAAATTAATAGCATTCCCGATCAATCAGTTTTATAGCGGCTATAGGATATAGTCGGCCGATCCTTGTGAAATTTGGCGTGTCGTATTATTTTGGCCTCACCCAAAAATAACTCTCATGTAAAATTTGAACTTTCTAACTCTAAAAACACCAAAGTTATACCATTTCCGACCAATAAGTTATATGGCGCTATAGGATATTGTTGGCCGATCCTTATAAAATTTGGCATGCCAAAAATAGCATTTTTACGAAATCTAAATTTTCTAGCTATAAAAACACCAAAGTAATAGAATTCCCGATCAATCAGTTATATGGCAGCTATAGGATATAGCCGGGCGATCCTTGTAAAATTTAGCATGTCGTATTATTTTGCCAAAAATAGCATTCTTACGAAATCTGAATTTTCTAGCTATGTATAAAACACCAAGTAATAGCATTCCTTATCAATCAGTTATATGGCAGCTATAGGATATAGTCGGCCGATCCTTATAAAATTGGGCATGTCGTAATATTTTGCTCTCACCCAAAAAAAAGCATTTTTACGAAATCTGAATTCTCTAGCCATAAAAACACCAAAGTAATAGAATTCCCGATCAATCAGTTATATGACAGCTATAGGATATAGTCGGCCGATCCCATCCGTTCCGATATTTTGCTCTCACCCAAAAATAGCATTTTTACGAAATCTGAATTTTCTAGCTATAAAAACACCAAAGTTATACCATTTCCGACCAATCAGTTGTATGGCAGCCATAGGATATAGTCGGCCATTCCTTATAAAATTTGGCATGTCGTATTATTTTGCCAAAAAAAAGCATTCCAACGAAAAGTGAATTCTCTAGCTATAAAAACACCAAAGTAATAGCATTCCCGATAAATCAGTTTTATGGCGGCTATAGGATATAGTCGGCCGATCCTTATGAAATTTGGCGTGTCGTATTATTTTGGCCTCACCCAAAAATAGCATTTTTACGAAATCTGAATTCTCGAGCTATAAAAACACCAAATAATAGCATTCCCGATCAATCAGTTATATGACAGCTATAGGATATAGTCGGCCGACCCTTATAAAAACTGGCACGTCGTATTATTTTGCCAAAAATAGCATTCGAACGAAATCTGAATTCTCTAGCTATAAAAACACCAAATTAATAGCATTCCCGATCAATCAGTTTTATGGCGGCTATAGGATATAGTCGGTCGATCCTTTTAAAATTTGGCATGACGTATTATTTTGCTCTCATCCAAAAATAGCATGTTTACGAAATCTGATCTGTAGCTATAAAAACACCAAAGTAATAGCATTCCCGATCAATCAGTTCTATGGCAGCTATAGGATATAGTCGGCCGACCCTTATAAAAACTGGCACGTCATATTATTTTGCCAAAAATAGCATTCGAACTAAATCTAAATTCTCTAGCTATAAAAACACCAAAGTAATAGCATTCTTGATAAATCAGTTTTATGGCGGCTATGGGATATAGTCGGCCGATCCTTATGAAATTTGGCGTGTCGTTTTATTTTGGCCTCACCCAAATATAACTCTCATGTAAAATTTGAACTTTCTAACTCTAAAAACACCAAAGTTATACCATTTCCGACCAATAAGTTATATGGCGCCATAGGATATTGTTGGCCGATCCTTATAAAATTTGGCATGTCGTTTTATTTTGCCAAAAATACCATTTTTACGAAAAGTGCATTCTCTAGCTATAAAAACACCAAAGTAATAGCATTCCCGATCAATCAGTTTTATGGTGGCTATAGGATATAGTCGGCCGATCCTTGTGAAATTTGGCGTGTCGTATTATTTTGGCCTCACCCAAAAATAACTCTCATGTAAAATTTGAACTTTCTAACTCTAAAAACACCAAAGTTATACCATTTCCGACCAATAAGTTATATGGCGCCATAGGATATTGTTGGCCGATCCTTATAAAATTTGGCATGTCGTTTTATTTTGCCAAAAATACCATTTTTACGAAAAGTGCATTCTCTAGCTATAAAAACACCAAAGTAATAGCATTCCCGATCAATCAGTTTTATGGTGGCTATAGGATATAGTCGGCCGATCCTTGTGAAATTTGGCGTGTCGTATTATTTTGGCCTCACCCAAAAATAACTCTCATGTAAAATTTGAACTTTCTAACTCTAAAAACACCAAAGTTATACCATTTCCGACCAATAAGTTATATGGCGCCATAGGATATTGTTGGCCGACCCTTATAAAATTTGGCATGTCGTTTTATTTTGCCAAAAATACCATTTTTACGAAAAGTGCATTCTCTAGCTATAAAAACACCAAAGTAATAGCATTCCCGATCAATCAGTTTTATGGTGGCTATAGGATATAGTCGGCCGATCCTTGTGAAATTTGGCGTGTCGTATTATTTTGGCCTCACCCAAAAATAACTCTCATGTAAAATTTGAACTTTCTAACTCTAAAAACACCAAAGTTATACCATTTCCGACCAATAAGATATATGGCGCTATAGGATTTTGTTGGCCGATCCTTATAAAATTTGGCATGTCGTATTATTTTGCCAAAAATAGCATTCGAACTTAATCTAAATTCTCTAGCTATAAAAACATTAAAGTAATAGCATAACCGATCAATCAGTTATATTGCAGCTATAGGATAAAGTCGGCCGATCCTTATAAAATTTGGCATGTCGTATTATTTTGCTCTCACCCAAAAATAGCATTTTTACGAAATCTGAATTCTCGAGCTATAAAAACACAAAATAATAGCATTCCCGATCAATCAGTTATATGACAGCTATAGGATATAGTCGGCCGACCCTTATAAAAACTGGCACGTCGTATTATTTTGCCAAAAATAGCATTCGAACGAAATCTGAATTCTCTAGCTATAAAAACACCAAATTAATAGCATTCCCGATCAATCAGTTTTATGGCGGCTATAGGATATAGTCGGTCGATCCTTTTAAAATTTGGCATGACGTATTATTTTGCTCTCATCCAAAAATAGCATGTTTACGAAATCTGATCTCTAGCTATAAAAACACCAAAGTAATAGCATTCCCGATCAATCAGTTCTATGGCAGCTATAGGATATAGTCGGCCGACCCTTATAAAAACTGGCACGTCATATTATTTTGCCAAAAATAGCATTCGAACGAAATCTAAATTCTCTAGCTATAAAAACACCAAAGTAATAGCATTCTTGATAAATCAGTTTTATGGCGGCTATGGGATATAGTCGGCCGATCCTTATGAAATTTGGCGTGTCGTTTTATTTTGGCCTCACCCAAATATAACTCTCATGTAAAATTTGAACTTTCTAACTCTAAAAACACCAAAGTTATACCATTTCCGACCAATAAGTTATATGGCGCCATAGGATATTGTTGGCCGATCCTTATAAAATTTGGCATGTCGTTTTATTTTGCCAAAAATACCATTTTTACGAAAAGTGCATTCTCTAGCTATAAAAACACCAAAGTAATAGCATTCCTGATAAATCAGTTTTATGGCGGCTATAGGATATAGTCGGCCGATCCTTATGAAATTTGGCGTGTCGTTTTATTTTGGCCTCACCCAAATATAACTCTCATGTAAAATTTGAACTTTCTAACTCTAAAAACACCAAAGTTATACCATTTCCGACCAATAAGTTATATGGCGCCATAGGATATTGTTGGCCGATCCTTATAAAATTTGGCATGTCGTTTTATTTTGCCAAAAATACCATTTTTACGAAAAGTGCATTCTCTAGCTATAAAAACACCAAAGTAATAGCATTCCCGATCAATCAGTTTTATGGCAGCTATAGGATATAGCCGGGCGATCCTTGTAAAATTTAGCATGTCGTATTATTTTGCCAAAAATAGCATTCTTACGAAATCTGAATTTTCTAGCTATGTATAAAACACCAAGTAATAGCATTCCTTATCAATCAGTTATATGGCAGCTATAGGATATAGTCGGCCGATCCTTATAAAATTGGGCATGTCGTAATATTTTGCTCTCACCCAAAAAAAAGCATTTTTACGAAATCTGAATTCTCTAGCCATAAAAACACCAAAGTAATAGAATTCCCGATCAATCAGTTATATGACAGCTATAGGATATAGTCGGCCGATCCCATCCGTTCCGATATTTTGCTCTCACCCAAAAATAGCATTTTTACGAAATCTGAATTTTCTAGCTATAAAAACACCAAAGTTATACCATTTCCGACCAATCAGTTGTATGGCAGCCATAGGATATAGTCGGCCATTCCTTATAAAATTTGGCATGTCGTATTATTTTGCCAAAAAAAAGCATTCCAACGAAAAGTGAATTCTCTAGCTATAAAAACACCAAAGTAATAGCATTCCCGATAAATCAGTTTTATGGCGGCTATAGGATATAGTCGGCCGATCCTTATGAAATTTGGCGTGTCGTATTATTTTGGCCTCACAAAAAAATAGCATTTTTACGAAATCTGAATTCTCGAGCTATAAAAACACCAAATAATAGCATTCCCGATCAATCAGTTATATGACAGCTATAGGATATAGTCGGCCGACCCTTATAAAAACTGGCACGTCGTATTATTTTGCCAAAAATAGCATTCGAACGAAATCTGAATTCTCTAGCTATAAAAACACCAAATTAATAGCATTCCCGATCAATCAGTTTTATGGCGGCTATAGGATATAGTCGGTCGATCCTTTTAAAATTTGGCATGACGTATTATTTTGCTCTCATCCAAAAATAGCATGTTTACGAAATCTGATCTCTAGCTATAAAAACACCAAAGTAATAGCATTCCCGATCAATCAGTTCTATGGCAGCTATAGGATATAGTCGGCCGACCCTTATAAAAACTGGCACGTCATATTATTTTGCCAAAAATAGCATTCGAACGAAATCTAAATTCTCTAGCTATAAAAACACCAAAGTAATAGCATTCTTGATAAATCAGTTTTATGGCGGCTATGGGATATAGTCGGCCGATCCTTATGAAATTTGGCGTGTCGTTTTATTTTGGCCTCACCCAAATATAACTCTCATGTAAAATTTGAACTTTCTAACTCTAAAAACACCAAAGTTATACCATTTCCGACCAATAAGTTATATGGCGCCATAGGATATTGTTGGCCGATCCTTATAAAATTTGGCATGTCGTTTTATTTTGCCAAAAATACCATTTTTACGAAAAGTGCATTCTCTAGCTATAAAAACACCAAAGTAATAGCATTCCCGATCAATCAGTTTTATGGTGGCTATAGGATATAGTCGGCCGATCCTTGTGAAATTTGGCGTGTCGTATTATTTTGGCCTCACCCAAAAATAACTCTCATGTAAAATTTGAACTTTCTAACTCTAAAAACACCAAAGTTATACCATTTCCGACCAATAAGTTATATGGCGCCATAGGATATTGTTGGCCGATCCTTATAAAATTTGGCATGTCGTTTTATTTTGCCAAAAATACCATTTTTACGAAAAGTGCATTCTCTAGCTATAAAAACACCAAAGTAATAGCATTCCCGATCAATCAGTTTTATGGTGGCTATAGGATATAGTCGGCCGATCCTTGTGAAATTTGGCGTGTCGTATTATTTTGGCCTCACCCAAAAATAACTCTCATGTAAAATTTGAACTTTCTAACTCTAAAAACACCAAAGTTATACCATTTCCGACCAATAAGTTATATGGCGCCATAGGATATTGTTGGCCGACCCTTATAAAATTTGGCATGTCGTTTTATTTTGCCAAAAATACCATTTTTACGAAAAGTGCATTCTCTAGCTATAAAAACACCAAAGTAATAGCATTCCCGATCAATCAGTTTTATGGTGGCTATAGGATATAGTCGGCCGATCCTTATAAAATTTGGCATGTCGTATTATTTTGTTCTCACCCAAAAATAGCATTTTCACGAAATCTGAATTCTCTAGCTTTAAAAAAAACCAAAATAAAAGCATTCCCGATCAATCAGTTTTATGGTGGTTATAGGATATAGTCGACCGATCCTTATGAAATTTGGCGTGTCGTATTATTTTGGCCTCACCCAAAAATAACTCTCATGTAAAATTTGAACTTTCTAACTCTAAAAACACCAAAGTTATACCATTTCCGACCAATAAGTTATATGGCGCCATAGGATATTGTTGGCCGATCCTTATAAAATTTGGCATGTCGTTTTATTTTGCCAAAAATACCATTTTTACGAAAAGTGCATTCTCTAGCTATAAAAACACCAAAGTAATAGCATTCCCGATCAATCAGTTTTATGGTGGCTATAGGATATAGTCGGCCGATCCTTGTGAAATTTGGCGTGTCGTATTATTTTGGCCCCACCCAAAAATAACTCTCATGTAAAATTTGAACTTTCTAACTCTAAAAACACCAAAGTTATACCATTTCCGACCAATAAGATATATGGCGCTATAGGATTTTGTTGGCCGATCCTTATAAAATTTGGCATGTCGTATTATTTTGCCAAAAATAGCATTCGAACTAAATCTAAATTCTCTAGCTATAAAAACATTAAAGTAATAGCATAACCGATCAATCAGTTATATTGCAGCTATAGGATAAAGTCGGCCGATCCTTATAAAATTTGGCATGTCGTATTATTTTGCTCTCACCCAAAAATAGCATTTTTACGAAATCTGAATTCTCGAGCTATAAAAACACCAAATAATAGCATTCCCGATCAATCAGTTATATGACAGCTATAGGATATAGTCGGCCGACCCTTATAAAAACTGGCACGTCGTATTATTTTGCCAAAAATAGCATTCGAACGAAATCTGAATTCTCTAGCTATAAAAACACCAAATTAATAGCATTCCCGATCAATCAGTTTTATGGCGGCTATAGGATATAGTCGGTCGATCCTTTTAAAATTTGGCATGACGTATTATTTTGCTCTCATCCAAAAATAGCATGTTTACGAAATCTGATCTCTAGCTATAAAAACACCAAAGTAATAGCATTCCCGATCAATCAGTTCTATGGCAGCTATAGGATATAGTCGGCCGACCCTTATAAAAACTGGCACGTCATATTATTTTGCCAAAAATAGCATTCGAACGAAATCTAAATTCTCTAGCTATAAAAACACCAAAGTAATAGCATTCTTGATAAATCAGTTTTATGGCGGCTATGGGATATAGTCGGCCGATCCTTATGAAATTTGGCGTGTCGTTTTATTTTGGCCTCACCCAAATATAACTCTCATGTAAAATTTGAACTTTCTAACTCTAAAAACACCAAAGTTATACCATTTCCGACCAATAAGTTATATGGCGCCATAGGATATTGTTGGCCGATCCTTATAAAATTTGGCATGTCGTTTTATTTTGCCAAAAATACCATTTTTACGAAAAGTGCATTCTCTAGCTATAAAAACACCAAAGTAATAGCATTCCCGATCAATCAGTTTTATGGTGGCTATAGGATATAGTCGGCCGATCCTTGTGAAATTTGGCGTGTCGTATTATTTTGGCCTCACCCAAAAATAACTCTCATGTAAAATTTGAACTTTCTAACTCTAAAAACACCAAAGTTATACCATTTCCGACCAATAAGTTATATGGCGCCATAGGATATTGTTGGCCGATCCTTATAAAATTTGGCATGTCGTTTTATTTTGCCAAAAATACCATTTTTACGAAAAGTGCATTCTCTAGCTATAAAAACACCAAAGTAATAGCATTCCCGATCAATCAGTTTTATGGTGGCTATAGGATATAGTCGGCCGATCCTTGTGAAATTTGGCGTGTCGTATTATTTTGGCCTCACCCAAAAATAACTCTCATGTAAAATTTGAACTTTCTAACTCTAAAAACACCAAAGTTATACCATTTCCGACCAATAAGTTATATGGCGCCATAGGATATTGTTGGCCGACCCTTATAAAATTTGGCATGCCGTTTTATTTTGCCAAAAATACCATTTTTACGAAAAGTGCATTCTCTAGCTATAAAAACACCAAAGTAATAGCATTCCCGATCAATCAGTTTTATGGTGGCTATAGGATATAGTCGGCCAATCCTTATAAAATTTGGCATGTCGTATTATTTTGTTCTCACCCAAAAATAGCATTTTCACGAAATCTGAATTCTCTAGCTTTAAAAAAAACCAAAATAAAAGCATTCCCGATCAATCAGTTTTATGGTGGTTATAGGATATAGTCGGCCGATCCTTATGAAATTTGGCGTGTCGTATTATTTTGGCCTCACCCAAAAATAACTCTCATGTAAAATTTGAACTTTCTAACTCTAAAAACACCAAAGTTATACCATTTCCGACCAATAAGTTATATGGCGCCATAGGATATTGTTGGCCGATCCTTATAAAATTTGGCATGTCGTTTTATTTTGCCAAAAATACCATTTTTACGAAAAGTGCATTCTCTAGCTATAAAAACACCAAAGTAATAGCATTCCCGATCAATCAGTTTTATGGTGGCTATAGGATATAGTCGGCCGATCCTTGTGAAATTTGGCGTGTCGTATTATTTTGGCCCCACCCAAAAATAACTCTCATGTAAAATTTGAACTTTCTAACTCTAAAAACACCAAAGTTATACCATTTCCGACCAATAAGATATATGGCGCTATAGGATTTTGTTGGCCGATCCTTATAAAATTTTTCATGTCGTATTATTTTGCCAAAAATAGCATTCGAACTAAATCTAAATTCTCTAGCTATAAAAACATTAAAGTAATAGCATAACCGATCAATCAGTTATATTGCAGCTATAGGATAAAGTCGGCCGATCCTTATAAAATTTGGCATGTCGTATTATTTTGCTCTCACCCAAAAATAGCATTTTTACGAAATCTGAATTCTCGAGCTATAAAAACACCAAATAATAGCATTCCCGATCAATCTGTTATATGACAGCTATAGGATATAGTCGGCCGACCCTTATAAAAACTGGCACGTCGTATTATTTTGCCAAAAATAGCATTCGAACGAAATCTGAATTCTCTAGCTATAAAAACACCAAATTAATAGCATTCCCGATCAATCAGTTTTATGGCGGCTATAGGATATAGTCGGTCGATCCTTTTAAAATTTGGCATGACGTATTATTTTGCTCTCATCCAAAAATAGCATGTTTACGAAATCTGATCTCTAGCTATAAAAACACCAAAGTAATAGCATTCCCGATCAATCAGTTCTATGGCAGCTATAGGATATAGTCGGCCGACCCTTATAAAAACTGGCACGTCATATTATTTTGCCAAAAATAGCATTCGAACGAAATCTAAATTCTCTAGCTATAAAAACACCAAAGTAATAGCATTCTTGATAAATCAGTTTTATGGCGGCTATGGGATATAGTCGGCCGATCCTTATGAAATTTGGCGTGTCGTTTTATTTTGGCCTCACCCAAATATAACTTTCTAACTCTAAAAACACCAAAGTTATACCATTTCCGACCAATAAGTTATATGGCGCCATAGGATATTGTTGGCCGATCCTTATAAAATTTGGCATGTCGTTTTATTTTGCCAAAAATACCATTTTTACGAAAAGTGCATTCTCTAGCTATAAAAACACCAAAGTAATAGCATTCCCGATCAATCAGTTTTATGGTGGCTATAGGATATAGTCGGCCGATCCTTATAAAATTTGGCATGTCGTATTATTTTGTTCTCACCCAAAAATAGCATTTTCACGAAATCTGAATTCTCTAGCTTTAAAAAAAACCAAAATAAAAGCATTCCCGATCAATCAGTTTTATGGTGGTTATAGGATATAGTCGGCCGATCCTTATGAAATTTGGCGTGTCGTATTATTTTGGCCTCACCCAAAAATAACTCTCATGTAAAATTTGAACTTTCTAACTCTAAAAACACCAAAGTTATACCATTTCCGACCAATAAGTTATATGGCGCCATAGGATATTGTTGGCCGATCCTTATAAAATTTGGCATGTCGTTTTATTTTGCCAAAAATACCATTTTTACGAAAAGTGCATTCTCTAGCTATAAAAACACCAAAGTAATAGCATTCCCGATCAATCAGTTTTATGGTGGCTATAGGATATAGTCGGCCGATCCTTATAAAATTTGGCATGTCGTATTATTTTGTTCTCACCCAAAAATAGCATTTTCACGAAATCTGAATTCTCTAGCTTTAAAAAAAACCAAAATAAAAGCATTCCCGATCAATCAGTTTTATGGTGGCTATAGGATATAGTCGGCCGATCCTTATAAAATTTGGCATGTCGTATTATTTTGTTCTCACCCAAAAATAGCATTTTTACGAAATCTGAATTCTCTAGCTATAAAAACACCAAAGTATTTTTGGTGGATTGTATTGGATTTATTGATGGATTGGATTTATTTTTCAATCAGTTTTATGGCGGCTATAGGATATAGTCGGCCGATTCTTATAAAAACTGGCACGTCGTATTATTTTTCCAAAAATAGCATTCGAACGAAATCTGAATTCTCTAGCTATAAAAACATTAAAGTAATAGCATAACCGATCAATCAGTTATATGGCAGCTATAGGATGTAGTCGGCCGATCCTTATAAAATTTGGCATGTTGTATTATTTTGCTCTCACCCAAAAATAGCATTTTCACGAAATCTGAATTCTCTAGCTTTAAAAAAACTTAAGTAAAAGCATTCCTGATCAAACAGTTTTATGGTGGCTATAGGATATAGTTGGCCGATCCTTTTGAAATTTGGCGTGTCGTATTATTTTGGCCTCACCCAAAAATAACTCTCATGTAAAATTTGAACTTTCTAACTCTAAAAACACCAAAGTTATACCAAAGATCATAAAGTACATAGATGGGACATCAGGGCCCAAAACGGTCAACTTTTTGCGTCGAGCTTGTTGGTGAGGGGGGAACGCACGTGCTTACGATTCTATTTTTAGAATTCTTTACATGTATCCGTCAACAAAAATGTGAACCTATGCATGTATGTGTGACTGCTCGCACGACGAAGTTAAAATGTTTTGGCTTCCAAATTTCAATTTCAATTTCTCATCGTTGCTGTTTACAATACGTCAATGTGGTAGTAGAACAAATAGTGCTTTTGTTCCGCGCCGATCGAGTCAGGGTGGTAGCCTAATGCGTAGAGTAATTGATCTCTGTACAATTTTTCTAGGTTCGAATCCTCCTTAGGACTTCGATGTTTTTCTTTTTTTTATATATCTTTCAGCTCTTTCGATAGATTATATAAAATGAAAATGACTTGGTATATAAAGAAAATACTAAGGATATTAAAAATAGTATTAAGGATTCGGAAAATAAGTAATACCCTAAATTTAGACATAGTTGGAAAATTTGTCTTAAAGGAACTGGTATTACTAAATAAAAGATATATAAGGAAAGCTGCTAAAAAAAATTTTCAATTGGTCTATGGTATTAGAAGCGACAACATGAGCGGAACAAAGAAAAATTTAGCGATTTCTGGAATGAAATGCTGCGTTAAATCCTGCATGAAATCTAGGCGTCATTTTCCAAACCTAAAATTTTTTAAATTTCCGTCCGCGGATTTAATTTTAGGACAAGTATGGAGGGAAAAATGTGACATTGTCTTGAAAGACTATAATAAGAATCTGAGAATTTGTGAAAACCATTTTTCGACGGCTTATATTGGGAAGAAGTTTTTGAAAAAGGAAGCTATTCCAACATTAAATTTGGATATGGCGTTGGAAGATGTGGCCTATGAGGAAACCTTTGAGCCAATCGGCGAAGCATACATTACAGAAGACCAGTGTAGGAAATGCGAAAAAATATTAAAAGCCAACAAGTTCTTTCAAAAAAAAATCAAGCCCTATTACAAAAAATTCAATATCACAAAGATATCCTTCAATTCGGCTTAAAAAAAGGAAACTTCAAAAAGTGGTATAATTGACAGAATTGATTCCATTGAACACATTAGTCCAGAAACAAAAACGTCTTGCAAACTACTTTTGAGTAGACGACCCAAGGAGTACTCCCCAGAGGTACAATGGTTGGCCCAAAACATTTTCTATATGTCGCACTCAGCATATGCTTTTCTAAGGGACAATTTAAATTTGAACATGCCCCACGTAAAAACTCTATACCGATGGGCTCCTATGAAATTACTACAACCGGGTTTTACAAACAATTCCTTTGAAAATTTAAAAAAAATGACTGCAGAAATAAAAAAAAATAATGATTTCCAAGTTGTCCTTGTGATGGATGAAATGGCAATTAGAAAAGAGTTGAGGTATAATGTTAATTTAGATTTAATAGATGGGTTTGAATACGTAGGACTACAAAGAAATAATAAAATAGCTAACTTGCGTATTTTTAATAAAGTCAATCTTCTCAAACTGGAGTATGATTTTAAACTATTTTGTTTCTGAAAATGGCCTTTCAGCGAATGACCTATGTGAGATTATAAAACAAAATTAAAAAATTTTATTTAATTTAGGTATAGATGTAAAGGCCATATTATGTGATCAAGCTTCTGCCAACCGAAGTTGCTATTTTCAGCTCGGGGCTACTACGGAAAACCCTTTTTTTATATTTCAAAAAAATCGTATTTTTTGTATGTACGATTTTCCACATTTAATTAAATCATTAAGAAATGGCCTGCAGACCTGCGACTTAAATACACCAGACGGGCAGGTTAGCTACCAGGTCTTGAAGGAGTTGTGGCAGAAGGAAGAAGACCAAAAAGGGGGAAGGGGGGAAATAATCATAATCCTTCAGTGGCTGAATTAAACTCGACTATGGCAAGAATAATGTCTTTTAAAGTTATTAGATATAGTTCATCTGCAAATTGAGAAATTGACGAGCCTCTTGAGCAACCAATTATATCAATGACCCCTGAAGAAAATTCTTTTAACGAAGCTCAATTACTTGACGAAGACATCATAGACAGTTGCAACACAGATACCATACTTGACATTGATAATGACTATTTTGGATCTCTTAATTTTAACTTAAAACTTGTGTCTGAAAGGTATTTTATAGGTTATGTGGCCTCAAAGACCCTTCCAAAAATAAATTGTGACGCTTGCAAAAAGATATAATAAAACAGGACGAAAGGATATCGGCGCCGAGTGAAATATTTTTATTCCACAAAAATTATCATTCGGATAGTGATTTCGGTAGTCTAATTGCCCCAACTCAATATTTTGTAAACGCCTCATCGACGCATATAGAAGTATTTGATAAGATTTTTAAACAACACCCAGAGGCGATTGGTTTAAGGGCCAAAATTGTAGAAGCATGTAAAAAATCGACACCAGTATACTTTGACGGAGATTGTAAGGATCACAAAATTAAAATATTAGAGTTTTTATTATTAGTTTTAATAAGAAAACATTGCGCGTGGGGTTTAGAAAAATGTAGCATTAGAGAAAAAAAATTAAAAATTATGTCCGGTAAATAAAGTTCCAAGGGAGTCCGTCCGCCATTTTGTCATCCACCACGTCCGATACTATTTTCCCCTTTCCGCTAATTTCTCATAATTAAATTAATAACAACATAATTATTTTTACAATAGTAACATTATGAATTTAAAAAGAATAATAATAAAGTAAATATAAACAAATTAATAATGAAAACTAATAAAAGTTAATATTATAAAAACAATCATAAAAAATCCATTTTCTTAATAACAGCATGAACCACCTTCTCTTACCCGTGGAATCGAACCCTGACCCTCAATGTTAAGGAGCGAGCGCTTTCCATCTAGGCTATCGTTGAAGTTGATGTTGCAATACTTAAAGTTGGTTTTAAAGTTAGCGCTAGAATCCATACCAAAAACAGAGCTGAAGAGGAAGGATAGTAGAAGATATTTCTGATCTCTTTGCTCTCACACTGGTTCGATTTGAACGTTTCAAACTTTCATCGTTCCAAACATGTTACGATCTAAAATTAGAATTCTCTCTTTCCCTCTCTCATCTGCAAGCCGTTTGTCATGCAACCCGCTCTCAAATTTTTCATTTACAGCGGGTTCCACGACGGAAAAAATGAAAACATTTGAGAGCGGGTTCCACGACGCGGCCTGCCAAAATGCCGTAGAACCCGCACTTATAGACATTTTTACAGCGGGTTCCACTACGAACTGAGACGATGTTATGGTGATTTTACAATTTTGTATTTTTATACCCTTGCAGAGGGTATTATAATTTTGGTCAAAAGTGTGCAACGCAGTGAAGGAGACATCTCAGACCCTATAAAGTATATATATTCTTGATCAGGATCACCTCCTGAGTTGATATGAGCATGTCCGTCTGTCCGTCTGTCCGTCTGTCCGTCTGTCTGTCCGTCTGTCTGTTTCTACGCAAACTAGTCTCTCAGTTTTAAAGCTATCGTCTTGAAACTTTGCACACACCCTTCTATCCTTTGCACGCAGTATATAAGTCGGAACGGCCCGGATCGGCCGACTATATCCTATAGCTGCCATATAACTGATTGATCGGAAATGGTATAACTTTGGTGTTTTTAGAGTTAGAGAGTTCAAATTTGACATGAGAGCTATTTTTGGCAAAACATTACGACATGCCAAATTTCATAAGGATCGGCCGACTATATTCTATAGCTGCCATATAACTGATTGATCGGAAATGACCCAACTTTCGTGTTTTTGAAGATAGAAAGCTGGAACTTGGTACAGATTATATATTTGGTCAGTTGATCCGACCTACCAAATTTCATTAGGATCGGCCGACTATATCCTATAGCTGCCATATAACTGAACGATCGGAAATGGTATTTGGTAGAAATATCAACTTTCGTATTTTTAAAGATAGAAGTTTGGGACTTTTTTTAGATTTTGTATTGTAATACATTGGAATATATATTCCTATTCCCATAAGGATCGGCCAACTATATCCGATGTTTGCGATATATATCCGGTTTTAACTGCAAGGGTATATCAACTTCGGCTCCGCCCGAAGTTAGCTTTGCTTTCTTGTTTTTATTGGATTATAAATTTAGGAAAACACATTAAAATAATAAAACAATATTATAAATAGATTTAAAATTTAAAAAAAATGGATGTCCCGAGAAGGGTTTGAACTCGTTTTACTTTGCACACCAGCCAAGCACTCTACCACTCGGCTATTCCTCATTCTTTGTCGCGCGAAAAATTTCTCAAACTTAACATATCGCGCAATGGAACCCGCTCGTTCCAGCGGGTTCCACTGCTGGAACCCGTCATAGAAAATTTTTCTTTGTATGAGATGTCCCATCTATGTACTGTATAATCTTTGGTTATACCATTTCCGACCAATAAGTTATATGGCGCCATAGGATATTGTGGGCCGATCCTTATAAAATTTGGCATGTCGTTTTATTTTGCGAAAAATACAAATTTTACGAAAAGTGCATTCTCTAGCTATAAAAACACCAAAGTAATAGCATTCCCGATCAATCAGTTGTATGGCAGCTATAGGATATAGTCGGCCGATCCTTATAAAATTTGGCACGTCATATTATTTTGCCAAAAATAGCATTCGAACGAAATCTTAATTCTCTAGCTATAAAAACACCAAAGTAATAGCATTCCCGACCAATCAGTTCTATGGCAGCTATAGGATATAGTCGGCCGACCCTTATAAAAACTGGCACGTCATATTATTTTGCCAAAAATAGCATTCGAACGAAATCTAAATTCTCTAGCTATAAAAACACCAAAAAAAAAAACATTCCCGACCAATCAGTTCTATGGCAGCTATAGGATATAGTCGGCCGACCCTTATAAAAACTGGCACGTCATATTATTTTGCCAAAAATAGCATTCGAACGAAATCTAAATTCTCTAGCTATAAAAACACCAAAGTAATAGCATTCCCGATCAATCAGTTATATGACAGCTATAGGATATAGTCGGCCGATCCTTTTAAAATTTGGCATGACGTTTAATTTTGCTCTCATCCAAAAATAGCATGTTTACGAAATCTGATCTCTAGCTATAAAAACACCAAAGTAATAGCATTCCCGACCAATCAGTTCTATGGCAGCTATAGGATATAGTCGGCCGACCCTTATAAAAACTGGCACGTCATATTATTTTGCCAAAAATAGCATTCGAACGAAATCTTAATTCTCTAGCTATAAAAACACCAAAGTAATAGCATTCCCGATAAATCAGTTTTATGGTGGCTATAGGATATAGTCGGCCGATCCTTATGAAATTTGGCGTGTCGTATTATTTTGCCCTCACCCAAAAATAACTCTCATGTAAAATTTGAACTTTCCAACTCTAAAAACACAAAAAATACCATTCCCAACCAATAAGTTGTATGACGCTACAGGATATAGTCAGCCCATCCTTATAAAAACTGGCACGTCGTATTATTTTTCCAAAAATAGCATTCGAACGAAATCTGAATTCTCTAGCTATAAAAACACCAAAGTAATAGCATTCCCGATCAATCAGTTTTATGGCGGCTATAGGATATAGTTGGCCGATCCTTATGAAATTTGGCGTGTCGTATTAGTTTGCCCTCACCCAAAAATAACTCTCATGTAAAATTTGAACTTTCCAACTCTAAAAACACAAAAGTTATACCATTTCCGACCAATCAGCTGTATGGCAGCCATAGGATATAGTCGGCCGATCCTTATGAAATTTGGCGTGTCGTATTATTTTGCCCTCATCAAAATATAACTCTCACGTAAGACTTGAACTTTCAAACTCTTAAAACACCAAAGTTAAACCATTTTCGACCAATCAGTTGTATGGCGGCTATAGGATATAGTTGGCCGATCCTTATGAAATTTGGCGTGTCGTATTATTTTGCCCTAACCCAAAAAGAACTCTCATGTAAAATTTGAACTTTCCAACTCTAAAAACACAAAAGTAATAGCATTCCCGATCAATCAGTTTTATGGCGGCTATAGGATATAGTTGGCCGATCCTTATGAAATTTGGCGTGTCGTATTATTTTGCCCTCACTCAAAAACAACTCTCATGTAAAATTTGAACTTTCAAACTCTTAAAACACCAAAGTTAAACCAATTTCGACCAATCAGTTGTATGGCAGCTATAGGATATAGTCGGCCGATCCTTATATAATTTGGCATGTCGTATTATTTTGTCAAAAATAGCATTCTTACGAAATCTGAATTCTCTAGCTATAAAAACTCCAAGTAATAGCATTCGCTTTCGAAGTCAGGAACAACCTAAGATCAGACGTTAAACTAGAACTACTTCATGTAGACACCCCAGACTTAGCTACATAGTGTGCGAAAATAGTGCCATAGGCACGAAGAATTCTATCGTAAGAAATTCCCGTCAACACACAGTGGGCCAAGTGCCTCGCTAGCGGAATTTTAATAACAACTCGGGTAAATAAATTGATATTTTATTGAAAGTTTTAGCTTAATTTTCTTAATGTATTCTTGACATATCCTGAAAATATTAATGTGTTACCTCAAGTAAATCTCATACATTTCATTTACAAAAATATAGTGAATTTTTTAACTTTATAGTCTTTCGAAAAATATATTTTTAAACATTTTAAATTCAATAAACAATTATATGTGTTTAGGTGAGGGGCCGTCGTGCCGCTCAGCTGAAGAGCGCATCCGCGCTGAAGAGCACACCCGCGCTAAAGAGCGCACCCGCGCTGAAGAGCGCATCCACACTCGCCTCTCTGTGCCCTCTCTCTCGCTCGTTGGTTGTCGTCGATCGTCCCTTTTTGTACTAGTTTTTAAGTCAGTATTCTCATGTAAGCAGCAAAATAAAGCTAACCGCGTTATATCCACTGGAAGACGCCCCCGACTTTTTCTTCAACATTTCTACTCCTGGAATCTTTGCGGCAACCACGCCCCCCTACAAACATTGGTCCTTCGAGCCGGATAATTACTGGATTTTCTTCTGCCAGCAGTTCCCGGCATTGTTCCGCCAAAAGATAAGTACATTTTTCCGTCCCCATCTCTCTGCCGGTCTTCAGCAGTGATCCGAACATTACATTTCGTTCACACTGCTGCAAGATTGTTTTTCCCTCCGTGTCAACTCCAAGTCCGAGTTTTCCGACACAACGGCAGGTTGAGATTTTCTAATAATCTATAATAATCTTAAAATTCGGCAAATTTTTTCTATCCGTCTCCGTTTTCTGTGCTGCCCATATTCCTCGCCGTTTTCGGCCTCTCCGTTATTCATTCGCTTGCCAACGGTCGAGGCATATGTGCATCCGCATACATACATACGCACATACATATTTTTTGGTGCAACTAATCCGCGAAAAATTCGCAAGTGAACAGTGAAATTGTGTGGTGACAAAAATAAGGCATAATTAATATTGGCCACCGGTGTGAATTAGTTCCGGAATTTCCAAATTCACCGAACAGTCCGCCGCTGTCGTAATATTTGTTTTTATCTTCCTCAATCAGTGTCATTTTTTACACCACATAACTTTTCTGTTCCCCCAACTATACAGTCCACTTATCAAAGCTCCACTGTGCCAACATATGCCCACATGCCCTTACATATATCCGTACCTGCATGCATGTCCATATATTTTCTGCCTTCAATTCCAGGAAATATATAACCGATAAAATTTAACATATACAGTCCACTTATCGAAGCTCTACTGTACCATCATATGCCCCACATGCCCTTGCCCTACTTGCATGCATGTCCATATAATTTCCAAATATTTTCTGCCTCCAATTTCAGGAAATATATAGCCGATAAAATTTAAAAAAAAATTTACATTTTCTACAACAATTATAAACCGCCATTTCACTACAAATCCGTGATTGTGTCGCTTAAATTCTCGACCTAGCCGTGTTGCGTTTTTCGGTTCTGTTTATTTTTCTTTGAGGTACGTACAGGGTGCCGACGGCATAACCGGCTGCATAACAAAATAGATTAAAAAATCAATTAATTATAAATTTATGTACAGGGTGACAATAAATAACCCGGACAAACATTTTTGATCATAACTTTTTAAGGAACTGTATTTGAGAAAAAATGCAGATACACAACTATTAAATAGGTATTGTGTTAACATATATTCAGCTGGTTTCGTAGTGGCTTCCTTGAGCTGCGATTCAGAGCCGTTTAGACGTTTCTGGAAATTTGGCAGGTAAAAAAGGTAAAAAATAAGACTGCGATCTGGGTAAAAAAGAGCCCAGTTTAAAAACCGTAGTCCTCTGTTGTTTCCCCCCCAAGAGGTAAGGGACACAGAGAATAAAATTATATAAATGCACAATGGGCATAAAATAAAAAAAATAATAAAGAGTCAAAAAAAAAAGGCTCAAGGAGTATTCTCAACCGTATTTTGGGGCTCCTATTAAAATTGGCACCTAAATAGTGGCTAGATGTGCATTGACACAGTCAGTCAAAGGTAGCTAAGATGGCTGCGAACTGGGCATAAAAGAGCTCAGTGTAAAATCGTAGTCCTTTGTCGTTTCCCCCCAAGTGGTAAAGGACACAGAGATTAAGAGTTGCCATCGAGCAATAAGTGCGTTTTTTGTTTAGCGCACGGATATCCGAGGCCTAAGTCGGAATATTTATTGAAAATCTTTGGGCTGGAATTCAGCCATCGGATCTCCAAAGCGATACGGCGCAAGGAGTTAAAATCACAACTTGTGTAAAAAAAATATATGTTTTTCCGGAACAACACCGGGAATACATAAATATTGAAAATAATATACGGCGTGTTCGAGGCCAAATATCGAGCAAAAACATAAAGTCGGGTTCCTGGGAACAACGACAGCCAAAGTCTTTGGCATTTTATACGGCGGGACCAACGTCTGCGGCAGGACCACCGGCGAGTAGAAGAACAACATCAGCGGCAGAAAAACCAACGAGCTACATCATCAGCAGCATCAAGGGCGGATTCTTTTACATCATCTGCAAGTGGAACACGCATCAAAAAATAAAATTTAACAACAGTATGGTATGGTAAAAAAAAAAAATTTACAATTTAAAAAATAATGAAAAAAAAATCGATAAAAAAGATATTAATTATCAATTAAATTCAATTAACAAAAAAAATTAAAATTTTAAAAGAAATTAGCCCTCAGTAAAACCAAAATTTTATTATTACAGTTAGTGGACTGAAGAAAAAAAAGAAAAAATTTATTTTTTCAAAAGTACATCTAAAATGAAAAGAAAAAATATATATACTAAGGCACTTTTGTGGCCCCTTGCAGGATGTTCAAACATTAGGTTGAACATAACATATAAAAGCTTAAATAATTTTAAAATATTTTCAAATTAAATAACTCTTGCACCAATTATTAAAAGAAAAAAATTTATTCACAAAATACAAGAACAAAAACAAACATTTATACAGTCCACTAAAAATTATAATCGAAGAAAAGGTTAAAGTAAAATCAAATTTATTCAAAAAATATTAATCAAAAACACATCAAATTTACGCCTCTTTTTGTGGCCCTTTCCAGAATGTTCAAGCATTGAACACTATTTTGTATAGAAATTCTTAAGTTAGAGTTTCAGGGGATCGAACCCATGAAATATGAGTCAAAAAAATCGTTCCAAACCGATCCCCTGCAGCCTAACACAAACACATACATAAGTGGTGCGCTTATCGCACTTGAGAAAGGGTCGCATAGCAGGTCAGCGTGCAGTGCGTTGACAAGTAGTTTTACATAGATTTAAGAATTTCATGTATCGTACTTATAAGAGAACTTTGACGAATAAAATCAGTTTCCATAAGGAGCTCATTGGAGTAAGACCTTTATTTTGGGGCTCCTCTTAACACTTAGTCCATCGGATTAAGATCTGGCGAGTAAGGTGACCATTCACTGCATGTGACAAAGTCCGGGAAATTGGCTTTGCACCAGTCCTGAGTCAATTTGGCTCTATGGGCTGACGCTGAATCCTGTTGAAACGTCCACTCCGTATCACCGAAGTGCTGCTGGGCCCAAGGAAGCACAACAGTTTCCAAAATGTCCCGGCGGTACACTTCCTGATTGATTTTGACCCCTTGATCGATGAAAACAAGGGGTGTTTTGCCAGTGGCGCATATTCCTCCCCAAACCATTAAAGACTGCTCACATTAACGGCGCTCGATTATTGCAGAGGTACCTGGAGCTTTAGCAGACCAGCTTCTGTCATTTTGGTGATTGTGCGCCTGTTGGATGGTGAATATCTTCTCGTCCGTGAAAAGAACACGCTCCCATTTTTGACCTGTGGCCCGACGCTTTAACTGACGGCATCTTTGGAGTCTCACGCGCTTATTGTCATCCGTAAGAAGATGCTTTTTTTTTAGCTTGTAGGGCTTGAGATTAAGTTCATTTTTTGCTATCAACCGAACACTTTCTCGATTCACTCCGATTTCACGGGCTATTTTTCTGACCGAGACTCTGCAATTCCGAGTTTGTTCTGGAATTGTTAGCGGTACATTTTCTGCCTCGTCCGGGACGGTCACCTTCATGGCTCATTAAATCGCCGCATAGCGTCAGAGACCGTTTGTTTTGGTATGCCAAGCAAACGAACAATGTCGCATTGTCGATTTCCTTGTTGAAACAGTTTTAAAATTTCACAACGATTGTTAGACATCCCGAAAGAAATATCAAATTGATGGGAATCACAAAAATGTAAATATATTTGGTTTAGAAAAGTACAAGCTATCGATAAATGCATTTATTTAAGGGCTGCATCATAATACATTTATAATAGATTGCTTCAAACTTTGTCCGGGTTATTTATTGTCACCCTGTATTTATAATTATAACTAAGAAAATTTATTTAATTCTTATTTTCCGTTCGAGCAAAGGGCCAGATTTTTTAATTCACCTTGCCGGCCACTCAATAATTAAAGTCGAAGATTTAATTATCGGAAAATTATAATTAATTAATTTAATTATCCACCTGCTGTCCGAATAGAGCCGCGGTTTTTAATTAGTTTTAATTTTAATTTAGTTTCAATTCCACCGTTCCAGCTTCGTGATAATTAACCTCAATTGATTAAAAATTAAGATTTTCAACTCCACCCTTCTGGCTCCATCATATTTAAATCCGACAGTTAGCCAAAAATTAAATATTTATATTTTTGTGTGTTAAATTCAAGCCAAAGTTAAGTCCACCTTCCGGCTACGCAAATTCGAAAATAGTTAAGAATTTAATATCTCAGTATATTTTAAATTCAGTACGAACCACACAAGTCGAAATATACATACATATATAGACCGTCATCATCTTTTTCCGAACAAGCACAAATTTTCCGGTACTTTTTCCATTTTTTGTGCCTCCAACTCTGCTTCTACTCCGCATCAGGCAACATCCGCCTACAATCCGAACAAACCTCGTCTCCTTTTGGGTTTTTTCTGGTGCCTGAAGTTTTTCTTTCCACATTCGAATTGTGCCGCACACGACTTTCCTTTCCGCATCGGCGCCACTAGTTCGCACTTGCTCCTTGGAATTGCCTTTCATCCGCGATCTCACCGTTCTCATCACATTAGTGCGACCGGCCACCACTACGTACGAGGTACCTGTTGCGCCAGTCAGTCGACAAGTGCTGACCAGCGAATTGGACTCTGAGAATGCCCACGGGAGACTACAAAAAGCCACGTTCGATCCCAGACATCCGTTTGGACAGATCTCAATCCGCATCTCCGCGGACGCGGACGACAGTGCTGGAATCGAAGTACAGCTACTGTTACTCCGTCTATTCGAGGTGTATTGCCAAGCTTCGGGAGAAAATTTCTTTCCAATCTACTCAGGCTTCCGTCAATGTACACACGCCCCCGTCTACAGGCTGCCGGTTAGCTTCGGTGGATACCGAGGTCTTCGCGGGTGATTATCTTCGGTGGCCAACCTTCAGAGACTTGTTTATGGCCATTTACTTCGAAAACTCGCGGCTCACCCCGGTAGAGAAGTTGTTCCACTTACTGTCCAAAAAAAGTGGTGACGCCCACGCCATTGTTTCTAAGGCTCCGCTTACCCATGAGGGGTTTGTCGCCGCATGGCAAAGCCTCACAGACCGCTTTGAGAACCGGCGGCTATTGGTCAACAGCCAGTTGAAGATCCTTTTCAACATCCAGGCTATTTCTCAAGAGTCCGGGGTCGCGCTGAAGGAGCTGCAAGCTACCATTCAGAGTTGTTTGACAGCCCTAGAAATGTCTTCCGTTAATGTTGAGGCTTGGGACCGTCTCCTTATATTTATGATTTCGTCAAAGCTCCCCAAGTTCACACTTTCTATGTGGGAGCAATCCGTACATAATAAGGCCGAGATTTCAACATGGAAGGAATTAGATAACTTCCTGACAGAGCGCCATCGCACTCTGGAGGCCATCGACGATGTCAGGCCTAGTGGCTCCGTGCAATTTCCGCCAAGGTCGGGACTTTCTACTGCCCCTGCTCGGAGGCTCACTTCATACGAGACTCGAGTGGTTCCGGGCCAAAAGGGCTGCGATCTCTGTTCGAGGGAGGACCACCCCATTCGCTTATGTCCGCGTTTCCTAGAAATGGATGTAAATGGGCGCTCTGACGACATAACAAGGAAGCACTTATGTCTAAACTGTTTTGGCCGAGGGCACCAGCAGCGAGACTGCACGAGCGCCCGTACATGTTTCACATGCCACAGCCGACACCACACCCTCCTGCACCGCGGCAATCCGTTCGCCACCGCTCCAAGTCCGCCTATGGCGCCTACCGCTCCAAGTCCGCCTATGGCGCCTACCGCTCCAAGTCCGCCTATGGCGCCTACCGCTCCAAGTCCGCCTATGGCGCCTACCGCTCCAAGTCCGCCTACGCCAGCAAACGGCTCAGAGGATCAGTCGAATGTGCAGGTGTGTTTCGCTTCCGGGTCAGGAGCAGTCCTACTGGGCACGGCCCTTATCAACGTGTGCCATTTGGGGTGCACCGTCCAAGCACGAGCACTGATAGACTCAGGCTCCGAAGCGACGTTCATAACGGAACGACTGTTCAACCTCGTCAAGCCTCCCTTCAAGACGATTCAAGCCCAAGTTTCCGGCCTTAATCAAACCATTTCCGCGCAGTCTACTAAATTGTGCCATTTCTCTATTCGGTCGCCGTCAAGACCCGGGCTACAATTAGAGACTGCGGCTTACGTTCTTCCGCAATTGGCAGGAAATCTGCCATCATATCCGATTTCGCGAGATCGTCTCAAGGGGCTGCCCAATATTACCCTGGTGGACCCCAACTTCTTTGAGAGCTCCCAAGTCGATGTGTTATTAGGAGCTGACATTCTTCCGTCCATTCTCCTCGGTAATTCCAAGGCTAACATCTGCGGGTCGCTTCTCGGTCAGGAGACCATTTTCGGATGGGTGCTGACAGGCCCATTATATCCAGCCAATCCCCGCAGCGTGTCTGTTTTTTCCGCACGAGTAGCCCGCAGCCTCGGTGACTCACTGGTTCAGGGTTTCGATTCCGGATGCGAGCATAATTCTGTTACGACTCCTTCTTCGATTTACACATCGCATCACGCTGCACGGTGGCAATCAGCTGATGATCCGACTGATCCGGGTCTAATTCTAGATTCCAAGGTCATATTCAGCACGATGTCGCCACGCCCCGTCACTGGAGAGCAGATGTACTCGAGGTACACTATCCTACCGATGCCGAGTCTGCAATGGGATCCATCCGTTGAAGAAGTGTCGGCGCTTCCTACGCCTTAGTGCCGAGGAGCGGCTCCGAGTGGTTCTCGTGAACCGCTATTGCTCGAGCTGCCTGGCCCACGAACACTCCGATCCTGTCGGCGTGGGGACGGCTGTAAGACGTGTGGTCAGGATCACCACACGCTGCTGCACCCCGGGACCAAGAAGCACCGGTCACCGCCCACGGGAGACAGTACACCTGGTGTCTCGCTCTCTCGTCGGCCTCTCGTCATCCGCCAACTCCCGGTGCGTTTCGGGTGCTTCTCGCCCTGCGTCCGCCATTTTCCGGCACTCACAAGCCGATCGACTTCCCGGCGCTCGTCGGCAACTCCTCGGCATTCTTCCGCCACTGGCTGGCAGTCGTCAAGCGCTCCACTGCTTTCGTCCACCGCTCTTCCGCCCGCGTCATCCGCGCCTAGGAAACTTTCCGCCTCTCCTCGAGGGCCCCCGCAGGACGCGCTCGCTGCGCCCACCCTATCGTCGCTGCTGAGACGGAACAGCGTCAACATCGGGACCCCGATTTTCGACACGGGGGCCTTCATCGACCCGTGTACGCCCTCTAGGTGCAGTGACGCATAGCTAGCGACGAGGGATCTGTTGCAACCCGAGCGATTGCAAGGGGGGGAGAATGTTTAGGTGAGGGGCCGTCGTGCCGCTCAGCTGAAGAGCGCATCCGCGCTGAAGAGCGCACCCGCGCTAAAGAGCGCACCCGCGCTGAAGAGCGCATCCACACTCGCCTCTCTGTGCCCTCTCTCTCGCTCGTTGGTTGTCGTCGATCGTCTCTTTTTGTACTAGTTTTTAAGTCAGTATTCTCATGTAAGCAGCAAAATAAAGCTGACCGCGTTATATCCACTGGAAGACACCCCCGACTTTTTCTTCAACATTTCTACTCCTGGAATCTTTTGCGGTAACCACGCCCCCCTACAAACAATATGAAAATAATAAAAAATTATAAAAATATATATTGGGACTATTCAGAATCCGAAGTGTCTGAGTCGACCAATGAATTGTTAGGAAAAGCAATCAGCTTGACAACATCCTCATCTAAATTGACAGGCTTTTTGGATAACTGTGATGGCTTAGATAAGGATTAATGGATCTGATGAAATAAATAACCTATTCATAACATCTTGCATCGTATTAACTCTTTTGTCTTTCCTAGAGTGGTTCAGTCGTATTCTTCTGAAATCTTTATTCCTGGCTTCGAGTGCTTCTTCAGACATTAATCCAATAGGCAGACTTACATGGTTTATGACGTCTGCACCATGGATTAATATTTTGTGAATGGACGCGGGCATGTAATATAATTCAATAAACATTTCAGCCGTTTCCATAGCATATGAGCGAAATGTCTCCGAATCGATTTCATGTCCACTGGCCAGTACACGAAGAATTACACTGAACTTATATATAAGCTCTTTTCAGACTCCGGTAATTCTTGATACTAATTCTGGTTCTTTGAAAAACCGTCTCGCAGTATTACCATTGTTTGTATTTCCACTATGAGCAATAGGTATATCTACCAATAAGCCCATTTGCTCACTAAGTTGCACTTGAATTTCAGATGTTCGTGCCTGTACAACCGGCTTATCATTACCGCGAACTTGCCATTTTTTAATTGGAAGTCGATAAGAAATGTGTAAAACACATTCAAAAAATCGTATCCAGGTATGAATGGTTGACAGCCCATATTTAAATAAGTCGGCATCAACTTCATAACTTTTCACCAAATCTAAATTATTCATATTTTTTGGTGCTGCTCGACAAAGTCCACATATTTGCGAAGAGGCTTCTGCAAGGACACTAAATGTTTTTCCATCTAACATGGTCATGTTAAATTTATGAAAAATTGTATATGATTCGGTTATTGTTGGTTTAATTGCTAATATTTGACTATTTATATTTTCAGTCTCAGAAATAATTAATTCTGTAGATTCCTTTTGGCAAATTAGCTTAATGGGCCGACAATATCGAGTTGATGAAGGTCTATCGTTCTTCCACAAAATTTTAGCTCCAAGCTGCACATGCAAAGGAACAAGACAGACAGAAAATAGGTGCTGATCGACCATACTCATTTCACTATCATTAAACTTTTGAAGATAGGTTGAGTGACCACTGCTGCCATCGCATCCCCATTTGTATATGGCAGTTAAAATAGTATTATCATTTGATAATTTCTGCTCTTCAAAGCCTTGCGGGTACGATTTTATAATACGGCTTACCGTATGGTCATCTAAGCTTTGCAGTGTCGTTTCAGCAGAACAATCCGTAAATTTAAGATTTTTTGGGTAACATAAAATCTTTGCTGAATGCAGCTTTTGGTAACTTGGGTATATATTTTCGTTCCTTTCTTTTGCAGAACATCTGGTCAGTTTGTATGTATGCTTTGTGTGGCCCACATCAATATAGAATGCAACCGCTTCTTCTGGAGTGAGAGGAACAGGTAGATTCCTTGGTGTTTCCAGTGATTGTTTTATGTTTCGTCCAGATTTCTCATCATTTTTTAAAGAACAAACTATTTTTGAAGCAGTGCGCATTCCGGACTTGTACAAACTGCTACTTGTTGCTACCAACAACTGTTCACAAGTCGATTCCTGAACTAAGTTAGCTACTTTTTTGACTTGGGCTTTCTGGCACAGATCACCAAAATTCTACCTTGGTCTGCCAATATCAATATTACATATCAAGCTATTTATGATTTTTTTTTTCGAAAAATGCTTTGTTGTAATGGCAAGTTTTCCATTTTGTTGTAAGCCGGCTAACAAAATTTGACAATTTCTTTTTAATTTCTTGTTGTTCAACTTCAGATAAACAGCTGCTTTTTGAAATGTGCCCGAACACATATTCGGTAAGCACCAACTTTTTTTTTCTGCTACACTTTCGCTAAGCCACAAGGCAAAAAGACGTCTCCTATGGACTGACATTCCACCTATAAAGTGTAATAGACTTAAGAATTGGCCGTAGTTGGCTCTCATTTTGAACATTTTGACACCACAGACACTTACACTTCTCACAAATACTAACATTAGAATGAATACGATTGAATCACATTAGTTACAGTCCAACAAAGACAATAAACCGTTTAAAAATCATTACTTCAAAACCATATTAATAACAATATATTTGTAGGCTACACATACATAGACGAATCACGAACACATTATTTACATTTAGTACATACCTTAGTTTAACAAACACAATGGTTACTTCAATAAAAAATCGTCAATTTGTTTTTTTTTTCAATATATTAAACGCGCCTCAAAATTAACCTTAAAAATTGCAAACATACGTGAAAAACATATGATTACTTCGGAAGATCACAATTGATCACAACAGCCATTTGAAAGCTTTTAACAAGCTTTTGTGAGCTTTATCCATCTTAAATTCCAGTAATCTAAATAAAACTGCTGCTCAAGATTTCTTGCAACCGACTCTAAGTCTCAAGCAGCAAACACAACTTAAAGCAGTTATACATTATTATCCGTCGTTCGAAAAAGAAGGACTAGGATCTACCTCGCCAATCAAACAACAATTTTATCCCAATCAAACAACGATTTTACCCCATCTCCCGATAGAGAGAAATTGCTTTGTGACGAAATAGATCGCATGCTTGAAATGGACATAATTGAGTAATTGAAGAAGCGCCAAATTCACCATGATCTTCATCAGTCATACTAGGCATAGTACGTTTGTGCTTAGACGCTCGAAAACTGAACTCAGTAACCGTGAGGGATGCCTATCCCATTCCAATTATTGAAGGACTTCTCAGCCGTCTCCCACCGGTTAACTGCATATCAAAGATCGACCTTAAAGACGCCTTTTGGCAAATATGCCTCGACAAAGATACTCGAGCAAAAACAGCTTTTACCATACCGAACAGACCATTGTACCAATTTAAGCGGATGCCATTCGGATTAACGAACGCTCCTTAAAAAATGTGTAGGTTAATGGATCTGGTAATTCCGTAAAATCTTAAGCAGAACATCTTAGTTTATTTAGATTATCTGTTGATCCTATCAGATAGTTTTGAATCTCACTTACTCCACGTATCCGAAGTAGCCACCCAATTACGTAAGGCAGGACTCACTATTAACATAAACAAAATCCATTTTTGCCTTAAACAGGTAGACTACCTGGGTTATGTAGTTGGGGAAGGTAGCTTACGAGTCAACCCAGACAAAATATCTGCTGTTAAATAATTCCCGATTCCACAGAATCAGCGTCAACTCAGACGATTCCTTGGAATGACTGGTAGGTACCAACTTTTTATTCCAAACTATTTCACAATTATATTTCCCTTGACCGAACTCCTAAGAGGAAAACACTATCTCATGAACCAATCCGACTTAAATGAACGATTGGCTACATGGGCTATTAAACACCAAGGGTACGGTTTCACAAGTGTTCATAGCATAGGAAGTGAGAGTGTTTGGGCAGACGCTCTTTCCCGAGCATATGAAAGTTCAGCTGCAGATGCAATCTCCGCTCTGGAGTATGAAACTCTTGTCCAAATCTTCCTGGATTCAGAAGCATTTAAGGATGTAGTCTCATGTTCCGGCCTACTTTTTAGAGGTTATTTCAAAAAATTTTTTTTTAATAAAAAATAATGCGATTGTTCCAATTTTCACATATGTTTTTATAGGCATCATAAACTATTTTTCAGTTTCATTTATTCTTGTGTAGTTTAATACACTTTATAGCATGCCAAATTGTTTTGTAGGGGGGCGCTGCTGCCGCCAAAGATTCCAGAAAAGTTGAAAATGTTGAAATAAGAAGTCGGGGGCGTCTTTCGGATGGTATAACGCGGTCAGCTTTATTGGGCTGCTTACATGAGATAACTTAACTTGGAAGGAAAACAAGGCAAAATTAATAGCAAAAAATACGATCGACGACGGCCGACAAAGGAGCGAGAGCGCAAAGAGGGGCGAGCGCGGATGCGCTCTTCAGCGCGGGTGCGCTCTTCAGTGCTGGTGCGCTCTTCAGCGCGGGTGCGCTCTTAAAGTTGCGGCACACCGGCCCCTCACGTAAACATCCTCCCCCCCTTGCAATCGCTCGGGTTGCAACATATCCCTCGTCGCTAGCTATGCGTCACTGCAGCTAGAGGGCGTACACGGTCGATGAAGGCCCCCGTGTCGAAAATCCGGGTCCCGATGTTGACGCTGTTCCGTCTCAGCAGCGACGATAGGGTGGGCGCAGCGAGCGCGTCCTGGGGGGGCCCTCGAGGAGTGGCGGAAAGTTGCCTAGGCGCGGATGACGCGGGCGGAAGAGCGGTGGACGGCACCCAATGAGTGGCGGACGAAAGCAGTGGAGCGCTTGACGACTGCCAGCCAGTGGCGAAAGAATGCCGAGAAGTTGCCGACGAGCGCCGGGAAGTCGATGGCCGTGGATCGGCTTGTGAGTGCCGGAAAATGGCGGACGCAGGGCGAGAAGCACCCGAACCGCGCCGGGAGTTGGCGGATGACGGCCGACGAGAAAGCGAGACACCAGGTGTACTGTCTCCCGTGGGCGGAGACCGGTGCTCCTTGGTCCCGGGGTGCAGCAGCGTGTGGTGATCCTGACCACACGTCTTACAGCCGTCCCCACGCCGACAGGATCGGCGTGGGCCAGGCAGCTCGAGCAATAGCGGTTCACGAGAACCGCTCGGAGCCGCTCCTCGGCACTAAGGCGTAGGAAGCGCCGACACTTCTTCAACGGATGGATCCCATTGCAGACTCGGCATCGGTAGGATAGTGTACCTCGAGTACATCTGCTCTCCAGTGACGGGGCGTTGCGTGGGCGTGGCGACATCGTGCTGAATATGACCTTGGAATCTAGAATTAGACCCGGATCAGTCGGATCATCAGCTGATTGCCACCGTGCAGCGTGATGCGATGTGTAAATCGAAGAAGGAGTCGTAACAGAATTATGCTCGCATCCGGAATCGAAACCCTGAACCAGTGAGTCACCGAGGCTGCGGGCTACTCGTGCGGAAAAAACAGACACGCTACGGGGATTGGCTGGATATAATGGGCCTGTCAGCACCCATCCGAAAATGGTCTCCTGACCGAGAAGCGACCCGCAGATGTTAGCCTTGGAATTACCGAGGAGAATGGACGGAAGAATGTCAGCTCCTAATAACACATCGACTTGGGAGCTCTCAAAGAAGTTGGGGTCCGCCAGGGTAATATTGGGCAGCCCCTTGAGACGATCTCGCGAAATCGGATATGATGGCAGATTTCCTGCCAATTGCGGAAGAACGTAAGCCGCAGTCTCTAATTGTAGCCCGGGTCTTGACGGCGACCGAATAGAGAAATGACACAATTTAGTAGACTGCACGGAAATGGTTTGATTAAGGCCGGAAACTTGGGCTTGAATCGTCTTGAAGGGAGGCTTGACGAGGTTGAACAGTCGTTCCGTTATGAACGTCGCTTCGGAGCCTGAGTCTATCAGTGCTCGTGCTTGGACGGTGCACCCCAAATGGCACACGTTGATAAGGGCCGTGCCCAGTAGGACTGCTCCTGACCCGGAAGCGAAACACACCTGCACATTCGACTGATCCTCTGAGCCGTTTGCTGGCGTAGGCGGACTTGGAGCGGTAGGCGCCATAGGCGGACTTGGAGCGGTGGCGAACGGATTGCCGCGGTGCAGGAGGGTGTGGTGTCGGCTGTGGCATGTGAAACATGTACGGGCGCTCGTGCAGTCTCGCTGCTGGTGCCCTCGGCCAAAACAGTTTAGACATAAGTGCTTCCTTGTTATGTAGTCAGAGCGCCCATTTACATCCATTTCTAGGAAACGCGGACATAAGCGAATGGGGTGGTCCTCCCTCGAACAGAGATCGCAGCCCTTTTGGCCCGGAACCATTCGAGTCTCGTATGAAGTGAGCCTCCGAGCAGGGGCAGAAGAAAGTCCCGACCTTGGCGGAAATTGCACGGAGCCACTAGGCCTGACGTCGTCGATGGCCTCCAGAGTGCGATGGCGCTCTGTCAGGAAGTTATCTAATTCCTTCCATGTTGGAATCTCGGCCTTATTATGTACGGATTGCTCCCACATAGAAAGTGTGAACTTGGGGAGCTTTGACGAAATCATAAATACAAGGAGACGGTCCCAAGCCTCAACATTAACGGAGGACATTTCTAGGGCTGTCAAACAACTCTGAATTGTAGCTTGCAGCTCCTTTAGCGCGACCCCGGACTCTTGAGAAATAGCCTGGATGTTGAAAAGGATCTTCAACTGGCTGTTGACCAATAGCCGCCGGTTCTCAAAGCGGTCTGTGAGGCTTTGCCATGCGGCGACAAACCCCTCATGGGTAAGCGGAGCCTTAGAAACAGTGGCGTGGGCGTCACCACTTGTTTTGGACAATAAGTGGAACAACTTCTCTACCGGGGTGAGCCGCGAGTTTTGGATGTAAATGGCCGTAAACAAGTCTCTGAAGGTGGGCCACCGAAGATAATCACCCGCGAAGACCTCGGTATCCACCGGAGGTAACCGGCAGCCTGTAGGCGCGGGCGTGTGGACATTGACGGGCGCCTGAGTGGATTGGGAAGCAATTTTCTCCCGAAGCTTGGCAATACACCTCGAATAGACAGAGTAACAGTAGCTGTACTTCGCTTCCAGCACTGTCGAGGCGGCCGCATTGTCGTCGGACACGGCTAGCAAATCGGAGCAGCTCTCATAGCTCTTCTCCACCTTCTCCCATAGTGCCTGAATTTGGTCCCGATGAACTTCGCACATGTATTGGGAGCCTATTTCCGTTTCTGGGGCGCCCGGAGTACTTATGTTAGCCTCAAATTGGATAATTCGATCTGTTGTGGCGATGAACTTTTTCAACGCCACTTCGACCGCACTTCGAGCCATTTTTGCGACGGAGTGAGTCTGCCTCTGTGAAGGACCCTTGGACTGGCACTGGTAGCCTTAGGCTTCAAAAGAGGCGTCCGCGGAGATGCGGATTGAGATCTGTCCAAACGGATGGCTGGGATCGAACGCGGCTTTTTGTCGTCTCCCGTGGGCATTCTCAGAGTCCAATTCGCTGATCAGCGCTTGTCGACTGACTCGCGCAACAGGTGCCCCGTACGAAGTGGTGGCCGGTCGCACTAATGTGATGAGAACGGTGAGATCGCGGATGAAAGGCAATTACAAGGAGCAAGTGCGAACTAGTGGCGCCGATGTGGAAAGGAAAGTCGTGTGCGGCACAATTCGAATGTGGAAGGAAAAACACTTCAGGCACCAGAAAAAACCCAAAAGGAGACGAGGTTTGTTCGGATTGTAGGCGGATGTTGCCTGATGCGGAGTAGAAGCAGAGTTGGAGGCACGAAAAAATGGAACAAGTACCGGAAAATTCGTGCTTGTTCGGAAAAAAATGATGACGGTCTATATATGTATGTATATTTCGACTTGTGTGGTTCGTACTGAATTTAATATATATACTGAGATATTAAATTCTTAACTATTTTCAAATTTGCGGAGCCGGAAGGTGGACTTAACTTTGGCTTGAATTTAACACACAAAAAATATAAATAATTAATTTTTGGCTAACTGTCGGATTTAAATATGATGGAGCCAGAAGATGGAATTAAAAAACCGCGGCTCTATTCGGACAAAAGGTGGATAATTAAATTAATTAATGATAATTTTCCGATAATTAAATCTTCGACTTTAATTATTGAGTGGCCGGCAAGGTGAATTAAAAAATCTGGCCCTTTGCTCGAACGGAAAATAAGAATTAAATAAGTTTTCGTAGTTATAATTATAAATACATAAATTTATAATTAATTGATTTTTTAATCTATTTTGTTATGCAGCCGGTTATGCCGTCGGCACCCTGTACGTACCTCAAAGAAAAATAAACAGAACCGAAAAACACAACACGGCTAGGTCGAGAATTTAAGCGACACAATCACGGATTTGTAGTGAAATGGTGGTTTATAATTGTTGGTTTTAGAAAATGTAAAATATTTTTTAAATTTTATCGGCTATATATTTCCTGAAATTGGAGGCAGAAAATATTTGGAAATTATATGGACATGCATGCAAGTAGGGCACGGGCATGTGGGGCATATGATGGTACAGTAGAGCTTCGATAAGTGGACTGTATATGTTAAATTTTATCGGTTATATATTTCCTGGAATTGAAGGCAGAAAATATATGGACATGCATGCAGGTACGGATATATGTAAGGGCATGTGGGCATATGTTGGCACAGTGGAGCTTTGATAAGTGGACTGTATAATTGGGGGATTGAGGAAGACAAAAACAAATATTACGACAGCGGCGGACTGTTCGGTGAATTTGGAAATTCCGGAACTAATTCACACCGGTGGCCAATATTTATTATGCCTTCTTTTTGTCACCACACAATTTCACTGTTCACTTGCGAATTTTTCGCGGATTAATTGCACCAAAAAAATATGCGTATGTGCGTATGTATGTATGCGGATGCACATATGCCTCGACCGTTGGCAAGCGAATGAATAACGGAGAGGCCGAAAATGGCGAGGAATATGGGCAGCACACAAAACGGAGACGGATAGAAAAAATTGCCGAATTTTAAGATTATTACAGATTATTAGAAAATCTCAACCTGCCGTTGTGTCGGAAAACTCGGACTTGGAGTTGACACGGAGTGAAAACAATCTTGCAGCAGTGTGAACGAAATTTAATGTTCGGATCACTGCTGAAGACCGGCAGAGAGATGGGGACGGAAAAATGTACTTATCTTTTGGCGGAACAATGCCGAGAACTGCTGGCAGAAGAAAATCCAGTAATTATCCGGCTCGAAGGACCAATGTTTTGTAGGGGGGCGCTGCTGCCGCCAAAGATTCCAGAAAAGTTTAAAATGTTGAAATAAGAAGTCGGGGGCGTCTTTTGGATGGTATAACGCGGTCAGCTTTATTGGGCTGCTTACATGAGATAACTTAACTTAGAAGGAAAACAAGGCAAAAGTAATAGCAAAAAATACGATCGACGACGGCCGACAAAGGAGCGAGAGCGCAAAGAGGGGCGAGCGCGGATGCGCTCTTCAGCGCGGGTGCGCTCTTCAGTGCTGGTGCGCTCTTCAGCGCGGGTGCGCTCTTAAAGTTGCGGCACACCGGCCCCTCACGTAAACACAAAATATGCGTATAAAAAGAAAGGTAGGTCCCTGGCGCAGGTGATTTCGACTGATAGAGTCATCCGAAACAAAAAATTAGAATAGATTATTGTTTTGTAAGCTTATGGCTCTGTCCCGTACTAGAATGAAATATTTTCATCAATAAACAACAAAATGGCGAACTCACAAAAAAATTTTTTTTTTTATTTAAAAATTTATCTTAAATTAATAATAAAAAAAACTCATCATTAAAAATAAATGATTCTAGTACGGGACAGAGGTGTTACTTTTTAGAACAACATATCCAAATTTCAGCTAGATCGGTACCATAGAATTTTGTGAATCACCTGCGCCGCACACAAAAGAAATGTCGTTCCGAGAAAAACGCGTTTAAAGTTTAGACGCTACCGAGAAACTCATACTTTTCGGTGTAGGCGCGCTTTCGATTATGGGCTGTATCTCTATCATTATTTGATATTTGAAACTTTAACAGTACATTCTTAATAAACAGCACTATCAAAATATGTAAAAAAAAAAAATCGATTTTTTCAACCTCACACATGAGACTCATCCTTAAGTCATCCGAATATACCTCATTGATAAAGAAATTCAAAAACGCCGATTTGCCAGATTTTCAGGTCATTGATAGTTATATTTATCATCGAACGGAATTTTCTGAAAACGGCCATGCCGCTGATCGTTGGAAACTTTTTGATCCCAATTCACTGCAAGTCGGAGTAACATATGCAGCACACGATCAGCCAGTTTCAGCTCATTGCGATATTGCCAAATGCTTAGACCAAATCAGGCGAAGATTCTAT
Organism: Drosophila parabipectinata; assembly: GCA_018153455.1. Lineage (NCBI taxonomy): Eukaryota > Metazoa > Arthropoda > Insecta > Diptera > Drosophilidae > Drosophila > Drosophila parabipectinata. The sequence goes on from JAECYA010000114.1 coordinate 877,696, forward strand.
TCGCCTAAGTTACCAAAAGAAACTTCTTATTAAGCAAAGCAGCTGAGCATTTTAACGCCAAGATTGCTCCAGTCGGTATGAGAGCCCGAATCAAAAAGAAGCTAGACCAATTTTGTAACTTGTTGGAGGACATGAATGGCAAGGAAATTGGTTAATATCATGCCAAGGATATTTGGTAATGGTGCACTCTCCTAGTGTTATCCAGTTTTAATGCAAAAGTGTTTTCCCTCGATTCAAACTTTAGGGGAGGGGTGTGTAGTGTGCACCTTATTCCGAGACAAAAACCAATATCTGGGCAGGCCAATATTTCATTCCTTTACTGTATCCACCCAACAGATGGGAAAAGATCTGCATAGACAGATGCCCACCCACTCATGCATGAACGCAGCAAAGTAGGTAGAAAATCATACGATTCCTCCGTTAGGTAGGGAAGTTTATGAAAGCATGGGAATGCTGGAGCTTTTAGAACGTTCTTAGCATTTATTCTATTCCGTCAGCATACTTTAAAAGTGAAGACAATTCTGCCAAGACACGTATTCTACACGAAAGAGACACGAAAATTGCTAAGACACGAACATTCTACAAGACACAAGACGAGCGAAGGCAATTCACCCTGAAATAAAGTTAAAAACAATTGTGATCGTGTTGGGGGAACAAATTTATAAGGTGAGAAAATATTGAAATAGTTCGAATATCCCACATGAACAATCCCTTGTCAGGTGGCACAGCGTTACGACGATTCTGACCAGGTTCAGCTGATACGCTTTCCGTTTGGAATTTGGCCTCGGATCAGGCGTAGGACAAGGTCGAATCCAGAGAACAATGCTTCGAGTGACCCAACATCTTCGCCTGGACCGCCGTTAAAGTGCCAGCATCAGCCGAAAGAGAAACCCTAAAATAAATATGCATTACGGAGGATCAGGATGTAGAGGAGTCTGTTTTTTTGGATGTAGGATGTAGTCTGTTTTTTTGCTTCAGCGAGCAGCCAGCAAGGTACTAGAGTGCGAGTTTTTGTATCTATATTATCTTTGTGAGCCTGAGTAGGTCACTGATATTTGCCTGCGAGCATGTGTGTGTGATACTGAATGATAATTTCGAGAATACTGAATTGCACCCTAATAAAAATTATGTTAAATTTTCCTTTAGTTTAATATTATATAATAAATTCTTAATATCGGATAAATGTTAACTCTAAGGAGGATGAAGTATTAAGCATAGGTCCGTATCTGAAGTTTAGTTTTAGAAGCAGACCAAATCAGCCTTAAAAGGGAGATCAGTCAGGTGTTTCCCTCTTGTATTCTTATTCTTTTTGTATTAAGTAAACAGCGAAAATCACCTCATCCTCTTGAGCCCAACGATCGGGCCCAATGGGAATGGGAAAACATACAATTTCCCATACAATGGGAAAACCGTGACACGTTTTACTTTCCGTTTTGAATAATAGGTTTAATTGTATTTTCTTATGGATTGTATTTTCTTATTTTTGAATATCTTTAATTATATAAAATGAACATGAGATAAATTCTTTTATTTAGAGCACTTCGGATTCGAACATGGCAGTTGAATATGGGTAAACCCCACTGTTTAGTGTAAAGTTTACATGAAAGGGACGGTATAGACGAAGGATAATAGCGTAAGTGGAATTAGTAGAATTAGAAGAATGCGTTCGAAGAGCCGCTTCGCCAGAAAAGGAGGTATTATGTTCACATGGGGCTCAAACCGTCTCCCATCGCACTCAACGGCGGTCATATAACCGGACATTTGACGAAATGCTAGGACTTGGATTTAAGTACACATATTTGTATTTGCAAGAACATTTATGCATACCACTGAGTACTGATTGCATTCGACATGCGTACGACATGGCCTATTAGTCCATTAAGTGAAACATATATTTATACCCTTGCAGAGGGTATTATAATTTTTTACAAAAGTGTGCAACGTAATGAAGGATACATTTCCACCCATATAAAGTATATATATTCTTTATCAGGATCACCTCCTGAGTTGATATGATCGTGTCCGTCTGTCTGTTCGTCTGTCAGTCTGTTTCTTCGTGAACTAGTCTTTCAGTTTTAAAGCTATCGTCTTGAAACTTTGCACACACCCTTCTATCTTTTGCACGCAGTATATATGTAAGTCGGAACGGCCGGAATCGGCCGACTAATCTTATAGCTGCCAAATAACTGATTGATCGAAAATGGTGTAACTTTTACGGTAAATTTTAGTAAATATTCTATTTTGGGTCATTTGATCCAACCTACCAAATTATAAAGATCGGCCGACTATATCTTATAGTTGTATAATATATAACTGAACGATCGGATATGGTATTTGGTAGATAAATCAACTTCCGCATTTTTGAAGATAGAAGCTTGGGACTTTTTTTAGATTTGTATTGTAATTAATTAGTTTTATTATGATTTTATCATAAGGATCGGTCAACTATATCCGATGTTTACGAGATATATCCGGTTTTAACTTCAAGGGTATATCAACTTCGGCTCCGCTCGAAGTTAGCTTTCCTTTCTTGTTTTAAATACTAATTATGTGACGCAAGGCCGAGCAAAATGAATTATTTAAAAACCGGATGATCTGGTTAGAAGATAGACCAGTTTGTGGTGCCAAGCAGTGGCTTAATGTTATGAACAGGAAGTGCGAGGCCATAGCGAGGCTAAGGCTCTCAATTGCGGAGAGGGCGGCTAGACATAGGCCCGTTGAAGTCGAGCGGCTGAAAGAGTCACATACTTAAGAAAAATAAATAAACTAATTCAGCAGCTACTGCCTGACCCGACAGCTAACAAAGAACATTTCGAGTTTTGGTTGTCTCCATTGCACTCGTAAAATCGCTATTTTAAATATTTATTGGATTTGGAATACAATGCATTTAAAAACTTGGCAGAAGATAAAAAAAAGTTTTTAAAGATAGGAAAACTTAAATTCAAGCAGACTTCCGCTCTTAAATGGGACGACATAAAGTCCAAGGACCAAGAAGTGGAGGTAGTGGAACTTCAAATGATGGAACATTTTTCAGCGATACGAAATAGTCTGCTGTTTTGGAGAAAATCATTAAAATGGATGCTTTGCATTTGACACCTCAAAAATGCTTATTAAATTGTATCCATGGTATTATCTTCCACCATCCGTTCACAATGTTCTAATTCACGGTTCTGAACTTTCCCTTATTTTGGAACAAGTTGAACAAAATAGTTGTCGGAAGAAGCTGCCAAATCTTATTGGCTTACTGAACACTTCTGCTAAGTTGGGTAACTTGACTACAGCCGCTGCCGTGGAAAATGTGATGAGAGAATTCCTGCGAATTCTGAGACGAGAGGCCGATACCATAACGCCATCCTCCTGGAACGTTGCCGAGGCTGAGCGCAGCCTGAACGAATTACCTTCCATTGGTACAAGCCTTTTACAAACAACGCGAAGGCAGCGTGCTTCATTCCTTTAGTGGGATCTGCCAATACCCGTCCTTTAAGTTGAGGCTTGCTTCCCTAAATTCTTGCTTCCCTAAATCTTGCTTCCCTAAATTGCCCCAAATAAAGTTAATTCGTGGCTGTGGGTACGCATCTTTTATTGATTTAGCGATGGTCTGACGGAAGTCCACGAACATCCTCCATTGACCATTTTTCTTATTCACTATCACAATGAGTAAGCTACACACGCTATTTAAGCGCTGGTTGCAGCCTTTTTTGCAGCAGCTCTTCAAAATTTCCTCTTGTGTTTTTTGGTTTCCAGGATACCTCTGCTTTATTGGGATGTCGTCCTTAAACGTCCTTCAAGGATGTCAGATCAGTCCGCTTAATCGCTTCGTTTCAGGGCTATCGGACGTGATCGGGAAATGGCCAAACTCGACTCTTATACCCTGGGCTTCGGTGGAACCGTCCTTCTTCACTCGTCTCGCTTGTATCCACTCTAATTTGTCTGGGCTTTCCGACCCAGCATCCGCTCAACTCTACTAGCTCTACTTAGAAACACTCCAACACTTCAGTGACGGACCTACCAGCTTCTTAAAGAGACACGTCCCAGGTCGCTCCAATGTGCACCGTTATATATTGACTGAACCGCGTTTTCGAGTTTTCGGTACCGACAGTTTTTCCTAGTTCCCAATAATCAACGCGTTCAATTGAATGCTCTTTTTTGTGGTTATATATAGAGAGCGGAACTGAGGGGATGGCGGTGGTCTGATGAGCGCGATGGCTAATGCCTAGCGGCTAATGCATTTTTAAGAGGGGTTCCACACCATGGGAGAGAGAGACATAGTGACAGGGAGCTTCTGCACGCATATGAAAAGTATACCTCGGAAAGACAAGGCTGGGTGCACGTGCGAAAAGCTCGAGGCTGACAGATAAGACTGCATCGATCGGAGATGCAGAACTTGGCGGAGGAGCCGACAACAAGGAACACGAGCACTTGCCGAAATAAGCCGCGCTTTCAAAACACTTGTCAGTATATGTGTTACTTATAAATGGTAGTGGATACTAAGTGTATTAACAATGCACGGAATAGAGCACACACCAGTCTTTCGTGAAGTAGAACTCAACGTATTCACCTGCCTTCACTCTGGCAATTGTTTGTTAAAGTTTAAATCATTATTTGTCCGAAATGTCAAAAATGAAGTGCGTATTCCTGAGTATCTACAAAGTATTTCACTTTTTAGAAAGAATATCAATGTCGAAGAGCGCACTTTTCTTAGTATGGCATAGCGAAGCGATCCCCACTAAGAAGTTCCACTAAAAAACTGCGCAATTTCAATAGGAGGCTTGTCCAGAAGTAGAAGAAATGCGATAGAAATAAGGCAGCTTTTAAAAAAAGTAATAAAGAATGGCTAGACACGCCTCAGGTGTTGATGGAAAGATCATCATTTAGTGTTCCAGAAAAACTCAAATCAACAAACTATCAGGCATTTCTGAGAAAAGGACTCGACGGATGTATAAGGACGGAAGGCGCAGTACATCAAGAATTGGGGATATTATAAGTACTGGAAGTACTGCCGGTACTGGAAGTCCCTTAGAATACCCTTGGTAGAATAATACAAGAAAAATTCAAGAAAAGTCACAATGAATAATGAATACGCTTTTTGTTTCTTCTGACTCTCTAATATCTTCAATGTCAAATGGCTCATCAATTTTGTCATCGAAAAATATTATTATGGACAAAGACGTTAAGAGCTTGCTTTAAGCAGAGAATCTTGGAACCGATTTGTGCGACTCTGCAAGGCAAGATTCAGAATAATAATTTTATTTAAAATTTTTGTGTATAATGTATATATTTGTTATTTGCTTATATAAGTTATTGTTATAAGTTATTTGTTATATAAGTTATAATTATATTTCTTACTCTTTTCTTTTGAATACAAAAAATTGTTGTCCTAAGAAAACAGAAAATAAAAAATCGATTGAAGATATCTCTAATATTTAATATTTTATTAAGGTTCAAACTCCTCCGTTAATACCAAACAGAGCACAAGCTGAGTCGTGGAAGGGGTGCTTCTTGAGGTCAGTAAATTATTGCCGGCCAGACATTCCGGACGCCGTTCTCATAAAGCTAGATATTACGCTAAGGATATTGGACCACCATATTCGCAGCCGTACCTCGCCCCTTGAAAGGAGCGCTGAGACTTTCTTTAGCATGTTCAAACTATTCCTCTTTTTTGGAGTAACCATTACCAATGAGATCCTCGCGTTTCATTGGAGAATCATCGAGGTTTTCCTCAGCAAACTGATGCATCGCTCGTACAGATAAATGGGAAGACGGTTTCGTTCAGTATGCATCCGTGTCCAAATTATAGGCTTGCAGCTCATCCAGAGTCATCCTCATTACAAAGCTCTTTCTCCACGAATTCTCTTCGAATTCATTAATATTGTTGTCTACACGTGCCCCTGTTGTTAGAAGCTCAATATTAGGAGATTCCAAAAAAATCTCTTAGTAGCCTTTTTTTATAATTTTATCTTGTAGCAGGTACACATTTAAAACTTTGCCATCGATTAAAGTCAAATGTGCTTCATATTTTTTGCCGCAAGTGTAGGGGTGTCATCAAAGTTTTTTATTTTTTTCGTTCTAATTTTTTATACCCTTGCGAAGGGTATTATAATTTTGTCCAAAAGTGTGCAACGCATTGAAGGAGACATCTCCGACCCTATAAAGTACATATATTCTTGATTAGCATCACCTCTTGAGTGGATATGAGCATGTCCGTCTGTCCGTCTGTCTGTCTGTCTGTTTCTACGCGAACTAGTCTCTCAGTTTTAAAGCTATCGACTTGAAACTTTGCACACACCATTCTTTCCTTTGCACGAAGTATATAAGTCGGAACGGCCGGGATCGCCCGACTATATCCTATAGCTGCCATATGACTGATTAATCGGAAGTGGTATAACTTTGATGTTTTCAAAGTTAGAGATTTTTAATTTTCAAATTTTGCACGATAGCTTTTTTTGGCACAATAATACTACATGCCAAATTTCATGAGGATCGGCCGACTATATCCTATAGCTGCCATATAACTGATTGATCGGAAATGGTATAACTTTGGTGTTTTTAGAGTAAGAGAGTTCAAATTTTACACGAGAGCTTTTTTGGCACAATAATATTACATGTCAATTTTCATGTGGATCGGCCGACTATATCTTATAGCTGCCTTATAACTGAACGATCGGAAGCAAGGGCGTAGTCAGAATTTTTCACAGGGGGGGCAAAAATTTTTTTCACACCTTTTATTATTTATATTCCACTTTTTTATTGAAACATATAAGAATCTTTATACATTACGCATCTATGTAAGTGCTAAACGGCGTGGATCTTCAGCGAATCTTTCCAAAACTTTTTCCACGTAATTGTTTTTGTTTTCTTGAACCATTTTCCTGTGGACACTCAGCATACATAATCCTGTAAGTTAACGTATTTTATTAATTGATACAATAAATAATTGATCAATTAATTTTAGAGTCCTTTTCTTACCATTCAAACGATTTTCTCCCATCGTCGAACGGAGCCAAGTCTTCACCCTTCTCAAAGTACTAAAAGTTCTTTCAATAGAACTTGTTGTACAAGGCAAGGCTAGAGCGATATGAAGGGCTTGCATCGTTGTTGGATAAAACATTTCCGCCTCCTTTACGAGATCACATAATTCTATTTGTTGCAGATCGTGAGAGCTCAATTTTTGTTTTTTCCAGAAATCGTACCACAATTCAGCCTCTCCATCGAAACCTTCAAGATTGTAAAATTTTGTGAAGTCCTTTGTTTTGACCTTAAACTCTTGAATGTTCATTTCTAACATGTTGGCTGGATGTAAGTGAAACAGAGAGTATGCAGGCAAATTTTCTTCTGAAAACCTTTTTCCTAATGCATTAATTAGGGAATCCAAGTACGGAATTAGAAGTGATATCTTCCAAAATTGAACGTCATTTGATGAAGGATGATTTGAGCGGTTTTGTTAACGGTTGATAGTTCTGGGTTTCTGAAGTGTTAATCCAAGTTCCTCTGCCATTGCCTTAGAATCCGACAACAGTTCTTCGATGCCTGAATCAGCATTCGTTCGATGATCTTTCGCTAAAGAAGTAATTCTATGGATTTGTTCTTTGCAAGCAAGCAAGTCGAGCTTTTTTGATTGTAAAATATTTACAACTGGCTGAAGGTAAGCAGAATACTTCGATATCAAAGAAAGACACACAATGAAGGTCGTCCGCGTGACGGCAGCGTGAAGCTGAAAAGCACTTTTCCTCGTTGAAGCGTTTCCTTCGATAGACAATTGTTCTAATCCATTGACAATGTGGACGAAATTCTGTTTGAATATTGCGATGCTTTTATATTTCTCTGACCATCGAGTTTCGCAAAAAGCAGGAATATTGGGAACGTATTTTCTCCGGGTAGTAGAATCACGATAAAAATTTATGACATCCTTTATAGTTGCTGTAGTATTGCGAATTTCCGGAACATCATTCAAATCATTCACAACCAAATTCAACTTGTGACTTGCACAGAAAAAATACAAAGCATTGGGAAATTTTATTCTCAAAATTGCCTGCACACCTTTATCTTTTCCTGACATGGACGAACAACCATCATAACCTTGTCCGTAGAATTTGTGAGGGTCTAGTCCCGCTTCAAAAATGAATTTTTCTATTTCAGCTGCGATTGTTTTGGCATCCATAGCATGCAACTCCACGAAACCTGCAAACTCTTCACGGACGATTTGTTTCTTTTGGTCGTAGAATCGAATACCGATTGAAAGTTGTTCTTTTCCGGATAAGTCACGACTTTCATCTGCCATGACACTGTACGCAGCTGCGTGTTTCGCATCATTTATGACTTCATCCTTGATGACTTTCCCACACAAATCAATTATTCCGTTCTGAATTTGCGGAGAGGTGTAAAAAGCATTCTTCCTTCTTTTATCGAAATGTTGCTTGAGACTTTGATCCCCAGCTTTAACTTGAAGTTTGAGCAAATCTTGGAACACGCCTTAAAATAAACAAAATTACTTGACTTATATAAAATAAAGAACGATTGAAGTAAATTTGTATCACTCGGTGTGAAATTATAGTTATTCCGAGTCAAGAATATTTATCTACCTCTGAGAATTAATTACCGAATTCTCCCCATCTAAATAACGTTACCCCAAATTCGCGAGCAATTAATACGTTTCTAGATTTAGATCTTATATTTTAATCAAATATGAATGATTTGTCAGAGCATCTGACACGTAATCGTCGTGGGTTCGGAGATAAATATTCTGTTTACCCCAAATGCTAATTTGGGGTAACGTTATTTAGATGGGAAGAATTCGGTAATTAATTCTCAGAGGTAGATAAATATTCTTGACTCGGAATAAAGATAAATATGATGTTTTCATAAAATAAAGAGTTTTTTTATATACGACAATAGAAATATCACACAAATCACCTTCGTTTTGGTCTTTTCCTCTTAAAGGCATATCGTGGGTACCACAAAATATTACAGTTGAAATGATGGAAGAAATTATTTTTCTATTCTTTTCCACCGTTTTATTGTGTCCTGTTTGTAGAGACAGGACGACAGGAGTACCTTCCATGAAACTTTTCGCTTCTTTGGCTGCCCCCAAGTGCCATTGATTAATGGAGTGATTTTTGCAATATTCATGCATTTTCTTGTAATTCTTAAAAGGGTTCTGTATAAAAGAGCCCAGAACACCATGAGCATTTTTCGGCGGAAAAAGGACGCAGTACAAACACAGAGCGCCTTTCAATTTTTTTGAATATTGGAGCCATGGTGAATAAGTTGTTAACCATTCGAATTTAAATTTTCTGGATGAATCTTCTACATCGTTACGAAAGTCGTAACTGCTTGGTGGTGTCCAACATCTTTTTAAGGCTTCCATTTTTTCGGCTGTTGACATACGCGACGATAGCCCAATCCATGACCCTAAATCTTGTGAGTGATATTCTTCTGAGCGCAATGTGTCCAAAGCTGCGGAAGAACTAGCAGGTTGATCATTGAGAGAAGCAGTAGTGGAAGGAGTCAAAGCTCTCATGTTTTTTTCATCGCTTTCGTTGCTCTCTTCGCTCCTAGCACGTTTTCGTTTTTGAGGCGCTGTACAAATATTAAGACAATCAGTTTCTCATTGCCAATAAGTTTTCAAAGTTCTCTAGTTCAACGTGTTCAATGCACTTACCTGTAAAGTATTTTCTAATATCTATTTTGATGTTGCTTAACAAATGCAGTATATTTACTAAGATAGAAAACTCGTCCGTGAAATATAAACAATTAATTCATCTTTTTGATGCAACCACACACTTATATACTGAATGACCGCTTTTATTTTACTTAGTTTGTATTTCATCTTTCCCTTTCGGTTGTGTAATTCGCATTTCCACGATTTAGGAGTGTTTTTTTTTTGTGTTGTGTGTCGGAATATGTGTAGCATTGTTTTTGTAAATCTTCACCCCGATTTTTTGGCGCCAAAAATTACGAATAACGTGGGGAGCCACGAGAGCTCGAGGAGCCATGGCCTTGCCCATCTATGATCTAAAGTATATATATGTATATATAATGCGTATATGTATATATATATATATATAATATATAATGCGCTGAAGTAATTCAACCTTTCAAATTTCCCACTTTCAAAAATATTTTGATTAATTTTTATTGATTTTCATCAACTTCCTCGGCTGATCAGGGGGGGGCAATTGCCTTCCCCTGCCCCCCCCTGCCAACGCCCATGATCGGAAGTGACCCAACTTTTGTGTTTTTGAAGATATTGAGAACTTGGTACAGATTTTAGTTTTTGTCAGTAAATCCGACCTCCCTTCAAAACGATCGGTCGACTATATCTTACAGCTGCCATATAACTGAACGATCGGAAATGGTATTTGGTTGAAATACCATCTTTGGTATTTTTGAAGATAGAAGCTTAGTACTATTTTTAGATATTTTATTGTAATCAATTGGTTTTATTATGATATTCTCATAAGGAACGGCCAACTACATCCGATGTTTTCTATATATATTCAGTTTTAACTGCAAGGGTACATAAATTTCGGTTCCGCCCGAAGTTATCTTTTCTTTCTTGTTTTTTTTTAATTTTTTATAAGTTCAGTTGTTTTCCTAATAAATTCAATTTTAAGGCGTCGACAGAATCTGACCGATTCAGGAAAAAGACTTAGCCAAATAATTTAATTTTTGGAATCTATAAATTTTAAGGCAATTATTTTGGTAACAATCAGCAACATATCTAATCCAACAGGCTTCTCCGTGTAAAATCGCTGTTTTTATCCTGTTTTGCAATGGGTTGCCTGATCAATTACGTCTTTCTGCACTTCAAATATGCGGTCAGCAGAATGATTTAATGAATTCTACAGCGATACTTCAACTTTAGATTCAGAATAAGTTATTTTATCTTGTTCTTGTCTGCATTTTAATTTCATTTTTCTAACTCTCGAATAAGGGGGTAAATATCACATACATGGAGCTTACTCATTAAATTTGTTGGCTAATGTAGAAGTTACATGCAACAACAGTGGCATGGAATCATCTTTTTTATCGACCAGAACAGATGCCGATTTTCGCTTTAACCTTGGTTCTGCTTCAGTATATGTGAAGCGTTTGCGACCAGGCTTTTTACGTGAAATATCATCTTTAAGAATCTCTATTTGTAAAGATGACGCGAGCCAGCTTTTCTTTAAAATGATGATTTAATGATGATGATGATGATTTAAAAATTAAAATAATGATGATGATTAAAATGAATGATTTGCATTTTGGCAAATTAGTGTTGATGAATCTAACGAATACCCTGCGTTTCTTTTTTATTATGTTTTACCGGACATCACTAAGTTCAGCCTCTTCAACATTTTGCAAAACAAGCTGCTGCACGGCAGATCGTTGGCGGTTGTTGTCGCTCCAACTGAAACATGTAACGTCGGCGTTAGATCAGTGTAGGTGGCAACCCCGGGGAGGGGAGATGGCAACCGATCTGGGAACCTTTTGCCGTAGTAGGACCGTAGCAAGGAGTTAGGCGTTTCCAATGTCCGGAAGTCTGGCAACCGGTGTGAAACCGTTATGGGAAGCTGGAAGCTAGAAGCAGAAATCCGAGCGGGTACAGCACTTACTTTTTCGTTTGTGGCGTGACCCAAGGAAGTTCATCCAATTAAAGAAGCCGAAAAATTTACGTGGGAAACGCACAAGCAAGGTGGAGAATAAGCACCTTCGGAAGTCACCAGCAAATCACAGCAGCAAAACCGAAGCGCAGCTTGTTGGCAGACGCGCCAAAGGGTCGGCGCTAAAGTGAGGCAGGTCACGGATCGTAGTGGCGGTGAGTGGTTAGGTTAGGTCAGGGTCGATCGGGTCTGATGTATAATTTTGGCTTTTTAGAACGGAGGGCCTGGTACAAGGAGTACGGGGCGGTCGTAAGAAGAGACGTTGGAGTCGTGCGAGGTTCCCAGTGGAGCAGTCGACGGCGCAAATCGAGACGGTGCGCGGCGCGAAACCGCACACGAGGCGCGGCCGCGAAAGGACTGGGTTCCTACCGGAGAGCACGGTCGGAGCAGTCGCCGGAGGAGCTAGAGCTGATTGTGGTCCGAGGCGAGCGAGCTCCGGAGCTAGGCTCGGAGCAATTGCGGCGTTTTTAAGGAACGCTCTGCCGCAAAAAAAAGGGGGGCGTAATCGGTCCAACTGGTGGCCTCGTGGTGCCACGAAGAACCGCGCGGAGTTGGTGAGCGGAGGGTTCCGCTCCGAATAAAGATTTCGATTGGCTAGCTAAGTGAACATTTTTTTTGTGTGAACGGGTCAGCGAAAGCTTTCCCGAAATATTTCCTTTCCAGCTTCGAGCACGTGGAAGCGCTTCAACCAGCTCGTCGCGGATGAAAGGGGTGAGTGAGTACGAGTAGTTTTACATAAAGCCAAACGAAGCGACGCGGAACATTCCGGGTGTCAATCTACCGCATCGTCCGATTCCCGGCCGATGGGGGTCCACCGAGTGGACGGTTGCCTTCGCCATAGACACCGCGAGCGATCCAATAAAGAGCCCGATCTTAAAATGTAACAAGGGCATCGCCGAACCGATCTTATGTAATGCTAACTCGCGGAAAAAGACGGCTGAGTCCATTATAGAAAAACGCGCAGATACGCAGCGAATCCACATACGCCAGGCGCAGTAAGCCTTTCACCACGAAGCGGTGCAGAAGAGCTTAAGGGTGTAATTTTTATTTTATTATTTGGAAAGCAAAGAAAGAGTTACATGAAATGAAACAATATTCGTTAATTCCCCTATTTAAGCTAACTCTAAGATATTTTACATTCGAATTCATTGCCCCCGCGCCACTATTATAAGTTTTTCAATTTCGATCATTTAACCTAGCATCTAGTTAGTAGATACGTAAGCCAAGAAGGAAAACTGAATTTTTAGTGAAGTAAGGGGAAATAGGGATGGGGAAGCAGTAAATGTATAAGAACACTTTAGCCTAATAAACATGAATTTTATAATGAGATAAAAGAAAAATAATTCGCCTCGCTTAATTCGCCACCGCCTTGCCGCTGAACCACCCCCAACTTTTGCGTTCTCGAGGATCTTGAGGATCCAAATGAAATTTGTTTTGAGAGAACTATGTTTGGCCTTCGCAGTTCGAGAGGCCGTGCACGCATTCGATTAACGATAGAATTTATGATCTTCGAGGTAAGCATCAGGGAGAGAGAAAGGGCCCTATATGACCCACCCATTAGCCGACGAGGCCTAGCTGGCAACCGCGTGCAACCCCTTCTCTCGGCCGTTGATTCAAGGATGCTACCTCACCAGGTTGACTGTTCGTTACAGTAATAATTATCATAAATTTTTCTGGCGCCCAACTTAGTGGCCATGTTTTCAGTATGGCTAAACGCAGCCATGCTTTGCGGTCAAATCCTTTCGGCTGGTTAGAGTAGCATGGGAGTAACCAGACCAAAAGCCTCAGCAGCGGTGCGGGTACCGCCTGGAATTCTACATTTAGAGAAAGGGTAGACCACGGTGCCACAGCAGTCGCAGCAATAGTTTGGAGTAGAGCTTAGCAGTTCAGTATCTCGCGTAGGATTTCAGGAGGGAAAGGACCAACCTGACCACGAGTTATGACTGAGTGAGTTGTTCACTAGAGCAAAGGGACGGGAAAACTGGCGCTAAAGCCACTTGGAGAGCAGGATCAGTCAGCAAACTGATGTCTGACCACGCCTGGAGATTGGCAGTTAGGACCCGTCGTCCCCTAGTAGAGAAGATGGACGCTTGGAATTCAGTCGTAGGAGCTACGAATGACCACGTCTTAAGAGATAGCGTAGTTGACTCGCGGTGCCTGGGAATAGCAGGGACGGGCGACGAAGAGGCGTAGAGGGGAGTTGCTCGAGCCACCTCCCGAACAGATCAGAAGGAGCAAAGCAGAAAGAAGAAAATCAAAAGGCAGCGTGTATTGGCGGTAGGAAAGTTAAACGAGGGCGAAGATTGGTTTCATATTGATAGTAATCAGAGTTGTGGTAGTCGAAGAGAGAGCATCTGTTAGTGTATCTTTAGATTTAGAAAGAAAATAGGAAAGGATGAATTCGGCAGAGGCAGAGAAGGGGGCAGCGACACCCATGAAGATGCCCATCTGCATGATATGCAACAAAGAAATTGCATCTGGCAGAGCCAGGACCAAGTGCGGGCACGAATTTCACAAGACATGCATAACAACACATGCCAGGTCGAAGTCGTCATGCCCGACGTGCAAGGTAGTGCGCTTTGAGAAAGTCCAAGCGGCAAGTGACACGACCGCTGCGAGTACGAGCCAGCAGACTCGCCGGCCAGACTCACCCTGCGGGACTAGCCAAGCAGGATCTCAGGCAGAATCTCTAGGAAGCACAGCGGAGCTGCAAGCATTTGTGTCCCAATCAGTGAGCGCCATGCAGGCGACATTACTGGAACAGCTATCGGCACAGGTGGACAGACTATTCCACCAAAGGGAGCGTCCAGAAAGGGATGAAGAAGTGAGAGCTGGAGTCCACGAACAACCCAGTGGGATTTACGATAATGAAGGGGCGATTCAAGATCAAAGTCACAGTTTTAGGAACGGTATAAGGCAACAAGCAGAACAAAGCCTAGCGTACAGACCAGAAAAGTTGGGCCACATTATAAAGAATTGGAAGATTCGGTTTAGCGGACATCCAGAGGGGATGACTGTCGATAATTTCATCTATCGGATAGAAGCATTGACCCTCCAAACACTGGATAGTAATTTCTCAGCTCTGTGCCGCAATGCGAGCTTGCTGTTTGACGGTAAAGCGGGAGAATTTTAATGGCGTTTCCATAAGTTGAATAGAAGGATGAGATGGGGCGAGTTGTGCGACGCGCTTAGAAATCATTTCAGGGACAATAGAACGGATAAGGACATACGCGAAGCAATAAGAGACCGAAAACAACGCGAAAGAGAGAATTTCGATTCATTTTACGAGGCGGTGGAATAACTGATGGATGGGTTGAGTATTCCCTTGAGCGAAGCCACCCTAGTAGAAATGGTTAGAAGAAATCTCAGGTCCGAGATCCGCCACGAGTTGCTAAATGTATCAATACGTTCGATAGGCCACTAGGCCACGAGAAGTTTGCAGGCGTCGTGAGCGATTCTTAGAGGAAGTGCGTCGAGATAGCAGCGCGTCAAAGCCGGGTTGGACAAAAAAGGCATATGGAGAAACCCAGAGACGAGAAGATAAAGGCTCGCATAGGGGCTAGGCCTCCGGCAAAGCTGTAGCGGAATTAGGCAGTGATCTGGAATGGGAAGAGGCCCAAGAGTTCACGGACGAAGAAGCAGACGAAGTGGAGGCGGTGTCTCTCATCTGCTGGAATTGCAGGAAGGAGGGTCACAGGTATCACGAATGCGCGGGAAAGCGGAAAGTCTTCTGTTTTGGATGCGGGTCACCTAATGTGTATAAGCCATCTTGTCCGAAATGTCAAAAAAACGGGAAAGCGAATGCACCGGATCGTCCACCACAGCGCATTCCGTTAGGCTCAAACCAGGACAAGTAGGAGAGAAGGAAGAGAGCGACAACGAGGTTCCCGAAGTAGAGCATAGTAAGGCCAAGGTAGACGATAAGATTAGGTCTAGAAACACTAACAGGTTAAGGCACTATTGGAATTCGTTAAGGAAGATAGAAACAATAAGGTATAAAACATCGGACAAGCGTCCATTTGCAGAAGTTAGATTGTTAGGAGAAGTAGTCCTGGGTCTGCTTGACACCGGGGCAGCGGTCAGTTGTATCGGAGGGAGTTTCGCAGAAAGGTTCATAAAAAGCAAGGCAGACTTCAAGCGGAAAGGAACAACAGGGAGCACGGCTGATGGTCAGCGACAACAGGTTGTGGGACAGCTGACGACGGATGTGGAGTTCAAAGGCCTAAGCAAAACTCATACCTTTTACCTAGTTCCCACGTTAAGCCAAGATCTGTATCTAGGTATTGATTTTTTGAAGAGTCTCGAACTTGTGCCCTTGGAGTTCCAGGTCGGCGAGATTAACGCAACTTAAAAACGCAATGTGTCAGGCTCCGGTTTTGCATAGTCCGGATTTTAGGAAACCGCTTCAGAAGACGGAAGGAGAGAAAGGGGACGAGTACCCAATTGCCTTCGTTTCGAAGAAGTTGAGCAAGGCCCAACGGAACTATTCCGTCACGGAACAGGAATGCCTGGCCGCGATTATTTGTATTAAGCGGTTCAGACGTTACGTAGAGGGACACAGATTTACGGTGATTACAGATCACGCATCGTTAGAGTGGCTCATGGCACAACCAGACTTAAGGTCTCGGCTGGGACGATGGGCGTCGAAACTGCAGGCGTATAAATTCCAAATAGAACATCGGAAAGGCAAACTTCATGTCATTCCTGGCGCGTTGTCTAGGGCGTATGAAGGAGAAGCAGAAAAGGAGGTAGTCGCCGGCTTAGGGATGGACTATCAATCTCCATTTTTCGAGACGGATGAGTATAAGACTCTAAGGAACACGGTTGAAGCTAATAAAGAAACGGTGCCAGACTTGAAAGTCATGGAAGGGAAGGTTTTCCGGCGGGCGAAACAAGATCAGGAAGTAGGGCGAGGCGAGAGTTTCGCGTGGAAGATATAGGTGCCAAACGAGATGATCCCGGAGGTAATGAAAGAAGCCCACGACAGTCCCACAGCAGCCCATGGAGGGATCCATAAAACGCTGGAGAGGATTCGACGGATGTACTACTGGCCAGGATTAGTTAGGGACGTGAAGGACTACATAGGAAACTGTGAGGTTTGCAAAGCGTGTAAGGTACCCAACCAAATAACGAGACCCGCGATAAGAAGGCCAGCAGAGACGCAGAGATTCTTCCAGAGAATTTATGTGGACTTTTTAGGGCCGTATCCGAGATCCAAAAGTGGGAATATCGGAATATTTATCGCACTAGACCAATACACTAGGCACTTACCACGCCAAAGATTTAAAACAATAGTCTACGCCTCCGTGGTTTAGCTAAACAGGATCGTGTGAGACCCTGTTCTAGCTCTTGCGAAGGGGGCACTTTGTAACGTTGGCGTTAGATCAGTGTAGGTGGCAACCCCGGGGAGGGGAGATGGCAACCGATCTGGGAACCTTTTGCCGTAGTAGGACCGTAGCAAGGAGTTAGGCGTTTCCAATGTCCGGAGGTCTGGCAACCGGTGTGAAACCGTTATTGGAAGCTGGAAGCTAGAAGCAGAAATCCGAGCGGGTACAGCACTTACTTTTTCGTTTGTGGCGTGACCCAAGGAAGTTCATCCAATTAAAGAAGCCGAAAAATTTACGTGGGAAACGCACAAGCAAGGTGGAGAATAAGCACCTTCGGAAGTCATTATCAAGTCACAGCAGCAAAACCGAAGCGCAGCTTGTTGGCAGACGCGCCAAAGGGTCGGCGCTAAAGTGAGGCAGGTCACGGATCGTAGTGGCGGTGAGTGGTTAGGTTAGGTCAGGGTCGATCGGGTCTGATGTATAATTTTGGCTTTTTTAGAATGGAGGGCCTGGTACAAGGAGTACGGGGCGGTCGTAAGAAGAGACGTTGGAGTCGTGCGAGGTTCCCAGTGGAGCAGTCGACGGCGCAAATCGAGACGGTGCGCGGCGCGAAACCGCACACGAGGCGCGGCCGCGAAAGGACTGGGTTCCTACCGGAGAGCACGGTCGGAGCAGTCGCCGGAGGAGTTAGAGCTGATTGTGGTCCGAGGCGAGCGAGCTCGGGAGCTAAGCTCGGAGCGTTTGCGGCGTTTTTAAGGAACGCCCCGCCGCAAAAAAAAGGGGAGCGTAATCGGTCCAACTGGTGGCCTCGTGGTGCCACGAAGAACCGCGCGGAGTTGGTGAGCGGAGGGTTCCGCTCCGAATAAAGATTTCGATTGGCTAGCTAAGTGAACATTTTTTTTTGTGTGAACGGGTCAGCGAAAGCTTTCCCGAAATATTTCCTTTCCAGCTTCGAGCACGTGGAAGCGCTTCAACCAGCTCGTCGCGGATGAAAGGGATGAGTGAGTACGAGTAGTTTTACATAAAGCCAAACGAAGCGACGCGGAACATTCTGGGTGTCAATCTACCGCATCGTCCGATTCCCGGCCGAAGGGGGTCCACCGAGTGGACGGTTGCCTTCGCCATAGACCCCGCGAGCGATCCAATAAAGAGCCCGATCCTAAAATGTAACAAGGGCATCGCCGAACCGTTCTTATGTAATGCTAACTCGCGGAAAAAGACGGCTGAGTCCATTATAGAAAAACGCGCAGATACGCAGCGAATCCACATACGCCAGGCGCAGTAAGCCTTTCACCACGAAGCGGTGCAGAAGAGCTTAAGGGTGTAATTTTTATTTTATTATTTGGAGAGCAAAGAAAGAGTTACATGAAATGAAACAATATTCGTTAATTCCCTTATTTAAGCTAACTCTAAGATATTTTACATTCGAACTCATTGCCCCCGCGCCACTATTATAAGTTTTTCAATTTCGATCATTTAACCTAGCATCTAGTTAGTAGATACGTAAGCCAAGAAGGAAAACTGAATTTTTAGTGAAGTAAGGGGAAATAGGGATGGGGAAGCAGTAAATGTATAAGAACACTTTAGACTAATAAACATGAATTTTATAATGAGATAAAAGAAAAATAATTCGCCTCGCTTAATTCGCCACCGCTTTGCCGCTGAACCACCCCCAACTTTTGCGTTCTCGAGGATCTTGAGGATCCAAATGAAATCTGTTTTGAGAGAACTATGTTTGGCCTTCGCAGTTCGAGAGGCCGTGCACGCATTCGATTAACGATAGAATTTATGATCTTCGAGGTAAGCATCAGGGAGAGAGAAAGGGCCCTATATGACCCACCCATTAGCCGACGAGGCCTAGCTGGCAACCGCGTGCAACCCCTTCTCTCGGCCGTTGATCCAAGGATGCTACCTCACCAGGTAAACTGTTCGTTACAGTAATAATTATCATAAATTTTTCTGGCGCCCAACTTAGTGGCCATGTTTTCAGTATGGCTAAACGCAGCCATGCTTTGCGGTCAAATCCTTTCGGCTGGTTAGAGTAGCATGGGAGTAACCAGACCAAAAGCCTCAGCAGCGGTGCGGGTACCGCCTGGAATTCTACATTTAGAGAAAGGGTAGACCACGGTGCCACAGCAGTCGCAGCAATAGTTTGGAGTAGAGCTTAGCAGTTCAGTATCTCGCGTAGGATTTCAGGAGGGAAAGGACCAACCTGACCACGAGTTATGACTGGTGAGTTGTTCACAAGAGCAAAGGGACGGGAAAACTGGCGCTAAAGCCACTTGGAGAGCAGGATCAGTCAGCAAACTGATGTCTGACCACGCCTGGAGATTGGCAGTTAGGACCCGTCGTCCCCTAGTAGAGAAGATGGACGCTTGGAATTCAGTCGTAGGAGCTACGAATGACTACGTCTTAAGAGATAGCGTAGTTGACTCGCGGTGCCTGGAAATAGCAGGGACGGGCGACGAAGAGGCGTAGACGGGAGTTGCTCGAGCCACCTCCCGAACAGATCAGAAGGAGCAAAGCAGAAAGAAGAATAACAAAAGGCAGCGTGTATTGGCGGTAGGCAAGTTAAACGAGGGCGAAGATTGGTTTCATATTGATAGTAATCAGAGTTGTGGTAGTAGAAGAGAGAGCATCTGTTAGTGTATCTTTAGATTTAGAAAGAAAATAGGAAAGGATGAATTCGGCAGAGGCAGAGAAGGGGGCAGCGACACCCATGAAGATGCCCATCTGCATGATATGCAACAAAGAAATTGCAACTGGCAGAGCCAGGACCAAGTGCGGGCACGAATT
Organism: Drosophila parabipectinata; assembly: GCA_018153455.1. NCBI lineage: Eukaryota > Metazoa > Arthropoda > Insecta > Diptera > Drosophilidae > Drosophila > Drosophila parabipectinata. The sequence continues at coordinate 897,464 of JAECYA010000114.1, forward strand.
TCACAAGACATGCATAACAACACATGCCAGGTCGAAGTCGTCATGCCCGACGTGCAAGGTAGTGTGCTTTGAGAAAGTCCAAGCGGCAAGTGACACGACCGCTGCGAGTACGAGCCAGCAGACTCGCCGGCCAGACTTACCCTGCGGGACTAGCCAAGCAGGATCTCAGGCAGAATCTCTAGGAAGCACAGCGGAGCTGCAAGCATTTGTGTCCCAATCAGTGAGCGCCATGCAGGCGACATTACTGGAACAGCTATCGGCACAGGTGGACAGACTATTCCACCAAAGGGAGCGTCCAGAAAGGGATGAAGAAGTGAGAGCTGGAGTCCACGAACAACCCAGTGGGAATTACGATAATGAAGGGGCGATTCAAGATCAAAGTCACAGTTTTAGGAACGGTATAAGGCAACAAGCAGAACAAAGCCTAGCGTACAGACCAGAAAAGGTGGGCCACATTATAAAGAATTGGAAGATTCGGTTTAGCGGACATCCAGAGGGGATGACTGTCGATAATTTCATCTATCGGATAGAAGCATTGACCCTCCAAACACTGGATAGTAATTTCTCAGCTCTGTGCCGCAATGCGAGCTTGCTGTTTGACGGTAAAGCGGGAGAATTTTAATGGCGTTTCCATAAGTTGAATAGAAGGATGAGATGGGGCGAGTTGTGCGACGCGCTTAGAAATCATTTCAGGGACAATAGAACGGATGAGGACATACGCGAAGCAATAAGAGACCGAAAACAACGCGAAAGAGAGAATTTCGATTCATTTTACGAGGCGGTGGAATAACTGATGGATGGGTTGAGTATTCCCTTGAGCGAAGCCACCCTAGTAGAAATGGTTAGAAGAAATCTCAGGTCCGAGATCCGCCACGAGTTGCTAAATGTATCAATACGTTCGATAGGCCACTAGGCCACGAGAAGTTTGCAGGCGTCGTGAGCGATTCTTAGAGGAAGTGCGTCGAGATAGCAGCGCGTCAAAGCCGGGTTGGACAAAAAGGCATATGGAGAAACCCAGAGACGAGAAGACAAAGGCTCGCATAGGGGCTAGGCCTCCGGCAAAGCTGTAGCGGAATTAGGCAGTGATCTGGAATGGGAAGAGGCCCAAGAGTTCACGGACGAAGAAGCAGACGAAGTGGAGGCGGTGTCTCTCATCTGCTGGAGTTGCAGGAAGGAGGGTCACAGGTATCACGAATGCGCGGGAAAGCGGAAAGTCTTCTGTTTTGGATGCGGGTCACCTAATGTGTATAAGCCATCTTGTCCGAAATGTCCAAAAAACGGGAAAGCGAATGCACCGGATCGTCCACCACAGCGCATTCCGTTAGGCTCAAACCAGGACAAGTAGGAGAGAAGGAAGAGAGCGACAACGAGGTTCCCGAAGTAGAGCATAGTAAGGCCAAGGTAGACGATAAGATTAGGTATAGAAACACTAACAGGTTAAGGCACTATTGGAATTCGTTAAGGAAGATAGAAACAATAAGGTATAAAACATCGGACAAGCGTCCATTTGCAGAAGTTAGATTGTTAGGAGAAGTAGTCCTGGGTCTGCTTGACACCGGGGCAGCGGTCAGTTGTATCGGAGGGAGTTTCGCAGAAAGGTTCATAAAAAGCAAGGCAGACTTCAAGCGGAAAGGAACAAAAGTGAGCACGGCTGATGGTCAGCGACAACAGGTTGTGGGACAGCTGACGACGGATGTGGAGTTCAAAGGCCTAAGCAAAACTCATACCTTTTACCTAGTTCCCACGTTAAGCCAAGATCTGTATCTAGGTATTGATTTTTTGAAGAGTCTCGAACTTTTGCCCTTGGAGTTCCAGGTCGGCGAGATTAACGCAACTTAAAAACGCAATGTGTCAGGCTCCGGTTTTGCATAGTCCGGATTTTAGGAAACCGCTTCAGAAGACGGAAGGAGAGAAAGGGGACGAGTACCCAATAGCCTTCGTTTCGAAGAAGTTGAGCAAGGCCCAACGGAACTATTCCGTCACGGAACAGGAATGCCTGGCCGCGATTATTTGTATTAAGCGGTTCAGACGTTACGTAGAGGGACACAGATTTACGGTGATTACAGATCACGCATCGTTAGAGTGGCTCATGGCACAACCAGACTTAAGGTCTCGGCTGGGACGATGGGCGTCGAAACTGCAGGCGTATAAATTCCAAATAGAACATCGGAAAGGCAAACTTCATGTCGTTCCTGGCGCGTTGTCTAGGGCGTATGAAGGAGAAGCAGAAAAGGAGGTAGTCGCCGGCTTAGGGATGGACTATCAATCTCCATTTTTCGAGACGGATGAGTATAAGACTCTAAGGAACACGGTCGAAGCTAATAAAGAAACGGTGCCAGACTTGAAAGTCATGGAAGGGAAGGTTTTCCGGCGGGCGAAACAAGATCAGGAAGTAGGGCGAGGCGAGAGTTTCGCGTGGAAGATATAGGTGCCAAACGAGATGATCCCGGAGGTAATGAAAGAAGCCCACGACAGTCCCACAGCAGCCCATGGAGGGATCCATAAAACGCTGGAGAGGATTCGACGGATGTACTACTGGCCAGGATTAGTTAGGGACGTGAAGGACTACATAGGAAACTGTGAGGTTTGCAAAGCGTGTAAGGTACCCAACCAAATAACGAGACCCGCGATAAGAAGGCCAGCAGAGACGCAGAGATTCTTCCAGAGAATTTATGTGGACTTTTTAGGGCCGTATCCGAGATCCAAAAGTGGGAATATCGGAATATTTATCGCACTAGACCAATACACTAGGCACTTACCACGCCAAAGATTTAAAACAATAGTCTACGCCTCCGTGGTTTAGCTAAACAGGATCGTGTGAGACCCTGTTCTAGCTCTTGCGAAGGGGGCACTTTGTAACGTTGGCGTTAAATCAGTGTAGGTGGCAACCCCGGGGAGGGGAGATGGCAACCGATCTGGGAACCTTTTGCCGTAGTAGGACCGTAGCAAGGAGTTAGGCGTTTCCAATGTCCGGAGGTCTGGCAACCGGTGTGAAACCGTTATTGGAAGCTGGAAGCTAGAAGCAGAAATCCGAGCGGGTACAGCACTTACTTTTTCGTTTGTGGCGTGACCCAAGGAAGTTCATCCAATTAAAGAAGCCGAAAAATTTACGTGGGAAACGCACAAGCAAGGTGGAGAATAAGCACCTTCGGAAGTCATTATCAAGTCACAGCAGCAAAACCGAAGCGCAGCTTGTTGGCAGACGCGCCAAAGGGTCGGCGCTAAAGTGAGGCAGGTCACGGATCGTAGTGGCGGTGAGTGGTTAGGTTAGGTCAGGGTCGATCGGGTCTGATGTATAATTTTGGCTTTTTAGAATGGAGGGCCTGGTACAAGGAGTACGGGGCGGTCGTAAGAAGAGACGTTGGAGTCGTGCGAGGTTCCCAGTGGAGCAGTCGACGGCGCAAATCGAGACGGTGCGCGGCGCGAAACCGCACACGAGGCGCGGCCGCGAAAGGACTGGGTTCCTACCGGAGAGCACGGTCGGAGCAGTCGCCGGAGGAGTTAGAGCTGATTGTGGTCCGAGGCGAGCGAGCTCGGGAGCTAAGCTCGGAGCGTTTGCGGCGTTTTTAAGGAACGCCCCGCCGCAAAAAAAAAGGGGGAGCGTAATCGGTCCAACTGGTGGCCTCGTGGTGCCACGAAGAACCGCGCGGAGTTGGTGAGCGGAGGGTTCCGCTCCGAATAAAGATTTCGATTGGCTAGCTAAGTGAACATTTTTTTGTGTGAACGGGTCAGCGAAAGCTTTCCCGAAATATTTCCTTTCCAGCTTCGAGCACGTGGAAGCGTGAGTACGAGAGTAGTGAGTGAGTGGATGAGTGAGTACGAGTAGTTTTACATAAAGCCAAACGAAGCGACATTCCGGGTGTCAATCTACCGCATCGTCCGATTCCCGGCCGAAGGGGGTCCACCGAGTGGACGGTTGCCTTCGCCATAGACCCCGCGAGCGATCCAATAAAGAGCCCGATCCTAAAATGTAACAAGGGCATCGCCGAACCGTTCTTATGTAATGCTAACTCGCGGAAAAAGACGGCTGAGTCCATTATAGAAAAACGCGCAGATACGCAGCGAATCCACATACGTCAGGCGCAGTAAGCCTTTCACCACGAAGCGGTGCAGAAGAGCTTAAGGGTGTAATTTTTATTTTATTATTTGGAGAGCAAAGAAAGAGTTACATGAAATGAAACAATATTCGTTAATTCCCTTATTTAAGCTAACTCTAAGATATTTTACATTCGAACTCATTGCCCCCGCGCCACTATTATAAGTTTTTCAATTTCGATCATTTAACCTAGCATCTAGTTAGTAGATACGTAAGCCAAGAAGGAAAACTGAATTTTTAGTGAAGTAAGGGGAAATAGGGATGGGGAAGCAGTAAATGTATAAGAACACTTTAGACTAATAAACATGAATTTTATAATGAGATAAAAGAAAAATAATTCGCCTCGCTTAATTCGCCACCGCTTTGCCGCTGAACCACCCCCAACTTTTGCGTTCTCGAGGATCTTGAGGATCCAAATGAAATCTGTTTTGAGAGAACTATGTTTGGCCTTCGCAGTTCGAGAGGCCGTGCACGCATTCGATTAACGATAGAATTTATGATCTTCGAGGTAAGCATCAGGGAGAGAGAAAGGGCCCTATATGACCCACCCATTAGCCGACGAGGCCTAGCTGGCAACCGCGTGCAACCCCTTCTCTCGGCCGTTGATCCAAGGATGCTACCTCACCAGGTAAACTGTTCGTTACAGTAATAATTATCATAAATTTTTCTGGCGCCCAACTTAGTGGCCATGTTTTCAGTATGGCTAAACGCAGCCATGCTTTGCGGTCAAATCCTTTCGGCTGGTTAGAGTAGCATGGGAGTAACCAGACCAAAAGCCTCAGCAGCGGTGCGGGTACCGCCTGGAATTCTACATTTAGAGAAAGGGTAGACCACGGTGCCACAGCAGTCGCAGCAATAGTTTGGAGTAGAGCTTAGCAGTTCAGTATCTCGCGTAGGATTTCAGGAGGGAAAGGACCAACCTGACCACGAGTTATGACTGGTGAGTTGTTCACAAGAGCAAAGGGACGGGAAAACTGGCGCTAAAGCCACTTGGAGAGCAGGATCAGTCAGCAAACTGATGTCTGACCACGCCTGGAGATTGGCAGTTAGGACCCGTCGTCCCCTAGTAGAGAAGATGGACGCTTGGAATTCAGTCGTAGGAGCTACGAATGACTACGTCTTAAGAGATAGCGTAGTTGACTCGCGGTGCCTGGAAATAGCAGGGACGGGCGACGAAGAGGCGTAGACGGGAGTTGCTCGAGCCACCTCCCGAACAGATCAGAAGGAGCAAAGCAGAAAGAAGAATAACAAAAGGCAGCGTGTATTGGCGGTAGGCAAGTTAAACGAGGGCGAAGATTGGTTTCATATTGATAGTAATCAGAGTTGTGGTAGTAGAAGAGAGAGCATCTGTTAGTGTATCTTTAGATTTAGAAAGAAAATAGGAAAGGATGAATTCGGCAGAGGCAGAGAAGGGGGCAGCGACACCCATGAAGATGCCCATCTGCATGATATGCAACAAAGAAATTGCATCTGGCAGAGCCAGGACCAAGTGCGGGCACGAATTTCACAAGACATGCATAACAACACATGCCAGGTCGAAGTCGTCATGCCCGACGTGCAAGGTAGTGTGCTTTGAGAAAGTCCAAGCGGCAAGTGACACGACCGCTGCGAGTACGAGCCAGCAGACTCGCCGGCCAGACTTACCCTGCGGGACTAGCCAAGCAGGATCTCAGGCAGAATCTCTAGGAAGCACAGCGGAGCTGCAAGCATTTGTGTCCCAATCAGTGAGCGCCATGCAGGCGACATTACTGGAACAGCTATCGGCACAGGTGGACAGACTATTCCACCAAAGGGAGCGTCCAGAAAGGGATGAAGAAGTGAGAGCTGGAGTCCACGAACAACCCAGTGGGAATTACGATAATGAAGGGGCGATTCAAGATCAAAGTCACAGTTTTAGGAACGGTATAAGGCAACAAGCAGAACAAAGCCTAGCGTACAGACCAGAAAAGGTGGGCCACATTATAAAGAATTGGAAGATTCGGTTTAGCGGACATCCAGAGGGGATGACTGTCGATAATTTCATCTATCGGATAGAAGCATTGACCCTCCAAACACTGGATAGTAATTTCTCAGCTCTGTGCCGCAATGCGAGCTTGCTGTTTGACGGTAAAGCGGGAGAATTTTAATGGCGTTTCCATAAGTTGAATAGAAGGATGAGATGGGGCGAGTTGTGCGACGCGCTTAGAAATCATTTCAGGGACAATAGAACGGATGAGGACATACGCGAAGCAATAAGAGACCGAAAACAACGCGAAAGAGAGAATTTCGATTCATTTTACGAGGCGGTGGAATAACTGATGGATGGGTTGAGTATTCCCTTGAGCGAAGCCACCCTAGTAGAAATGGTTAGAAGAAATCTCAGGTCCGAGATCCGCCACGAGTTGCTAAATGTATCAATACGTTCGATAGGCCACTAGGCCACGAGAAGTTTGCAGGCGTCGTGAGCGATTCTTAGAGGAAGTGCGTCGAGATAGCAGCGCGTCAAAGCCGGGTTGGACAAAAAAGGCATATGGAGAAACCCAGAGACGAGAAGACAAAGGCTCGCATAGGGGCTAGGCCTCCGGCAAAGCTGTAGCGGAATTAGGCAGTGATCTGGAATGGGAAGAGGCCCAAGAGTTCACGGACGAAGAAGCAGACGAAGTGGAGGCGGTGTCTCTCATCTGCTGGAGTTGCAGGAAGGAGGGTCACAGGTATCACGAATGCGCGGGAAAGCGGAAAGTCTTCTGTTTTGGATGCGGGTCACCTAATGTGTATAAGCCATCTTGTCCGAAATGTCCAAAAAACGGGAAAGCGAATGCACCGGATCGTCCACCACAGCGCATTCCGTTAGGCTCAAACCAGGACAAGTAGGAGAGAAGGAAGAGAGCGACAACGAGGTTCCCGAAGTAGAGCATAGTAAGGCCAAGGTAGACGATAAGATTAGGTATAGAAACACTAACAGGTTAAGGCACTATTGGAATTCGTTAAGGAAGATAGAAACAATAAGGTATAAAACATCGGACAAGCGTCCATTTGCAGAAGTTAGATTGTTAGGAGAAGTAGTCCTGGGTCTGCTTGACACCGGGGCAGCGGTCAGTTGTATCGGAGGGAGTTTCGCAGAAAGGTTCATAAAAAGCAAGGCAGACTTCAAGCGGAAAGGAACAACAGTGAGCACGGCTGATGGTCAGCGACAACAGGTTGTGGGACAGCTGACGACGGATGTGGAGTTCAAAGGCCTAAGCAAAACTCATACCTTTTACCTAGTTCCCACGTTAAGCCAAGATCTGTATCTAGGTATTGATTTTTTGAAGAGTCTCGAACTTTTGCCCTTGGAGTTCCAGGTCGGCGAGATTAACGCAACTTAAAAACGCAATGTGTCAGGCTCCGGTTTTGCATAGTCCGGATTTTAGGAAACCGCTTCAGAAGACGGAAGGAGAGAAAGGGGACGAGTACCCAATAGCCTTCGTTTCGAAGAAGTTGAGCAAGGCCCAACGGAACTATTCCGTCACGGAACAGGAATGCCTGGCCGCGATTATTTGTATTAAGCGGTTCAGACGTTACGTAGAGGGACACAGATTTACGGTGACTACAGATCACGCATCGTTAGAGTGGCTCATGGCACAACCAGACTTAAGGTCTCGGCTGGGACGATGGGCGTCGAAACTGCAGGCGTATAAATTCCAAATAGAACATCGGAAAGGCAAACTTCATGTCGTTCCTGGCGCGTTGTCTAGGGCGTATGAAGGAGAAGCAGAAAAGGAGGTAGTCGCCGGCTTAGGGATGGACTATCAATCTCCATTTTTCGAGACGGATGAGTATAAGACTCTAAGGAACACGGTCGAAGCTAATAAAGAAACGGTGCCAGACTTGAAAGTCATGGAAGGGAAGGTTTTCCGGCGGGCGAAACAAGATCAGGAAGTAGGGCGAGGCGAGAGTTTCGCGTGGAAGATATAGGTGCCAAACGAGATGATCCCGGAGGTAATGAAAGAAGCCCACGACAGTCCCACAGCAGCCCATGGAGGGATCCATAAAACGCTGGAGAGGATTCGACGGATGTACTACTGGCCAGGATTAGTTAGGGACGTGAAGGACTACATAGGAAACTGTGAGGTTTGCAAAGCGTGTAAGGTACCCAACCAAATAACGAGACCCGCGATAAGAAGGCCAGCAGAGACGCAGAGATTCTTCCAGAGAATTTATGTGGACTTTTTAGGGCCGTATCCGAGATCCAAAAGTGGGAATATCGGAATATTTATCGCACTAGACCAATACACTAGGCACTTACCACGCCAAAGATTTAAAACAATAGTCTACGCCTCCGTGGTTTAGCTAAACAGGATCGTGTGAGACCCTGTTCAAGCTCTTGCGAAGGGGGCACTTTGTAACGTTGGCGTTAAATCAGTGTAGGTGGCAACCCCGGGGGAGGGAGATGGCAACCGATCTGGGAACCTTTTGCCGTAGTAGGACCGTAGCAAGGAGTTAGGCGTTTCCAATGTCCGGAGGTCTGGCAACCGGTGTGAAACCGTTATTGGAAGCTGGAAGCTAGAAGCAGAAATCCGAGCGGGTACAGCACTTACTTTTTCGTTTGTGGCGTGACCCAAGGAAGTTCATCCAATTAAAGAAGCCGAAAAATTTACGTGGGAAACGCACAAGCAAGGTGGAGAATAAGCACCTTCGGAAGTCATTATCAAGTCACAGCAGCAAAACCGAAGCGCAGCTTGTTGGCAGACGCGCCAAAGGGTCGGCGCTAAAGTGAGGCAGGTCACGGATCGTAGTGGCGGTGAGTGGTTAGGTTAGGTCAGGGTCGATCGGGTCTGATGTATAATTTTGGCTTTTAGAATGGAGGGCCTGGTACAAGGAGTACGGGGCGGTCGTAAGAAGAGACGTTGGAGTCGTGCGAGGTTCCCAGTGGAGCAGTCGACGGCGCAAATCGAGACGGTGCGCGGCGCGAAACCGCACACGAGGCGCGGCCGCGAAAGGACTGGGTTCCTACCGGAGAGCACGGTCGGAGCAGTCGCCGGAGGAGTTAGAGCTGATTGTGGTCCGAGGCGAGCGAGCTCGGGAGCTAAGCTCGGAGCGTTTGCGGCGTTTTTAAGGAACGCCCCGCCGCAAAAAAAAGGGGAGCGTAATCGGTCCAACTGGTGGCCTCGTGGTGCCACGAAGAACCGCGCGGAGTTGGTGAGCGGAGGGTTCCGCTCCGAATAAAGATTTCGATTGGCTAGCTAAGTGAACATTTTTTTTTGTGTGAACGGGTCAGCGAAAGCTTTCCCGAAATATTTCCTTTCCAGCTTCGAGCACGTGGAAGCGTGAGTACGTGAGTAGTGAGTGAGTGGATGAGTGAGTACGAGTAGTTTTACATAAAGCCAAACGAAGCGACATTCCGGGTGTCAATCTACCGCATCGTCCGATTCCCGGCCGAAGGGGGTCCACCGAGTGGACGGTTGCCTTCGCCATAGACCCCGCGAGCGATCCAATAAAGAGCCCGATCCTAAAATGTAACAAGGGCATCGCCGAACCGTTCTTATGTAATGCTAACTCGCGGAAAAAGACGGCTGAGTCCATTATAGAAAAACGCGCAGATACGCAGCGAATCCACATACGCCAGGCGCAGTAAGCCTTTCACCACGAAGCGGTGCAGAAGAGCTTAAGGGTGTAATTTTTATTTTATTATTTGGAGAGCAAAGAAAGAGTTACATGAAATGAAACAATATTCGTTAATTCCCCTATTTAAGCTAACTCTAAGATATTTTACATTCGAATTCATTGCCCCCGCGCCACTATTATAAGTTTTTCAATTTCGATCATTTAACCTAGCATCTAGTTAGTAGATACGTAAGCCAAGAAGGAAAACTGAATTTTTAGTGAAGTAAGGGGAAATAGGGATGGGGAAGCAGTAAATGTATAAGAACACTTTAGCCTAATAAACATGAATTTTATAATGAGATAAAAGAAAAATAATTCGCCTCGCTTAATTCGCCACCGCCTTGCCGCTGAACCACCCCCCAACTTTTGCGTTCTCGAGGATCTTGAGGATCCAAATGAAATCTGTTTTGAGAGAACTATGTTTGGCCTTCGCAGTTCGAGAGGCCGTGCACGCATTCGATTAACGATAGAATTTATGATCTTCGAGGTAAGCATCAGGGAGAGAGAAAGGGCCCTATATGACCCACCCATTAGCCGACGAGGCCTAGCTGGCAACCGCGTGCAACCCCTTCTCTTGGCCGTTGATCCAAGGATGCTACCTCACCAGGTTGACTGTTCGTTACAGTAATAATTATCATAAATTTTTCTGGCGCCCAACTTAGTGGCCATGTTTTCAGTATGGCTAAACGCAGCCATGCTTTGCGGTCAAATCCTTTCGGCTGGTTAGAGTAGCATGGGAGTAACCAGACCAAAAGCCTCAGCAGCGGTGCGGGTACCGCCTGGAATTCTACATTTAGAGAAAGGGTAGACCACGGTGCCACAGCAGTCGCAGCAATAGTTTGGAGTAGAGCTTAGCAGTTCAGTATCTCGCGTAGGATTTCAGGAGGGAAAGGACCAACCTGACCACGAGTTATGACTGGTGAGTTGTTCACAAGAGCAAAGGGACGGGAAAACTGGCGCTAAAGCCACTTGGAGAGCAGGATCAGTCAGCAAACTGATGTCTGACCACGCCTGGAGATTGGCAGTTAGGACCCGTCGTCCCCTAGTAGAGAAGATGGACGCTTGGAATTCAGTCGTAGGAGCTACGAATGACTACGTCTTAAGAGATAGCGGTGCCTGGAAATAGCAGGGACGGGCGACGAAGAGGCGTAGACGGGAGTTGCTCGAGCCACCTCCCGAACAGATCAGAAGGAGCAAAGCAGAAAAAAGAATAACAAAAGGCAGCGTGTATTGGCGGTAGGCAAGTTAAACGAGGGCGAAGATTGGTTTCATATTGATAGTAATCAGAGTTGTGGTAGTCGAAGAGAGAGCATCTGTTAGTGTATCTTCAGATTTAGAAAGAAAATAGGAAAGGATGAATTCGGCAGAGGCAGAGAAGGGGGCAGCGACACCCATGAAGATGCCCATCTGCATGATATGCAACAAAGAAATTGCAACTGGCAGAGCCAGGACCAAGTGCGGGCACGAATTTCACAAGACATGCATAACAACACATGCCAGGTCGAAGTCGTCATGCCCGACGTGCAAGGTAGTGTGCTTTGAGAAAGTCCAAGCGGCAAGTGACACGACCGCTGCGAGTACGAGCCAGCAGACTCGCCGGCCAGACTCACCCTGCGGGACTAGCCAAGCAGGATCTCAGGCAGAATCTCTAGGAAGCACAGCGGAGCTGCATTTGTGTCCCAATCAGTGAGCGCCATGCAGGCGACATTACTGGAACAGCTATCGGCACAGGTGGACAGACTATTCCACCAAAGGGAGCGTCCAGAAAGGGATGAAGAAGTGAGAGCTGGAGTCCACGAACAACCCAGTGGGATTTACGATAATGAAGGGGCGATTCAAGATCAAAGTCACAGTTTTAGGAACGGTATAAGGCAACAAGCAGAACAAAGCCTAGCGTACAGACCAGATAAGGTGGGCCACATTATAAAGAATTGGAAGATTCGGTTTAGCGGACATCCAGAGGGGATGACTGTCGATAATTTCATCTATCGGATAGAAGCATTGACCCACCAAACACTGGATAGTAATTTCTCAGCTCTGTGCCGCAATGCGAGCTTGCTGTTTGACGGTAAAGCGGGAGAATTTTACTGGCGTTTCCATAAGTTGAATAGAAGGATGAGATGGGGCGAGTTGTGCGACGCGCTTAGAAATCATTTCAGGGACAATAGAACGGATGAGGACATACGCGAAGCAATAAGAGACCGAAAACAACGCGAAAGAGAGAATTTCGATTCATTTTACGAGGCGGTAGAACAACTGATGGATGGGTTGAGTATTCCCTAGAGCGAAGCCACCCTAGTAGAAATGGTTAGAAGAAATCTCAGGTCCGAGATCCGCCACGAGTTGCTAAATGTATCAATACGTTCGATAGGCCACTTACGAGAAGTTTGCAGGCGTCGTGAGCGATTCTTTGAGGAAGTGCGTCGAGATAGCAGCGCGTCAAAGCCGGGTTGGACAAAAAAGGCATATGGAGAAACCCAGAGACGAGAAGACAAAGGCTCGCATAGGGGCTAGGCCTCCGGCAAAGCTATAGCGGAATTAGGCAGTGATCTGGAATGGGAAGAGGCCCAAGAGTTCACGGACGAAGAAGCAGACGAAGTGGAGGCGGTGTCTCTCATCTGCTGGAATTGCAGGAAGGAGGGTCACAGGTATCACGAATGCGCGGGAAAGCGGAAAGTCTTCTGTTTTGGATGCGGGTCATCTAATGTGTATAAGCCATCTTGTCCGAAATGTCAAAAAAACGGGAAAGCCAATGCACCGGATCGTCCACCACAGCGCATTCCGTTAGGCTTAAACAAGGACAAGTAGGAGAGAAGGAAGAGAGCGACAACGAGGTTCGCGAAGGAGAGCATAGTAAGGCCAAGGTAGACGATAAGATTAGGTCTAGAAACACTAACAGGTTAAGGCACTATTGGAATTCGTTAAGGAAGATAGAAACAATAAGGTATAAAACATCGGACAAGCGTCCATTTGCAGAAGTGAGATTGTTAGGAGAAGAAGTCCTGGGTCTGCTTGACACCGGGGCAGCGGTCAGTTGTATCGGAGGGAGTTTCGCAGAAAGGTTCATAAAAGCAAGGCAGACTTCAAGCGGAAAGGAACAACAGTGAGCACGGCTGATGGTCAGAGACAACAGGTTGTGGGACAGCTGACGACGGATGTGGAGTTCAAAGGCCTAAGCAAAACTCATACCTTTTACCTAGTTCCCACGTTTAGCCAAGATCTTTATCTAGGTATTGATTTTTTGAAGAGTTTCGAACTTTTGCCCTTGGAGTTCCAGGTCGGCGAGATTTCGGTTAGGCAGGAGTTGGCCGAAATCCAGCAAACGAGTTTACAGGCGGTGATAAAGCTGTTTCCATCCTTCGCCACTCTAGGCTTGGGCAAAACCCATTTGATTAGCCATAGTATCGACGTCGGAGAGACGAAAGCGGTAAAGCAGAGGCATTATCCGGTGTCTCCGGCAGTAGAGAAGCTGCTCTACGGAGAGGTCGAGAGAATGATGAAGCTAGGGGCTAGTGCAGAAGCCGGGCAAAGTCCGGTTATGTTTGGACTGTAGGAAGGTGAATAGCTTCACCAAGGCGATGCCTATCCACTACCACAGATAGACGCAATCCTAAGCAGACTTCCTAAAGCGATGTTCATCTCGAGTTTGGATTTGAAGGACGCTTACTAGCAGATCCCGCTGGAACCAGCTTCACGCGATAAGACCGCGTTTACCATTCCTGGGAAGCCTCTTTACCAGTTTAGGGTCATGCCTTTCGGGCTCATGAATGCTTCTCAAACCATGACGCGACTCAAAAAGAAAAGAGCCATTTCTGCATGAGAACTGTTAAGTATCTAGGTCATGTGATCGGGGAAGGCGTCATAAGAACAGATCCCGAGAAGATATCTGCCATGGTATATTACCCTGTTCCTCGGACATTGAAGGCGTTACGCAGTTTTATAGGCATGACCGTTCTACATACACTGCGATGCAAGCAGTTATTGGATCGGCGGAGTATTGCTTCAGAAGACGGAAGGAGAGAAAGGGGACGAGTACCCAATTGCCTTCGTTTCGAAGAAGTTGAGCAAGGCCCAACGGAACTATTCCGTCACGGAACAGGAATGCCTGGCCGCGATTATTTGTATTAAGCGGTTCAGACTTTACGTAGAGGGACACAGATTTACGGTGATTACAGATCACGCATCGTTAGAGTGGCTCATGGCACAACCAGACTTAAGGTCTCGGCTGGGACGATGGGCGTCGAAACTGCAGGCGTATAAATTCCAAATAGAACATCGGAAAGGCAAACTTCATGTCGTTCCTGACGCGTTGTCTAGGGCGTATGAAGGAGAAGCAGAAAAGGAGATAGTCGCCGGCTTAGGGATGGACTATCAATCTCCATTTTTCGAGACGGATGAGTATAAGACTCTAAGGAACACGGTCGAAGCTAATAAAGAAACGGTGCCAGACTTGAAAGTCATGGAAGGGAAGGTTTTCCGGCGGGCGAAACAAGATCAGGAAGTAGGGCGAGGCGAGAGTTTCGCGTGGAAGTTATGGGTGCCAAACGAGATGATCCCGGAGGTAATGAAAGAAGCCCACGACAGTCCCACAGCAGCCCATGGAGGGATCCATAAAACGCTGGAGAGGATTCGACGGATGTACTACTGGCCAGGATTAGTTAGGGATGTGAAGGACTACATAGGCAACTGTGAGGTTTGCAAAGCGTGTAAGGTACCCAACCAAATAACGAGACCCGCGATAAGAAGGCCAGCAGAGACGCAGAGATTCTTCCAAAGAATTTATGTGGACTTTTTAGGGCCGTATCCGAGATCCAAAAGTGGGAATATCGGAATATTTATCGCACTAGACCACTACACTAAATTCGTTTTCCTCAAGGCGGTAAAAAGGCTGTCGGCCGATGTAGTAGTGAAGTACATGAGCCAGGAATTGTCCCATACGTTTGGAGTTCCGAAAACGGTGTTCTCGGACAATGGGACACAATTCAAGGGCGAAGCGTTTAGAACGCTTATGCGGGAGAATCGGGTGAAGCAGATTTTTACAGTTTGTGGGATCAGGAGGATCGTACAAGCTCATGAGGGAGCTAGGGCTCTTAGAGGATAGAGAGATTCGGTTTTCCCGGGAGGATTCGTTGGATTTAGTACGGGCCCAGGCTCAGAAGGTTTTAGCGAAGCGAACGGAGAAGAATGAAAGGCGGTACAACGCACGGTCCAGAGAGGTAACGTATCGAGAAGGAAAAGAGATTTGTCGTATGAACTTCAAACAAAGCAACTTTGCGGCGGGTTATAACGCCAAGCTTGAGAACGGAGCTGGAGGACATGCAAGGGAGAGCAATAGGCACTTACCACGCCAAAGATTTAAAACAATAGTCTACGCCTCCGTGGTTTAGCTAAACAGGATCGTGTGAGACCCTGTTCTAGCTCTTGCGAAGGGGGCACTTTGTAACGTTGGCGTTAGATCAGTGTAGGTGGCAACCCCGGGGAGGGGAGATGGCAACCGATCTGGGAACCTTTTGCCGTAGTAGGACCGTAGCAAGGAGTTAGGCGTTTCCAATGTCCGGAGGTCTGGCAACCGGTGTGAAACCGTTATTGGAAGCTGGAAGCTAGAAGCAGAAATCCGAGCGGGTACAGCACTTACTTTTTCGTTTGTGGCGTGACCCAAGGAAGTTCATCCAATTAAAGAAGCCGAAAAATTTACGTGGGAAACGCACAAGCAAGGTGGAGAATAAGCACCTTCGGAAGTCATTATCAAGTCACAGCAGCAAAACCGAAGCGCAGCTTGTTGGCAGACGCGCCAAAGGGTCGGCGCTAAAGTGAGGCAGGTCACGGATCGTAGTGGCGGTGAGTGGTTAGGTTAGGTCAGGGTCGATCGGGTCTGATGTATAATTTTGGCTTTTTTAGAATGGAGGGCCTGGTACAAGGAGTACGGGGCGGTCGTAAGAAGAGACGTTGGAGTCGTGCGAGGTTCCCAGTGGAGCAGTCGACGGCGCAAATCGAGACGGTGCGCGGCGCGAAACCGCACACGAGGCGCGGCCGCGAAAGGACTGGGTTCCTACCGGAGAGCACGGTCGGAGCAGTCGCCGGAGGAGCTAGAGCTGATTGTGGTCCGAGTCGAGCGAGCTCGGGAGCTAGGCTCGGAGCAATTGCGGCGTTTTTAAGGAACGCTCTGCCGCAAAAAAAAAGGGAGCGTAATCGGTCCAACTGGTGGCCTCGTGGTGCCACGAAGAACCGCGCGGAGTTGGTGAGCGGAGGGTTCCGCTCCGAATAAAGATTTCGATTGGCTAGCTAAGTGAACATTTTTTTTGTGTGAACGGGTCAGCGAAAGCTTTCCCGAAATATTTCCTTTCCAGCTTCGAGCACGTGGAAGCGCTTCAACCAGCTCGTCGCGGATGAAAGGGGTGAGTGAGTACGAGTAGTTTTACATAAAGCCAAACGAAGCGACGCAGAACATTCCGGGTGTCAATCTACCGCATCGTCCGATTCCCGGCCGAAGGGGGTCCACCGAGTGGACGGTTGCCTTCGCCATAGACACCGCGAGCGATCCAATAAAGAGCCCGATCCTAAAATGTAACAAGGGCATCGCCGAACCGTTCTTATGTAATGCTAACTCGCGGAAAAAGACGGCTGAGTCCATTATAGAAAAACGCGCAGATACGCAGCGAATCCACATACGCCAGGCGCAGTAAGCCTTTCACCACGAAGCGGTGCAGAAGAGCTTAAGGGTGTAATTTTTATTTTATTATTTGGAGAGCAAAGAAAGAGTTACATGAAATGAAACAATATTCGTTAATTCCCTTATTTAAGCTAACTCTAAGATATTTTACATTTTTCGAATTCATTGCCCCCGCGCCACTATTATAAGTTTTTCAATTTCGATCATTTAACCTAGCATCTAGTTAGTAGATACGTAAGCCAAGAAGGAAAACTGAATTTTTAGTGAAGTAAGGGGAAATAGGGATGGGGAAGCAGTAAATGTATAAGAACACTTTAGCCTAATAAACATGAATTTTATAATGAGATAAAAGAAAAATAATTCGCCTCGCCTAATTCGCCACCGCCTTGCCGCTGAACCACCCCCAACTTTTGCGTTCTCGAGGATCTTGAGGATCCAAATGAAATCTGTTTTGAGAGAACTATGCTTGGCCTTCGCAGTTCGAGAGGCCGTGCACGCATTCGATTAACGATAGAATTTATGATCTTCGAGGTAAGCATCAGGGAAAGAGAAAGGGCCCTATATGACCCACCCATTAGCCGACGAGGCCAAGCTGGCAACCGCGTGCAACCCCTTCTCTCGGCCGTTGATCCAAGGATGCTACCTCACCAGGTTGACTGTTCGTTACAAACATTTAGTTGTAGACAAATAAATACTGGACAAAAAAAAAGGGCAAAAACGGGCAAACGTTTCAAACACCATTTGATTGTTTACAGTTTGGTTAATAACATTCGGCTTTAAAATTACCTTGACTGGCCTTACCTTACCTTACCTTGGACTCACAAATTACACTCCTCAGAAACTCAGATACATTTGTAGGCAGCGACAAAAAAACATTATACCAGATTGAACATTATACCACATGTAATTAAAATTTAGTGCTTATAATTAATTTTACATACCTTGACGATTGGATTCCCTTGACGATTGAATATTTAAGCTTTTTTGTTTAATTTTAAATTTAAAAATAAAAATCTCACAGAAAAAATCATAAAATGTTGCTACAAATTCTTTTTTTAAAAGCCCCGATTATAGTCTCTAAATATAACAAAATATTACGAATAACAAAATACCAACGAAGTCTAAAATTATTTAAAAATGTGTTTCAGTCTATCTGAAGTATTCTAATTCAGAAAATAAAGTCAATTTAATAATACGGAACAAAAAAATTTAAAAATGCCGCAATTCTGGACTACCCATAGTGCTTTGGTGTTTTTAAAGATAAAAAGTTTGAACTTTATACAGATTATATTTTAAGTCAATTGATACAAAATCTTCCAAGTCGGCCGTTCTTATCCTTTAGCTGCAACAATCGGTAATGATATTGGGTTAAAATACCAACTTTGGTGTTTTTGAAGATAGAAGCTTGTGACTTTAAGATTTTATATTGTAAAAAATTGGTTCTCATAAGGATCGGCCAACTGTATCCGATGTATGAGATACAAATCCCGCTGAGCTGCAAGGATGTATCAACTTGGGCTCCGCCCGAAGTTAGCTTTCCTTTCAATATTATTCTTTTTTGTAGAACTGTGTGAACACAAATCACTCGATTCGGCAGTGCTAATAATTCTGACGCATCTGATGCGTGGCTCGTGGTCACTGTCGATAGACGCACTTCTCCTATTCCTAACATCCATTATTGAGCGTCTCCATTTCCTACTTATGCAGATGTGGTCGATTTGGTTGCGAGTATGTCCATTCGGAGAGGTCCATGTGTATTTATGGATTTCCTTGTGGGGGAATACAGTGCCATAAGTAACTGTGCCTGTAACAGTGTAACTGTAACAGTGCCTGACATAAGTCGGTTAGCCTGTCACCATTATTGCTGCGTGTGCCAACACCATGTCGGCCCATGATTGTTTCCAATCCGTTGTTGTTGGTGCCGATTTTCGCATTGAAGTCTTCCATAAGAATTTTTATGTCACCTCTTTCGATCCTAGTGAGTGAGGATGTGAGGGAGTTGTAGAAGTCGTCTTTGATGTCATCGCTGGCGTCTTCTGTTGGGGCATAGAAC
The DNA here is from genome assembly GCA_018153455.1 of Drosophila parabipectinata. Lineage (NCBI taxonomy): Eukaryota > Metazoa > Arthropoda > Insecta > Diptera > Drosophilidae > Drosophila > Drosophila parabipectinata. The sequence continues at coordinate 915,905 of JAECYA010000114.1, forward strand.
TGCACGATGGTGATGTGTCTAGCATTGCATCGGAATCTGGCAATGATGACTCTGTCGGATACTGGGCTCCAGGAGATTAGTGCCTGTTTGTATTGTTTGGACACATATATCCCGACTCCGCTCCTGCCTCCATCATTGGTCCCGCTGTGCATCACTAGATTGCCGCTTGATGTTGTTGTTGTCCCGTTACCTCTCCATCTCATCTCACTGATGCCTGCGATTGCGATCTGCATTTTCTCCATTTCTCCTTCAAACTGCGCCAGTCTGGTTGGTTCCATTAAAGTCCTCACGTTCCATTGTCCAATTTGTGTCCATTTTGATATGCGAATGGTCGTCAACGGGTTGGGGGGGTGGTTGGTTTCTTCTCTTCTTGTATTAGTTTCGTTAATCAGTTGTTTTTCAGTCGATCCGGTGATAAGCCAGGTGCAACCAATCCCAGAGGTAGGGCTGCCTCCTGTCGACATCTGGGAATACCGTTTTTCGACATCACATGTTTATTAGCATCGGAAAAAAGTCCACTAAGCATAATGAAGCCGAAAAACTTTGTCAATATAGTGATGACAATCCTATTGATACGCTCTACTTGACCGTTGCCACGTGGCTCTCCTGTGGCTACCAACAAATGCTGAATAATGTGATCCTTACAGTATTCCTGAAAAACATTGGCTGTGAACGCCGTTCCACGATCCGTGATTATACGACTTGTGATACCGAAAACTTCAGCCTGCCTTTCCATTCTATCGACTACTTCGTCAGCGCCAGTACTCTTAGTGGGATAAAGCCACACAAATTTAGAGAAAGCGTCGACTACTACTAACACATGATTGTATTGTTTTTTTGTCATGTCCATGGGGCCGATGTGGTCAATATGATAGGTCTGTAACGGTTCGTCTGCCTTGTTTATTGCGTTTAAGAACTCCTCTTTTTTCCCATACTTAGCCTCGCCAACAATGCACTCTACACAGGATTTCACTATAGTTTGAGCCTTCTTCCCTAAATCGGGGATGTAATAATCGCGCTGCACCAGGTCAATTGTCTTTTTTACACCAAAGTGTCCTTGTCGGTGAGCTGTGTTGATTATTTCGTTTTCCATGGCTGATGGGATCACTATGAGCTCTTTGATAGAATCCTTGTGGAGAACTTCGTGCTTCAGATAGAAGTCATCGTTTGTTTCCAGGACCTTACAATGGCTTTAATCCATTCATCCTGACGTTGAGCTTGTTGAATTCGATGTCTGACTGAATCTTGAAGAAACAAGGTATGTACTCGGCTTAAGGCGTCGACGTGTTTCATCCTTGTGCCTGGACGATGCCGGCGTTATTTGATGCAGTGCGCCATACGAATTCCTCACAGATGCGTTATAATACCCTTGCAGAGGGTATTATACTTTTGGACAAAAGTGTGCAACGCAGTGAAGGAGACATCTCCGACCCTATAAAGTATATATATTCTTGATCAGGATCACCTCCTGAGTTGATATGAGCATGTCCGTCTGTACATCTGTCTGTCTGTTTCCACGCAAACTAGTCTATCAATTTTAAAGCTATCGACTTATAACTGTGCACACACCCTTCTTTTCTTTGCACGCAGTATATATGTCGAAACGGGCGACTCTATCCTATAGTTGCCATATAACTGAACGATCGAAAATAACCTAACTTTCGCGTTGTTAGAGATAGAGAGCTGGAACTTAGTACAGATCCTATTTTTGGTCAGTTAATCCGACCTCCCAAATTTCATAACGATCTGCCTACTATATCTAATTGCTGCTATCAAAGATTATAAAGTACATTAAAAAGTAAAGTACATACAAAGAAAAATTTTCTATGGCGGGTTCCAGCAGTGGAACCCGCTGGAACGAGCGGGTTCTATTGCGCGACAAATTAAGTTTGTGTAATTTTTCGCGCGACAACGAATGAGAAATAGCCGAGTGGTAGAGTGCTTGGCTGGTGTGCAAAGTAAAACGAGTTCAAACCAGGCTCGGGACATCCATTTTTTTTAAATTTTAAATCTATTTATATTATATTTTTATTCTTTTAATGTGTGTTCCTAAATTTATAATCCAATAAAAATAAATACAAAATTGTAAAATCATCTTAACATCGTCTCAGGTCGTAGTGGAACCCGCTGTAAAAATGTCTATAAGTGCGGGTTCTACGGCATTTTAGCAGGCCGCGTCGTGGAACCCGCTCTCAAGTTTTTATTTTTTTCCGTCGTGGAACCCGCTGTAATAATGAAAACATTTGAGAGCGGGTTCCGCGATAAACGGCTGGCAGATGAGAGAGGGAAAGAGAGAATTCTATTTTTAGATCGTAACATCTTTGGGAAGATGAAAGTTTGAAACGTTGTAATCGAACCAATGTAAGAGTAAAGAGATCAGAAATATCTTTTACTATCCTTACTCGTCAGCTCTGTTTTTGGTATGGATTCTAGAGCCTCCTTTAACACCAATTTTAAGTATCATAAAATCAATTTCGAGGGTAGCCTAGATGGATAGTGCGCGGTCCTTATTTATGGGGTCCTGGGTTCGATTTCATTAGCGGGCGGTTTTTTCAATTTTGATAAAGTTTAAGTTTAATGATTCTTTTTATATATACTTAAATATACCCTCCCCTATGTATTCTATAATACTTTCTTCGTCCAACTTTGACTGATTTGCTAATGCGGTCATACTGTAGAAGTTTTCTAGCAAACTCTCTTTCTGCGTTTTCTTCCTATGTTCGAGCATCTTGTGCACCTGTTTTGCTGTAGGCTTCTCTTCAAATTCATTTTTTAGAGCTTCTTTTAATGCATGCCAATCATTTATTTCTGGTTGGCTACCCAAGAATAATTTTGCAGCTCCCTTTACCAACTATCTGCCATAAATTAATTTTTGAAGATCACCCAACTGTAATAGAATTAAGCTTGAAGTCAATATCTGGAGAACCATTTCTTGTGAACGCTGAAAGGGAATCTTCAATATCTCTCAGTGTGAACGCCATGGCTGAGGGCTGAGAATTAGAAGAATCTGACTCTACGACGTTGGTTTCCTCGTACACTCCTCTGAACTTTCTGAGTTTTCCTCTTGGTCAATATTTTCCTCCACAAAATAGGAAATGAGTCTTTCCTGAATAATTGCTTTGAGGCCTGAACTTGGTAATCCTAATTCTTTTAGTTTTTCTTTCACCTCCGCAACAGAAAATCGTGTGATCTCTTCAACATTCATATCTTCTTCATATTTTCTTTCTTACGTTACAATAAACTGTTTTTTTTAACCTCAAATTCGTGGTATTAATTAAATAATGCTTGTATGGATTTGTACTTGCGAACCGCCTGCTGTCTCTCGTCTTTTGTTGCTCGTCTCTGATATTGGCCACTGCTTTTCAAATTCATCTTTGGTAAATCGTTGAATTAAAAGCTGCCACCGTTGTCTCTCTGATGACTGCTTCTCGAACTGCTTTTCAACTTCTTCTTCACTCGCGCCTTCAAAATCGCCTTCAACTCCAGTGACGTCACTTTGCCGCCTCGTCTCAATACTCCTCTCTGGATCTCTGCTCCGTCGTAATCTCCTCCAGATTTTACGTTTCCAAGTTCTCCTGTAGTTTCAGAATTTTACAATACTTTGCAAAACTTGGTGGAATTGCGCAATATGAAAATTCTCAGGTCTTCTGTATGGTTTTTTGTCTCGTAATTTTTTCAGTTTTATAACTTTTATTTTCTCCGTTTAGTTTTAATTATTAAACTGCGATCGATGGATTCATAGCACAAAAAATTGATGGTTATTTGGCCGCGTATCACACTGAAATTGGCAAGTTTATGGATTGATCCCGGACGAGCCCCCAAAATTGTAGAGAAAGGCTTCCGTTGACTTCGTTAAATTACACAGTGCGACAGTGATTTGGAACTTTTGAAGAGACCTAGTAGAAATTGTTCATTAGGTCGAGTATAGTATAAAACCATGTTTGAAATTTTTCCTACACCCTCAAATCTTGATTTATTTTGAAAAAACGGTTTTTCGAAAGTGTTTTGCTCTTAAAAATTCCTGAACGCGCAATTTTAGGCCGATTTTCAATTTTTTTATGTTTTTCAATAGTTAAATGTTGTAGCTTTTGAAAAAAAAAATACATCTTCAATTTATTTAAACAGAAAGGATACAAATTTTACAAAAGAAACTGACTTTTTTGAATTTTTGTCACGTTTTTCAAACTTTGACGCCATTTTTTCGGTACAACTTCCAAGAAATGGTATCATTCTTAACACATATTAATATTGTCTCATTAATCCTGAATAAAACAAGACCAAGAAATTATGAAAATTGTTGAAGTTATTACGCTTTTCCCAAAACAAGTCAATTCAAATTCGAGCGCACCGTAACAGTATGTAAGTACCAGTATGTAAGTTAACAGAAAGATAGAAACTCAAACTCAATCTTTCTTTACATAAACCCCATACCCTTCCCTCATGCCTGCCTGCATAGCCACGGTCACCAGCACAGTGACGTCATTAGCAACTGCAACGGCAACTATTACAACAACTACAATGGTATCGACTGCTCGCGCAATACCATCTACAGTAATATCGGAAACTGCAATGCAAGCAAACAATGCAGCACCTTACACCAGCGTGCCCCCTTCAAAACAACGTTCGGCCGTACAGACAGGTATGGATCGCTACATACAAATAAAACGAAAGCTTAGCCCGCAGAACTCTAGACTTGGTAACTCTGCTAAAATAATTCGAGGCACCTCAAAGCAAGCTACAATAGAGAAGCCCATAGAAGCAAACAGATTTGCTATTTTGGCAGATATATCCGATGATACACCTCCCGAAGTCATCGTAGGGGACAACAAAAAGCCTAAGCCGCCACCGATTTACATCCGAGAGAAAAGTTCGAATACTCTCGTAAACTCGATACTGAATCTAATAGGACCAGACAATTTCCACATAATTTCATTAACAAAGGGAAATATTCATGAAACTAAAGTTCAGACTAATACGGAAGCAAACTACAGAATTCTGTCAAAGTATCTAAACGAAGGTAGAACTTGAACCTGAAACCAAATCCAAGCCTCTGAAAAAAATGAAGTGCATCCAATTTTTACTCTCCAGTTCCTACTACACCGCAGAATTACGGTAGAGGAGCCGCACAAAAGAAATGGACCGGTGCAGTGTAATAATTGTCAGGAATATGGCCACACAAGGTCTTATTGCACGCTTCGTCCAGTATGCGTTGCTTGTGGAGACCTTCATGAATCTCACAAATGCCCAAAAAATAAAGAGGATCCCAGCAGCAAAAAGTGCGGAAACTGTGGAGGCAACCATACGGCTAACTACAGGGGCTGTCCAGTCTACAAGGAACTGAAAAGCCGCACACACCAAAGAGTGACCACTGCTCACTCACATACACCACCTATGAAATCTACACGTAATGTCATCCCCCTTCAGCTGTTAAATCTTTAGCCAATAATGAGGTCACCGACAAATCCGCAAGCTATGCAACTGCTCTAAAATTGGGTCTTAAAAGTACCGCTCCTACCAATCCAAGATCATCAGTTCCCCCTCATCAACCAGAAGAACCGTCTACGAACAAACTTGAAACAATGATATGTAATCTTCAACAAAGTATGATGGAATTCATGTCATTCATGCAGACAACAATTCAAGATCTTATGCGGAACCAGAACGTTTTGATTGAGCTGCTTGTTGCTCAAAAACAGACTAAATAATCAATGGCTCCACTCCGTATAGCACTGTGGAACGCAAACGGCGTCTCACAGCGCAAACTCGAGTTAACTCAGTTCCTTATTAATTACCATATCGATTTAATGCTACTCGCAGAAACTTATCTTACAAATAAATATTATTTTCAAATTCGAGGCTATCTATTCTATAACACGAATCACCCAGACGGGAAAGCTCATGGAGGCACTGGGATTCTGATTAGAAATCGCATCAAGCACTGCTTCCACAACAGCTTCGCCACTAACTTCATGCAAGCTACATCAAAAGATGTGCAAATGGATTCCCGATCTTTAAAGCTTGCCGCCGTATACTGTCCTCCTCGGTTCACAATATCAGAATCCCAATTCATGGAATATTTCAACTCTCTGAGCGAACAATTTATAGCAGCAGGAGACTTCAATGCCAAGCACACGCACTGGGGATCTCGACTTGTGACTCCTAAGGGAAGGCAGTTGTACAATGCAATAATAAAAGCAAGCAACAAGCTAGACTGTGTGTCACCTGGGACACCTACATATTGGCCAACAGATCCTAGAAAACTGCCAGACTTGATAGATTTTGCAGTCACAAAAAACATTCCTCGCAACCTGATAAGTGCCAACTCCTTACCAGATCTATCGTCCGATCACTCGCCTGTACTTTTTCATCTTAATCTACATCCAGTTGCGGTAGATAAACCATTCAGACTAACAACGAATAAAACCAATTGGCTTAAGTACAAAAAATATGTAAGTTCGCACATCGAATTGAATCCACGTCTGAATGACGAAGCTGATATCAACTTATCCACAAACGCTCTTGAATCCGTCTTGGTCGCAGCAGCTCGCGTATCAACTCCACAAACGCAAAAAACATCTTACAATAATAGATACACGAACGTTGAAATAGAGCAGCTCGTTCTAGCAAAGCGACGCTCACGGCGAGAATGGCAATCCAACAGATCACCAACCGCAAAACAAAGGCTAAAAGACGCTACAGAGAGGCTCTCAGCTGCACTTCGTCATGAAGAAGAAGGGTCGCAAAAACATTACATAGAGCAGTTATCCCCAATGAGCTCCAAGTTCCCACTTTGGAGAGCACCCTCATCTCTCTGCGCACCAATCGAATCTGCAATGCCAATAAGGACATCCACAGGCAACTGGGCTCGAAGCGACGAAGAAAGAGCCGACAGATTCGCAGAGCATCTTCAAAATGTTTGTCAGCCCAACACATCATCAAACGGGATCTCACTGCCAGCAACATCAGATATCGACACATCAACGTATGAACCTATTGTATTTAGGCCACATGAGTTACTCAAAATCATAAACGAACTCAACCCAAAAAAATCTCCAGGATGCGACCTAATATCACCAAAAATGATTATTGAACTTCCTCTCTGTGCTGTTCGAGCTATTTGCCAGCTCTTCAATGCAATAACGAGACACGGACACTTTCCAGAGAGATGGAAAAAGTCGATAATTATAATGATACCAAAACCTGGCAAAGACCGCACTGCGTTCTTCTACTTCTAATAGCTACTAATAGCTACTAGTTTGTACTCAGACTCTGGCTTTCTTGATTTGTTGAATGACTTGCGATTCTCGTCCTGAATCTTTGCGATGTTCTCCTTAGCTTCCTTTCGAATCATCTCCTTCTCTTCCTGTAACTCCTTTAGGAAATCTTCCTCTAACATCTTTTCTAACTCTTTATCGTACTTGGTCTTCATGTTGATCCCGGTAAGAATCTTAAATGGAGCTATCTTGGTACTTCTAGGTGGGGAGGAATTAATAAACTGTTGAACCCTGCCTACATGCTTATACCAAGCTTTTGGGTCTTCCGCACAAAGTTTTGTCAATATAGTGATGACAATCCCTATGATACGCTCTACTTGACCGTTGCCACATGGCACTCCTGTGGCTACCAACAAATGCTGAATATTGTGATCCTTACAGTATTCCTGAAAAACATTGGCTGTGAATGCCGTTCCACAATCCGTGATTATACGACTTGGGTTACCGAAAACTTCAGCCTGTCTTTACATGGTATACACTACTTCGTCAGCGCCAGTACTCTAAGTAGGGTAAAGCCACACAAATTTAGAGAAAGCGTCGACTATCACTAAAACATGATTGTATTGTATTGTATTGTATTGTATTGTTTGGCCATGGGGCCAATGTGGTCAATATGATAGGTCTGTAACGGCTCGTCTGCCTTGTTTATTGAGTTTAAGAATCCCTCTTTTTTCCCATACCTAGGCCCGCCAACTATGCACTCTACACAGGACTTCATTATAGTTTGAGCCTTCTTCTCTAAATCTGGGATGTAATAATCGCGCTGCACCAAGTCAATTGTCTTTTTTACGCCAAAGTATCCTTGTCGGTGAGCTGTGTTGATTATTTTGTTCTCCATGACTGATGGGATCACTATGAGCTCTTTCATAGAATCCTTGTGGAGAACTTCATGCTTCAGATAGAAGTCTTTGTAGGTATTTGTTTCCAGGACTTTACAAATGGCTTTAATCCATTCATCCTGACGTTGAGCTTACTGAATTCGATGTCTGACTGAATCTTGAAGCAACAAGGTATGTATACTCGGCTTAAGGCGTCGTCATGTATCATCCTTGTGCATGGACGATGCTCTATTATGTACCCAAAGTCTTGTAAAAACATGGCCCAACGAGATACTTTTAATGGGACTTCATTCTTCTGCATGGTCATAGCAAACGCATTGCAGTCAGTGACGATCTTAATCTTTCTCCCCAGCAAGTAGATTCTCCACTTCTTTAGAGCTTGTACTATAGCGAGTACTTCTAGCTCATAAGAAGGATATTTCTCCTCGGCTTCTGTTGTCTTGCGGCTCATGTACTCTACCGGTTGGAATTAGTTGAATCCTTTTGAAGAAGGACTGCTCCGTATCCGTACATGCTTGCTTCACAATGGACTTCTCTTGTACTCTTTTGATCGAATAGCTTCAGTACAGGCGAACTTGTCAGGAATACTTTTAACTGCTTAAACTATGCTAACTCTTCCCTGCCCATCTTAAAGGAAGTGCCCTTTCTAAGCAAGTTCGACAATGGTCTGGCAATAATAGCGAAGTCTTTCACAAACCTTCGGAAATAGGATGTTAAGCCAAGATGTCGTTGAACTTCTTTTTTTGTCTCGGACTGGGACTGGGAAGTTTTCGACTGCACCAGTCTTCTCTGATGATGGTTGGATAGTTGCGTTTTCGACTTTATAGTTTAGGAATTGGAACCTCTTCTTTAAAACCTGACACTTTTCCCACCTTATACACAGACCTGAACTCATTGCGATATCTAAAACTGTCTTTAATTCTTGTTCGTCTTTTAATGGAATAATAAAATCATCCATGTACAGGATTACCGTCTTAAATCCATGGCCTGAGCACTGCAAAAATGTATCGCATAAACACCGCAGGGGAATTTGAAATTCCGAATGGTACAAAGCAGAATTCGTATGGACCGTTTTGGGTGACGAACGCGGTGTATTTGCGAGAGCTTTCCTGCACGGGAACATGGCAAAGTCCGTTTGATAAGTCCAACGTTGTAAATACCCTTCTGAAGCTTATGTAAAACATCGTCAATCAAGGCCATAGGGAAATTATCACGAATAATCTTCTGATTTAATTTGCGGTAGTCGCAACAGAGTCTTTTGGTGCCATCCTTTTTCGCAACCAAAACTATGGGTGAAGCGTATTCGGAAACACTTTGACGAATGATTTCTTCCATCAGCCAATCCCTAATCTGCTTGTCAACTTTTCTCTGATAGACTTGGATTTCATCTGTGAGGAGCAATTTCATTTCTACTGGGCTTGGCTCTGGCTTTAATGGCTTGTAATTTTAAACTAATCCAGCGACTGCTGATCTTATGTCGGTGCTCAAGTGAAGCAGATCTAAATCTGGAACAATGACTTCAATGAAATTTGATGCCATTAATTCATAGTAAGTTTCTGTCAAGTCTGAAATGTTAGTGGAAGTCACATCTACGGCCACATTTTGATTGACACTATAATGAGTGAGATCTATGTCGTGGGTTGGACTATTTTCATCTCTACCTAAGGTGGGATCGGAGATATGGTCAAGATCTACTGAATGAACTGAAAAAGGACTCCTTTTGCTTTAATTGTTGCGGTTACATATTAAGGACATCGCTACCGATCACACCTTCATAAAGGGTATCATTGTCACGCACTACATGAAAGCACATGCACAGCGTCAAAGCACAGCGTCATTTAACTTCGTCACAACTCTGAATGACCCTATTGTGTATATCTTTTTATCACCTATTCCCATAAGCTCCTTAATATCAGGTTTGAGAATATCAGGATAAATGCGAGTGTACGCTGTCACGGAAATGGTACAAATATCGCTGCCAGAATCGAATAACGCCGTAATCTGGTCGTTGCCAAGGTTATGTTTTTAAACGCTCTGTCGGGTCAAGCAGCAAGCAACTAATTTAAACACAACAATTAATTAGTAACTGATGTTTTGCTGGTCGCAAGCCGACTCTCTTTCGGCCGCTCGGCTTTGCTACTTCGGCGTTTATAGTTAGCGAGCATCCGCTCAGCCTATTCTGCAAGGTTGGCGCCACTCTCGTTCATCTCCTTACTGCGCTCGCATCCTAAATTGGATTTCCCATATTTTCTATAAGTCCTCATAAATCCTAATAACATATGCGGCCTGAATAAAGTTACAACGTTGAAACTAATTAAATTCTGATTTTTTATTTACGGCATTGAAAACTCTCAATGACCAAACATTGGTGTCCCCGACGTGATCGTTAATATATTTATATACACATAAACAAATTACTAAAACAAAAACAAAACAATTTTGTAAACAGTGTTATGTGAAATTATCATTATCAAATTATCATACGTGGCTAATAAGTTTATTTACAATAATAAACAAATTATAAAACATAAACGTTAGTTCACAAGCACACATACATATTTACGATCCACAACGTAAGTGCATTCGCTCGCACATAGCTTCATATATATATACATTCCACAATTCCGCTACGGTTCTGAGCGCACAGTAGGACAGATCGTGTTCGCCGCGAGCAAATAAACTTTATTTCGGGTTGTTCGGAACTCAATATAATAAATCATGAACTCCAGCGGCGCCGTCACAGGAGCACCCACTCCAACCCGGAGTGCTATTTTAAAGTGCAAGGCCCTGGGTATTCTCCAGGACTTACAGAGGATCCAAGGAGCTCTTCAGCCTATTTCCAAGGTGGATGATGCCATGCTACACGTGCGACATGGTCAGATAGCCACCATGTTCAGCGACTTCAAGGCCATCCACTGGGAGCTTGAGCATTTGGACATTTTGCAGATCAGCAGTGACCTTCGATGAACTGTTTCGAAGCTAGCGACGATGCAGGCGGAAATTGAGCACGAGACGACCCTTCGCTCATCTCGAATTGCTGCCCACTCCACCCTTGCCAACGGAATGTCCACCATGCAGGCTGACCCAGGGTTAGGTCAAGGTTTTCAAGTGCTGCCTCCTTTGCCGCTCCCTACGTTCAGCGGTGGATACTCGGAATGGGCTGAATTTTACTCGATCTTCTCTACCATCGTCGGCAGCAATCCTCGCATTAGTATGGTGGAAAAGTTGCAAAGGTTGCAATCTTGCCTTCGGGAGTCCGCTTTCGAAGCAGTTCGTTCCTTGGAAGTCTCCGACGAGAACTATGATGTTGCGCTGAATTTATTGGAGAAACGATTTAATAACCGTCGCTTAATATTTCAGGCACACGTGAACGAGATTCTGGGCCTCAGTCTGTTGGAAAGTGGCTCAATAGCAGCTCTTTGAGGTCTTTCGGACAAATTTAATGCCCATATGCGAGCCTTACAGAATTTGGGTACTTCAGTTCAGATCGCCAGCTGCATCATCGTCCAAGTTCTGCTTCAAAGGTTGGACCCAGCTACCCAGGCCAAGTGGGAGGAGAGTCAAAACTCCTCAGGTTCAGACGCCATCCCTACTTGGGAGTCGATGGCCGAATTTTTGGGCGCTCATGTGGGAAGGCGTCGAGGTGCAAATAATGGTAGATCATCCTTTATTGTTACTAATTCGCTTCCCTCTACCTGTGCTCTATGCGGTGGATGGTCCCATATAATGTCTGCATGCCCCGATTTCTATCAATGCCCCCTGAGATTCGCCTTGGTGAGGCCAGGCGACTCGGTCTTTGTCGGAAGTGTCTGCAAACGGGCCATCACATGCGTGAGTGCCTCGCTGCTAGTTGTCGCAGTTGTGGAAGGAGGCATCACAGCCTGCTGCATTTCCTGGAGCCGCCGGCATCTAGCGGCCAGCCTTTGGTTGGTCCTCCCACGTCAGCCACAGCCGAGGTCGCCGAGCCTGCAGCCTCTTCCCCGTCCACTGCTAATGCACTAGTTGCTCAAGGTCACAGCGGCGATATATCGTTGCTTGCTACAGCGAACATTTTTGTTCGTAGTCGCGCTGGATCCCTTGTTCCATGCCGAGCTCTGTTGGATTCTGGATCTCAGGTGCATGTAATCACTTCCCGGCTGGCAAGTCAGCTGCAGCTCCGGAGGTACAAATCATTCATGGCGGTGTCTGGTATTGGAGATACCGGATTTGCGACAGATGGATTCTCTGTTGATGTTCTCCTACGTTCCCACTGTTCCGAGTACTCGGCCCTGGTTAACGCCGTCATCGCCGCCAATATCACGGACCTGCAGCCTAGCTTCAGTTTGGATGTCTCCAGCTGGAATATTCCTGGCAATCTTTCTTTGGCTGATCCTGAATTTTCCCTCCCACAGCGCATCGACCTTCTTATCGGAGCCAGTCTGTTTTATGAGCTGTTGTGTGGGCAAATTAAGCTCTCAGCCGGCCTGCCATTGCTGCAGAAAACTCGACTTGGATGGGTCGTGTGTGGAGGCGGTTCACATGTCCAGAGAAGATCACTCGTTTCCACTGCCCACAAGGATGTTCCGGAGAGCGCAACAATGCTGGATGATCAGCTGGATTCTTGGCTCCGCCGGTTTTGGGAAATCGAAGACTTCTCCGAGCCTATTGTGAAGCGGACGAAGGAAGAGCTAGATTGCGATGCGCATTTCGTGCAACATGTTGCTCGGCTGGATTCCGGCGCTTACGCTGTGAGGCTTCCGTTAAAATGCGGTTCTAAGCTGCTGGGAGAGTCGTACCCCAAGCCGTTCGACGATTTCTTTCCCTCGAAAGGAAGCTCTGTCGCCGTCCTCAATTAAAGGAGCAATATGCTGCCTTCATAAAGGAGGATCAGGAGTTGGGTCACATGCCTCCAGTCCCTTCTGATGCGAGCGTCACTGGTCAATACTTTCTTCCACACCATTGTGTTTTAAAGGAGGACAGTTCAACAACTAAGCTCAGGGTTGTCTTTGATGGATCTGCTGTCACAACTTCTGAATATTCATTGAATGACGTGTTGATGTCTGGCCCAGTTATTCAGCCAAAATTACTGCATATTCTGTTAAGGTTCCGATACCATCAGGTGGCCATTACTGGAGATATTTGTAAAATGTATCGTTGCGTCAGGTTTTTTCCTGACGACAGCTATCTTCAGTGTATTCTTTAACGGGATTCCACCCAGGATGAGTTACAGGTTTTTAAGCTGGACACGGTCACCTACGGAACGAAGCCTGCCTCATTTTTAGCAGTTCGGACAATGCATCAGTTGGCAGATGATGAGCAAATAATGTTTCCAAAGGGGCCGAAATTCTGCGTCACTTTTATGTGGATGATCTGCTTTCCGGAGGCGACTCTATAGATCAAGCTATTAGTATAATGCAGCAAACATCCGCGATCCTTGCCAAAGGCCATTTTCGGTTAAGGAAGTGGTGCTCCAATGTTGCTGACGTTCTGGATAAGGTGCCTGAAGAAGATCGGGAGTCTTTCTTAAAGTTTGATGATGGTAGCAACTTCACAAAGACACTGGGTCTTGCTTGGGATCCTGCAACTTACCGCTTGCTATTTTCTTTGAAGGGATGCAGTCAATCTCAAAGCCCACTAGGCGCATTGTGCTTTCTTCGGTCGCTCGGCTTTATGATCCCTTAGGCCTTGTTGGTCCTGTAATTTCAAAGGCAAAGATCTTTCTCCAGAAATTGTGACGTGAGAAGTTGTCCTGGGATGAAAGTCTTCCTCAAGCTCTTTACTGCGACTGGAATATGATTTGTAGCAGCTTTGGCAGTACACAGCGCGCCGAATTCCCTGGATGGGTGCTAACATCGAAATCCGAGGTGGAGGTCCATGGATTCTGTGATGCCAGCATTGAGGCGTATGGGGCATGCGTTTATGTCGTGTACAAGGGCGCAGGGTCTGCAAGCTATTTAGTCTGTTCGAAGTCCCGAGTTGCGCCGTTAAAGACAGTTACGGTGCCTAAGCTGGAGTTATCGGGAACCGAGTTGTTGGCTCGACTTATGTCGGAAGTAGAGCAGTTGAAGGTCTACGTTGGAAAGTATTTTTGCTGGTGCGATTCTGCTGTGGCTCTGTCTTGGATTCGAGATGAACACTCTCGGTTTAATGTTTTCGTCGCCAATCGAGTTTCGACCATTCAGAAGCTAACTAGAGAAATGGAGTGGCGGTATGTTCCCACTTCTTTGAACCCAGCAGATATCCTGTCGCGTGGTGCTCTTCCCAATGAATTGGTTGAGAATAAGCTGTGGTCTCATGGTCCTCCGTTTCTCGTTGGATCCCAAGAGACGTGGCCAACAGCGGTCCCATCTGAGAGATCAACCTGAGTTACGTGCAAGGGTCCTTCTCATTCAGTCTCCGTACGTGGATATAACAGCGGTTTCTAAGTACGCTAATTCGTTTCCAGCACTGCAGAGGGTATTCGCTTACGTATACAAGTTTTCTCAACGAATTCACCACAACGGTATTACGGCTAGCGATATAAAATCTGGAACACAGCTGTTATTGCGGCTAGTGCAACGTGTGCATTTTTAGGAGGAAATAAAGGCTCTTCAAAATGGAAAAGACATAGCGGTATCCAGTGCCCTTGCCTCATCCTCTCCCTTCTTGGACAAATTTGGACTGTTGCGCGTAGACGGTCGGCTAAAAAATTCGTCATTGGATTTTTATAGTTAGCATCCAATTATACTTCCAAGAAGCCATCCAGTTACGCAGGCTATAATTGTTGACTTCCATTAGCGAAATTTACATACGGGACCTCGCGCACTGTTGACAATTATTCGGTCCCAATATTGGCCAATTGGGGGGAGAAAAATCGTGACGAAGGCATTACACAAGTGCATCCGATGCTTCCGGACTAAGCCTCGGCTGTTGCAGCACATTATGGCTGATCTCCCGGAGGAAAGAGTTAGCGGCTCCCAGGTCTTCGGAGTCACTGGTGTGGATTTTTGTGGACCGTTCTATTATAAGCCGGAAGTGCGTAATAAGGCTCCAGTAAAATGTTACATTATCATTTTCATTTGTTTTGCTACCAAAGCCGTCCACCTGGAGCTTGTAAGGGATCTGTCCACAATGTCTTTTTTGCAGGCTTTGAAGCGTTTTATATGCACCCGCCGAAGGCCTCAACATATTTGGTCTGACAACGCAACCAACTTTGTGTGAGCCAAAAACGAGCTAAAGGAGCTGCGCCGGTTATTTCTAAGCGAAGAGCATCAACGGGCACTGCTGGAGTTTTGCTCTATGGAGTCCATCGAATGGCATTTTATTCCTCCTCGATCTCCGCATTTCGGTGGTCTGTGGGAAGCGGCTGTTAAAACCGCCAAGCACCATTTTTACCGAGCTGTCGGATCTGCAGTATTAGGATTCGAGGAGCTGCGAACGCTGCTGTGCCATATTGGGGCTGTTATAAATTCACGACCCTTATTGTCTCTTTCAGAAAATCCTGCCGACCTTGATGTTCTGACCCCGGCTCATTTTTTAACTGGTGGTCCGTCAGTCAGCTTTATCGAGCCTGATGTCACAAAGCTGAACTTCAACCGGTTGGACAGCTGGCAGCGCGTGTCTTTCCTGCAGCAGTCTTTATGGTCCCGATGGAAGGAGGAGTACCTAAGTCTTCTCCAGCAGCGCTCCAAATGGCGCGCCTCCGGTCCTGCCTTGGCCCCGAACGATGTAATGCTAGTAAAGGACGAGAATCTACTTCCGATGAAATGGCCGCTTGCGAGAATAATGGAGTTAATCCCTGGTCGGGATGGTATCTTTCGAGTGGCGGTGATAAAAACCTCATCTGGAATTACCAAGCGAGCAGTGACTAAGCTGTGCCTTTTGCCCCTTAAGGATGAAGTTGGAGTAGAAGCCCCAACTGGGGGGAGAATGTCGGGTCAAGCAGCAAGCAACTAATTTAAACACAACAATTAATTAGTAACTGATGTTTTGCTGGTCGCAAGCCGACTCTCTTTCGGCCGCTCGGCTTTGCTACTTCGGCGTTTATAGTTAGCGAGCATCCGCTCAGCCTATTCTGCAAGGTTGGCGCCACTCTCGTTCATCTCCTTACTGCGCTCGCATCCTAAATTGGATTTCCCATATTTTCTATAAATCCTCATAAATCCTAATTTCATATGCGGCCTGAATAAAGTTATAACGTTGAAACTAATTAAATTCTGATTTTTTATTTATGGCATTGAAAACTCTCAATGACCAAACACGCTCTATTAAAAGTTAGCTGTGACATCTGCTGAATGTTTGAGTTTTCATTTTTCACTTCCTTACGAGCTTCCTTGGTACCGCATTGATTTTCCTTGTGACCTATCTGATTGCATTTGAAACATTTTATACCTACTTCCTTAAAATCCTTTGCAATATGATTGCTACCGCCACACTTAAAGCAACTTCTGCCATCTTGGTTAGTTTTGACTACAGAAATTTCAAAGTTTGGCTTTGGTTTAAGCCCCTGACTCGCGCAAATCTTCTCGTAAACCTTAAGCTTCTCCCGAAACTCCTTAAGATTGGACGCCTGGTACAAACAACTTTTATTTTGCTTCGAATCTGGTATACCCTCCACTATGTATTCTATAATACTTTTTTCGTCCAACTTTGACTGATTTGCTAATGCGGTCATACTGTAGAAGAATTCTAGCAAACTCTCTTTCTGCGTTTTCTTCCTATTTTCGAGCATCTTGTGCACCTGTTTTGCTGTAAGCTTCTCCCCAAATTCATTTTTCAGAGATTCTTTTAATGCATCCCAATCATTTATTCCTGGTTGACTACCCAAGAATAATTATGCCGCTCCCTTTACCAACTGTATACTGTAAATGAATTTTTGAAGATCAGTCCACTCAACTGCAATAGAATTAAGCTCGAAGTCTGCAAGCCATTCATCAATATCTGGAGAACCATTTCCAGTGAATGCTGAAAGGGAATCTTCAATATCTCTCAATGTGAACGACATGGCTGAGTGTTGAGAATTAGAAAAATCTAACTCTAAGACGTTGGTTTCTTCATACACTGACTCCTCTGAACTTTCTGAGTTTTCCTCTTGGTCGATATTTTCCCCCTCAAAATAGGAGATGAGTCTTTCCTGCAATACAGCTTTGAGGCCTGAACTTGGTAATCTTAATTCCCTTAGTTTGTCTCTCAGCTCCGCAACAGAAAATCGTGTGATCATTCATATCTTCATTCATATCTTCTACACTTACATAACTTATTTTATAATACTTTTCTCTCAGATTATTACTTAGATTAGTAATACTTTCTCTTAGATTAATACAAGTGAACAATTTAATGGGAATAAAATATTGTTTACGTTACAATAAATTGTTTTTGTTTAACCTCAACATCGTGGTATCAAGTAAATAATGCTTGTATGGATTTATACTTGCGAACCGCCTGCTGTCTCTCGTCTTTTGTTGCTCATCTCTGATATTTGCCACTGCTTTTCAAATTCGGCTCGTTGAACTAAAAGCTGCTACCGTTGTCCTCTCTGATGACTGCTTCTCGAACTGCTTTTCGAACTGCTTATCCACGTCGTCTTCACTCGCGCCTTCAGTGTCGCCTTCAACTCCAGTGACGTCACTTTGCCGCCTCGTCTTAATACTCCTCTATGGATCTCTGCTCCGTCGTAATCTCCTCCAGATTTTACGTTTCCACGTTCTCCTCCTGCTCAAGTTGTCGCTTCAGCCATTATTGTCGCTCTCAGCGACAACGAATCCCATAAACGCCTTTCGTCGTCTTCCGTTAGCAATTTTCTTGTCGCCACAGAACCAATTTTGCTCTCACACTCGCAAACTTTGTAGTTTTGTAGTTTGTAGTTTTGTAGTTCCAGAATTTCACAATACTTTGCAAAACTTGGTGAAATTGCGCCATATGAAAATTCTCAGCTCTTCTGGATGGTTTTTTGTCTCATAATCTCTTCAGTTTTATAACTTTTAATTTATCCATTTAGTTTTAATTGTTAAACTGCGATCGATGGATTCTTAGCACAAAAACTTGATGGTTATTTGGCCGCGTATCACACTCTAATTGGCACGTGTTTGGATTGCATCCCGGACGAGCCCCCAAAATTGTAGAGAAAGGCATCCGTTGACTTCATTACTTTATAATTAAATTCACTTTATTGTTCGGTTAATATAGTTTTGATACAGTTTAGTTTTCTAAGTTTAACATTTCCAATATACTGAGATACACGCGACCTTCCTCTGCAGATGCTCAATCTCTACTCGTTCTCATTTTTTCTCATGCTTTTCAACACTAAAGAAAAGTGTGACGGAACTTAACAACTTATCGATTATAAAATAGGACTGCCAATCCTACATTAAGTATTAAGTTTCTTCGCTTAGTTAGTTAAGGGTGTTAATTAAGATTTTTCTAAGAATTTGTCATCGTCAGTATCCGCGATATTAACGGAAAAAAATAAAAAAAAACCGAATTATAATAATGAACATGGAAGAAAAGAAGTAATTCCGGTGAAGTTACCTAACTAATAGCTTGATTGGCTTTACGGGATCTTCAATAAATAGTCTGCGACATAGAAGGTCCAAGGTTTGATGGGTAAAGACAGCCAAAGATAAACAATATCTAAGACTCCGATGTAAGGTTTTCGTTTATTCCAACTTGGCGCCCAACGTGGGGTGACTGCTCTTTAACGACAAAGCAGGTCCTTTCGTAGACACAGCATAATTCCGCATTTTTCGTTGTCAGATAAAATCTCGTTAGAAGATAGAGCTTCCCAATACTAGTTGTTTAGGGAAGAAGTAGCCACTACAACAATAGCTTACTTGTTTTCAAAGGAAGCTATACGATACGATATTTGGCTACGAAAGGATATATTGCCAGTTACGAATTAGTAGCTTTTTATTTGCCAAAAGGTTACCCCAAAAGGTTGTTAATATAGTATCTATAGGTTGCACAGAAGAAAACTATATGTAAAACCTAAGTTAAGAGTTAAAGACATATATCTGGAATTACAAATATTTTGGTAACCCAAATAATGTCAAGCAATAAACGATAATGCAAGACCAGTTTCATTACAACCGACAATTTATATACATACATGCGTTTGTGCCCTCTAATAATGCCCTCTTTGTATCCCCTAAAAATTTGAGTAGAGTGGCAAATATAATGCAAAAATGGAATTTGAAATTCGATGGTGTTGTTCACGGCATAAAAGCAGAAAAATTAATATAATAAATTAAATTAAATATTAAAAACCTTAACCGATACTTCGATTGACAGTTATTTTTATTTACTGGAGTTATTTTTCTTTTTTCTTTACTCTTTACATAATCTCTTTACTGGACCAGATTGGTACTTGAAATATTCTGAAAGAATTTTAGCGTATCAAGAATTTCCAAAACAAAGAAAGAATTCGATCCAGAAAGCAGAAACCGTATGCTAATATATTTGATGCTGTAGTTTCCTTAGTGTATAAACTGTCAATACCAGGGAAGAAGAAGAGTTACTGGAAATAAGTAGGAATAATTTACTCCCGGAAGTTCGTCAACAATTATTATATCAACCAATATTATATCAACCTAGTCAAATACCCAAACTAGTACAGATGCATGAGTCGTTTCTTAAAGAAACCGAGGTTGCCACTAAGGCTCGGAATAGTTCATATTATAATTTTATAATAATTCATACTTATCGCAAAAGTTCGGGAAAAGTCACTTGTTGGAATTGTTATATGGTAGGACATACATAGTATTTGGGAGTATTGTTTAGACGACAGAAGAATTTTTTTCTACGGATTTGAAATGTTGGGGGTGTATATGCCACAGTGCTAAAAATGTGACAAACGACAAGCGGAAAACCGATCGCAGGGTACAGCAAACATGACCATGCTGCCCCGAAATATTAAAAACTGCCTCTCGATGAAGTAACAAGGAAAACCAAGGAAGTAACCAAAGAAAACTGGACACTCGCAGGTCTACTGTTGAGTCTAATGGAAAGATCTATGTCGGCTCGTCGGCTATCTTGCAAGCCATGCGTATTGGATATGCCTCAACATGCACCAGTACCAGGAGTGTACTTTTATTACTACCGCTTAGCCGTCTAACTCCCGGTTTGGACTGTAACTACTCGTCCTCGGACCCCAATAAAAGCTTAAAGGTTATATTTCAAAATATATCGGGAATGAGGACCATGTCTCGGATGGTATTCCTGAATTCTTCTGCCTGCGATTTTGATGTAATTATCCTTGTGGAAACGTGGCTTAATGACAACTTTAGCTCCTCTAAGTTCTTTGAGCCCTACTTGTTTCATGTATTTCGAAAAGACCGAAATGCACTCGGTACCCTGTGTGTGCAAGGAGGCGGTGTGATCATCGCTAGTGTCTGTGCTAGAACGTCGGACCCTACTGCTTTGATGGTAGCTGGCGATTTCAACTTAAGCCCCATTGTCTGGTCTTGGGACCCGGAATCTCCCTCCATGCTACCAGTTTTCATATTGAGTTTTATAGTTTTTGCCTTCTGCTTCACCCATTCCATATTATCATCTGAATGATACTTGTCACTTATTAATGCCTCTATTTCAGCCTTTGATTGAGTTTCCTTTTTTTCGGATGGCTCAATCGATGATTGTTATACTAAGTTCTTGGTTGCCCTTTTTAATATTTATTATTAATATTTATGCTCCTGTGAGGGTACAAAGATCCTATCGGCTTCCCTGGTATACAATGGATTTAAAAAAACTTAAAGAATAGAAGGGATAAGCATTACAAGCGATTTATAAAGATAGGGAAGTCTCGAGCAGGAGATCTGTACCAGCAATTTAAGCGGGAATTTGAATTCCTTAAAAAGTTTCTTAACAATCAGTATACATCCGATGTCGGAGCTAGCCTACGATCCAATCCTAAAGCTTTTTGGCGGTATGTTAAGAGCAAAAAGTCAAAATCGGACAGACCTTCATCCATTAAATGGTTATGGTTATTTAGCAGCCGACTCGGATCAGGGCGTTGCTGAGCTTTTTGCAAAATATTTTTCCTCTAACTTGAAGCCCAAGGTTCCTTAGAGAGATAATGAAACTTTTCTTAGCATTGAGCCATTTCCTAGTGTGAGTAGCATGGACGTATTGAACTGTGACCTAGTTGAAGCCACACCACATTTTACCGAGTCGCACCCACCTGACATGGATGGTATCTCCCCGTTCTTTCTTAGGAAGAGTATGGCTTCCCATTCTCTTCCCTTCAACTGCTGTCCTCCTTGTCGCTCTCATCTAGTAGATTCCCCTATCGGTGAAAGATTACTTCTGTAACGCCTATTCACTAAGGTGGCAGTAGGTCTGATGTTACTATCGACCTATAGCCAAAATTTGAAACGTCGCGAAGATACTGGAACGGATAGTTACTAAAAAATTTACATTTCTGGCTCGTAATTTTATATTCCCCAACCAGAATGGTTTCTTGCCTGGGAGGTCAAGTACTTCTAATTAAGCGGTCTTCTCTAAGCACTGCTTTGAAGCTTTTGAAAACCAACTTCAGGTTGATGCCATTTACACTGACTTCTCCAAAGCCTTTGACAAAGTGTTTCATACAGCCCTTATGGCCAAGTTATATAAATTAGGTATTCATTAAGTTGATTCGCGTCTTATTTGGCTGACCGACCTTATCTGCCACCTCCTCTGGTCGCCCACAAGGCAGCTCTCTGGTACCTCTCCCATTTATCACTTTCATTAATGACATCTCTTCATGCTTTCGTCATACCTACTTCTTAATGTATGCGGATGACTTTAAAATCTATAAAGCCATTAGTTGCATTGCAGGAGGATATATCCAGAGATTACTCATGGTGCTCCCGTAATCTTCTTCCATTAAACTTATCAAACTTACCCGTTGCAGTAATGTGGATGGACTCATTCGGGTCTTCCTCAATGCTACGGGTCAATGCTACGCTTTACAGTAGAAATAGCTATACGTATCGTAGTACGCACCGTACGGCGCCTCTGGGGATGCAAGTAAACTATAAGAGTAAACGTGGTACGAAAACGTTCCATGGTTAATCGGAATTACTGCTCTGATGGATGATTTTGTCGGCGTTATTTGATGCAGTGCGCGATACGAATTCCTCACAGATGCGTTATTATACCCTTGCAGAGGGTATTATACTTTTGGACAAAAGTGTGCAACGCAGTGAAGGAGACATCTCCGACCCTATAAAGTATATATATTCTTGATCAGGATCACCTCCTGAGTTGATATGAGCATGTCCGTCTGTACATCTGTCTGTCTGTTTCTACGCAAACTAGTCTATCAATTTTAAAGCTATCGACTTGTAACTGTGCACACACCCTTCTTTTCTTTGCACGCAGTATATATGTCGAAACGGCCGACTCTATCCTATAGTTGCCATATAACTGAACGATCGGAAATAACCTAACTTTCGCGTTTTTAGAGATAGAGAGCTGGAACTAAGTACAGATCCTATTTTTGGTCAGTTAATCCGACCTCCCAAATTTCATAACGATCGGCCGACTATATCTAATAGCTGCTATCAAAGATTATAAAGTACATAGATGGGACATCATACAAACAAAATTTTCTATGGCGGGTTCCATCAGTGGAACCCGCTGGAACGAGCGGGTTCCATTGCGCGACAAGATAAGTTTGAGAAATTTTTCGCGCGACAACGAATGAGAAATAGCCGAGTGGTAGAGTGCTTGGCTGGTGTGCAAAGTAAAACGAGTTCAAACCAGGCTCGGGACATCCATTTTTTTTTAAATTTTAAATCTATTTATATTATATTTTTATTATTTTAATGTGTTTTCCTAAATTTATAATCCAATAAAAATAAATACAAAATTGTAAAATCATCATAACATCGTCTCAGGTCGTAGTGGAACCCGCTGTAAAAATGTCTATAAGTGCGGGTTCTACGGCATTTTAGCAGGCCGCGTCGTGGAACCCGCTCTCAAGTTTTAATTTTTTTCCGTCGTGGAACCCGCTCTCAAGTTTTTATTTTTCCGTCGTGGAACCCGCTGTAATAATGAAAACATTTGAGATCGGGTTCTACGATAAACGGTTGGCAGATGAGAGAGGGAAAGAGAGAATTCTATTTTTAGATCGTAACATCTTTGGGAAGATGAAAGTTTGAAACGTTGTAATCGAACCAATGTAAGAGTAAAGAGATCAGAAATATCTTTTACTATCCTTACTCGTCAGCTCTGTTTTTGGTACGGATTCTAGCGCCTCCTTTAACACCAATTTTAAGTATCATAAAATCAATTTCGAGGGTAGCCTAGATGGATAGTGCGCGGTCCTTATTCATGGGGTCCTGGGTTCGATTTAATTAGCGGGCGGTTTTTTCAATTTTGATAAAGTTTAAGTTTAATGATTCTTTTTATATTTACTTAAATATGTTTTTTTTTAATTTTTTTTTTACTTTTAATTTTAACGTTATTGTTATTCTTTTAAAATTGTTGTAAAAATAAGTGACGGACGTGTCGGATGACAAAATGCCGGAAGGACTCCCTTGAAATTTTATTAGCGGGACATAATGAAGAATAAAATAATTTTACAATTATAAAATTGAAGAAAAATATTACAATTAAAGAAAAAAAAAAATAATAATTAGAGAAAGAAAAAGTTCAAAGTCCTTACGAGGATTTGAAGACAGAAAAATTACACATAGAGTAACTACTCTGTGCATTACGCTACCGTCCTGTCTCGATCTGCGGCGATTTAAAATACTATTTGTTTTACCAACTACCACATCGGCGCTTCGAAAACAGAAACGAGAAATTGAAATTTGGAAGCCAAAACATTTTTACTCCGCGTGCGAGCAGTCACACATACATACATAGGTTCATATTTTTGTTGACGGATACATGTAAAGAGTTCTAAAAATAGAATCGTATGCATTTGCGTTCCCCCTCACCAACAAGCTCGACGCAAAAAGTTGACCGTTTTGGGCCGTGATGTCCCATCTATGTTTTTTATAATATTGCTGCTATATAACTGAACGATCGGAAATGGTTTTTTGTTAGAAATACCAACTTTTGTATTTTTGAAGACAGAAGCTTGGTACTTTGAAACCAGAATTTGTATAAATAGATTTTGGTTTATCATCAGATGTTGCATAGTTGTACGCATAAACGACATAAACTCCGTAAGGCTTTGTTGTAGACTACATATCATAGCTTCAAAGTTACTTTTTGGCTGCTCCGGCGGTTGATGCTGCTGAGCCGAGTTCGGTTCGTGGTGTGCTGATTGCGGCAGTGAGCTTTTTGAGGCTGGGGTAGCCAGTCCTGATTTTAAAGCACTTGCACATGTGACATTTTAGGCAGAGTTTATGGGTTCTAGTGATGATCTGGCTGTAGTCGAGAAGAAGACGTGCACGTCTGCGAAGCCGACGACGTCGCATCTCGCTGGGAGCTGCAGTCTCAGGATCCCGTCATACATGGCATTCCACAGCAGCGGTCCCAGGACCGATCCTTGGGGCACACCTGCCGTGACGCCGTAGGTCTCCGTACCCATGTCCGTGTCGACAAGTAGGACTTTGCAGCTGAAGTAGCTGCTGACAACGTTCATTATAGAATTGGGGACGTTGAACCACCTTAGGGCTGCCAGGGTATTGCCCCAGTCCGCCGTGTTGAATGCGTTCCTGATGTCCGGGGTGACTATTAGGCAGTATTGCTTGGAGCCACCCTTCCACCTGGTTCCCGCTATTGCGTTGCGAGCAATTCCAACCACCGCTGCTATGGCATCCACTGTAGACCTTCCCTTCCGGAAACCATACTGCTTTCGAGACAGTCCTCCCGCCTCCTCTATGGCGGCTTCGAGCCTCGCCGCGATCACCCTCTCGAAGACCTTGCCCGTTGTGTCCAGCAGGCAGATTGGCCTATAGGACGACGCCTCCTCCCTTGGTTTTCCTGATTTTAGTAGCAGCAGGAGCTTCTGCACCTACCACCTGGTCGGAAAGGTGCCTTTGCGGATGCATCTGTTGAACAGCTTCGCAAAACTTCCCGGCTGCATTGCCAGAGCCAGTTTCAGGGCTCGGTTAGGAACCGAGTCCGGGCCGGGGCTTTGTTGGGGGCCAGGCCTCTCCCTATGGCCAGAACTTCCTCTTCCGTTACCTCCTCCGCCATTTCATTGTCCGCTGGGGGGGTGGGAAGCTGGGTGACCTGGTTGCCGGCTGGGAACAGTGCATGCACTATGGACCTTAGTACGGTCGGGTCAGGGGGGGACTGAATTCCTGCGCGCAGCCTCTTCACCACTATACGGTACGCGTTGCCCCATGGATTTTCCTCCGCCGAGTCACACAGCTCCAGGAAGCATATTCTTTTACTGTCTCGGATGGCCACCTTCAATGCTTTGCGTCGGTCTTTGAAGGCTAGGTGCCGCTCCTCAAAGGCATCGCTGCCTCTCTCTCGCTGCATAAGCCTCCTTGCTCTCATGCAATCAGCTCGGATGGAGCCAATCTCCTCGCTCCACTAGTAAACAGGAGCGTGGTTTCTGCGGTAGCGGCTTCTCCGCTGCATGCTCGCTATGCACGCTGCCTCAAGCTTAGCTGCCAGGGTATCAGCCATTTCGTTGGCTCCGCTTGGTAGGACGTTGCCGATGTCGCGCGCTGCGTCGGTGAAGTTCCTCGCCTGGAGTGTACCGACTCTGTAGCCTTGGTTCCCTCGATTCGGTTCCCTCGGTCGTTCTTGAGGGCTACCAATTGAGCACAATATTGCTTCTTGGTCGCTGGCCGTAAATCTGCCGCTTATCCTCCAGTTAGCGCCCGTCGCTACCGAGGGGCTCGCGAACGTCAGGTCAATGATGGATCCTGCTCCGGCTCTGCTGAAGGTGTGCTGGTTTCCTTCGTTCAGCAGTACGAGATCGAGTGAGGCAAAGGTTTCTCTGACCACTCTCCCTCTCGCATTCGTCCTCGGGCAGCCCCAGTCCTGCGCCCACGCGTTGAAGTCCCCTGCTACCAGGACGTCAGAACGGCCTCTGATATCATTTCCCAGGCAGTCCATTACGCGCTCAAACTCATTGGTGGTTAGGCTAGGTGCCATGTAGCAGCTGTAAAGCCATGCCCCACCTATCCGAGCCCTTACGAATCCCTCCGCACTGTGCACTGAGTGCATTGTCGCGCCGGTATCGCTCCAGATGGCAGCCTTCCCCGATAGGCCAACTGCCCAGCGGTTGTCTGAGCCAGTCCTATGGGGCTCACTTATGAGCGCTATGTCCGTCTTCGTCTCCCTCGCAGTCTGCGACAGCACATCTTGAGCCGCCCTGCAGTGGTTCAGGTTCAGCTGAAGCACTAGCATCCTGTCGTCCTAGGTCCACCTCCTTTCGCTGACATGGGGCAACTTCTGCTTCCCGTCTGATGCCTCACATCCTTCCGGCCCTTGTCTTCACACGAGAAGCATCGAGGGTCCTTAGCACCTGTAGCAGCGAGCCACGACCTCCTTTTCCTTCATACGGCATACTGACCACCCAACCTTCACCTTGCCCACAGCAGTGATGGCCTTGGCAAGGCTCGCGGGGAAAGCCACGATACCGGTCTGAGTCTCGCCATAGGTGCTTCTCAGCTTCTTGACCTTCAAGGCGCCTTGGTCCACCGCTGCCTTCTGCGCGATTGCCCCGATGATGTCCTCCGAAGTGGCTAGTGCGTCGAGTCCTCGTAGCTCGACGAGCAACTCCTTGGTCTCCTCCGAGTACGCCCGCACCTCTGCCTTGCTCCCTAGGACCTCCTCGATGCAGCCTTTAGGGGCCTCTGTGGGGTTATCCTTCTTCCTCGCCAATTCCAGAAGCAGCCCTCCCTTGGCTGTCTTCCTCACTTTTTTGATGCATGGGCCAAGGTCGTCCAGCTTCCCGTCCTCCCTGCGCGTTACCATGCTTAGGATCTGGCTGTACGTCAGGCTTGCTGCTTGGATCACTATGGCGTCGGGTCTGGTTCGTCTCCGCTCGGGATTTCTAGGCTTGGCCTTCGTCCATTCAGTCCTTCTCATGCTTGTTTCGGCGCCGCTTCCTTTGCCGGCAGCAGGGTTTGCAACCGCTGGTTTGAGCCTTGCCGCCGTGCTGGCCTTTGCTTCTTTGACTCCCGCGTCCCTCGCAGTAGTTTCTCCGTGTGCACTCCAGGGGCCCGTGCTGTTCGGGATGCTGCCGGTCTGTACAGCATGGTCCTGGTGTGAGTTGGTGTGAGTGATTGGTTATGTGTGTTGAATCTTTTACCTTGCAAGTCGTCCTGAAATCGTCTTATCGAATAATATACGCTCGAAAGGAAGTCATGCGAACGCCGTATTCAAGGGTTTGTTGAAGAATATAGCTGGATTCAAGACCACTTTCATCGAGCAATGGTTTCAGTGGCTGTGGTGGTATAGGTAATGGATACAGTTAAATTTTTCTCTTTTTTAATTTTAACGCATCGCAATATCGGCTTATAGTCGTCATTGGTCCAATATATAAATTTGTAACATCACCGCAGCTTGCAGTGGGATCATATTGGAATGCTAAACGCGTTGTCTCAATGGGGCGTTTCAATTTTTTTTTTCTTCGCTTAAGTTCTGTGAACACTCTTGTTGCTGGCTTGACAATTTTGTGCGGCGGCCGATATTTTCACTTCGTCCCCTGGGCATTTTGGCCTGTGGACTTTAACCTCAAATGAACACATAATTATATAACTTAAAAAACCAATTTAAATACAAAGGCATACTTACCAGTTTAAATACAAAGCC
The DNA here is from genome assembly GCA_018153455.1 of Drosophila parabipectinata. Lineage (NCBI taxonomy): Eukaryota > Metazoa > Arthropoda > Insecta > Diptera > Drosophilidae > Drosophila > Drosophila parabipectinata. The sequence goes on from JAECYA010000114.1 coordinate 943,689, forward strand.
ATACTTTTGAAATTGAATGAACAATTTCACAAAAATAAAAATTTTTTGTACGTGTAAAAAATATTCGTTAAATTTTCCAACAATAAACTGGATATCCATCATTCACTGTGACTGTTTAAAAAAGAAACAGTTTTCGCTTTTTTTTTTTGTAAACTAACGGTTTAATTTATATTTTTATATAATTTCTCAATTGAAAACAATACACAATTGAACACGGCTTGAGTTATGAATTTAACTGAGGAGAGAAAAATAAGTAGCTGTCAAACAATGTATCATGCACCGGTGCCTACTTAAAATATTGGTTTGTACCACATGCTATTGTATTTGGAACTCCAGCCCAGTGCTATTATAAGTGCTTTTATAAAGTGCAAGGCACTGCGTTTTCTCAAGAACTTGCTAAGGATTTAAGGAGGCATTGAGCGTGTGACTATGGTGGATGATGTCATGCTTCACGTATCTTCACGGAGCTCGTAGCGACGATGCATGCCGAAATCCAGCACAAGTCGACCCATCGCTCTTCTTGAATTTCTGCCCACTCTACCTTTGCCAACGGAATATCTACCATGCAGTCTGACTCGGGGTACTGTCAAAGATTTCAAGCGTCGCCTCCTCTGCCTCTCTCTACCTTCAGCGGTGCATTCTCGGAATTATCTATAATTATAGATAATTCCGAGAATCCACCGCTGAAGGTATTAATCGACGATAATAATCGTCGGCAGCAATCGTCGTATCAGTAAGGTGGAAAAGCTGCAAAGGGGTCTCTTGCCTTCGGGAATCTTCGGGACCTTCGGGGCTGCTCTCGCTTTCGAAGGAGTTCGTTCCGTGGAAATCTCTGACGAGAATTATGGTGTTGCGTTGAATTTATTAACCGTCGCTTAATATTTCAGGCGCATGTGAACGAGATTCTGGACCTCAGTCTGTTGGAAAATGGCTCAATAGCAGCTCTTCAAGGTCTTTCGGACAAATTTAATGCCCATGTGCGAGCCTTGAACAATTTGGTTACCAAATCAAATTGCCAGCTGCTTCATTGTCCAGGTTTTTCTCCAAAAATGTGGACCCAGTTACCCAGGCTAAGTGGGAGGAGATCCCAACTCCTCAATTTCACACGCTATCCCTACTTAGGAGTCGATGGCCGAATTTTTGGTGTAGGACGCTGGAGGCTATGGGCATGGCCAAATGCATATGCCACGGGCACTCAGGTGGGAAGGCGTCGAGGTGCTAACAACAGTAGACCTTTATTGTTACTAATTCGCTTCCCTCTGCCTGTACTGTATGCGGTTGATGGTCCCAATTTCTTTCAATGCCTGCTGAGATCCGCCTTGGTGAGGTCAGACGACTCGGGCTTTGTCGGAAGTGTCTCCAAACGGGCCATCAAATGCGTGAGTGCCTCGCTTCTAATTGTCGCAGTTATGGAAGAAGGCATTACAGACTGCCGTATTTTCTGGAATCGCAGTCTTCTAGGGCCATAGCCGAGTGCGCCGAGCCTATAGCCTCTTCGCCATCTACTGTTCATGCACTCCATGATTCATGCCGAGTTCTGTTGGATTCACTTCCCGTCTGGCTAGTCAGCTGCAGCTCCGGAGGTGCAAATCATTCATGGCGGTGTCAGTTATTGGCGATACCGGCATTGCGACAGATTCTCTGTTGATGTTCTCCAGCGGTCCCACTGCTCCGAAGATATAGAAGCTATAAGATATAGTCGACCGATCCTCATGAAATTTGACATGTAGTATTACTCTGCTCTCGTGTAAAATTTGAACTCTCTAACTTTGACAACATCAAAGTTTTATCACTTTCGATCAATCAGTTATATGGCAGCTATATGATACAGTCTGCTGATCCCGGGCGTTCCGACTTATATACTGCGTGCAAAGGAGGGGTGTGTGCAAAGTTTCAAGTCGATAGCTTTAAAGCTGAGAGACTAGTTCGCGTAAAAACAGACAGACAGACGGACAGAAAGACAGACGGACATGCTCATATCAACTCAGGAGGTGATCCTGATGAAGAATATATATACTTTATAGGGTCGCAGATGTCTCCTTCACCGCGTTGCACACTTTTGGACAAAATTATAAATAAAAGTTCGTAGATTTAGTATAGATTTTTTAAGATCTCTGCTACCTCTGTCAAATTTGACCGTGCATAACGCTGAATGTTACAGGAAATACATACACCGACGCCGGAAATAATTTACTCAGGAAGAGTTTTATAACTTTTTAAGCACTAAGCGTTAACATGTATCTTTTCCTCCTCTTCTTCCGTTTGAATATTCATATGCAACCTCTGATCAGGCCATTGCCGATTTATTCGCCAAATTTTTTCACACAACTCACTCTCCTCTTAAAATGACAGATCAGGCTAACGCATATAACATTTAACCAGCAAATCGATAGAGTTCCAAGGTTTTGTCAAAACCTCTACATAGACTTTTCAACTTATCTTTGGAAACCTCAATTTTTTACCTTAAGTGGAAGGAATCTCTCATAATTCCCTTACATAAAAAAGGGGAGAAGTCCGATGCTGCCAACTACAGAGGCATCTTTAAATTGTTGGCAATTCCACAGTTATTTGAAAAAATTATTACCCCTCTTCAACACCTTTTCTCTTTCATAATTTCTCCATGTCAGCATGGTTTCATTAAGAACCGAAAAGTATTTCAAGCTGCTTTTACTTACACAGACCATAGAAAAGCATTTGATTCATTCATCACTCACTACTGAAGTCATCTTGGCCTTTATGGTTTAATCTTTTTGCTGGCTTGCCTACTCATTAACTAACTCGCTATTACTCCTGTATATGTTTAGCTTTGTCGTTGATAAAAATCCACTTCTGCCCAATGCAAACTTCCGTCTGGTCTAAAAAGGTATAAAAGTTGTAATACTTAAGGGGTTATATACAGTTGTACCGCACAAAAAAATGGAATTTTATCGATTTTTTTTTTGACACCATAGAAAATATTTATGAAAAATGTATTACCGACGTTGTTTAGTACATGTTTCTGGGTACTAATTTAAATTTTTTCATAAAAAAATATTTCATAATAAAAATGTTATAGCCGAATTCCCGGTTCGTCTTTTTTCGATGGTGTCTTGCGGTGGCCATGATATCCCGAAAACGGTTTATCCGAAATGAAAAATTCATAAATATTTCATTAGTATATTGTATTGTCTAGTCCGTGAACGAAGGATTTTTAAAAATTTGGATAAACAAAAAAATGACGACGTTTTTAACCAAAAATGTACTTTTTCAAGGTATAAGATTTTCAATTTTTATGCTTTAAAAAAGGAGTTTTAAAAAAAAATTAAAATCCCTCGTTCACGGACTAGCTAAAATCAAAATAAATAATTGTTCAATTTTTGGTGTTGATGGGATCAATAGTTTTTTAGTAATCGTGTCCACCGCAAAGGTAATTTCGAAAAAACAAGGTTCTGAGATAATCGCGTTTAAAGTTTCAAGTTTGTTCAAGTTTTATATGCAGGTAGTGCGCTATAAATAGCTACAACTTCGGTTTTAATGCTCCGATCGTTATGAATTTTTGTGCAAGTATTCTCAACAGTATATACTTAAAGAATATGCAATAAAAAAAATCGATTTTTTAATCAATCACAACCCTTAATGGATCAAAATGAAAACTTATATCTTTTTATCGTTCTACGTATCTATGGGATCTATCTACGTATCTATCTTTCTATGGGATTGTCTTAGAAATATTAACTCAGTTTAATAATTTTGGTGTCCTACTAAAATGTAAAACTTAAAACTCAAATTCGCCGGCCATTTTTCAAAATATCCATAAAAAGCTTAAGCTGGGTTTACTTAAAAGGTAATGAATGTGAAGCATTGTGATGAATGCAGGAATGCTAGTGGGTGCACTAATTTAAGCTATTTGAAGGTGAGAGAGCGCTTCAAACTCTGGCTTAAACACCACATCACAACCCTCGGCCAGGCTATTATATATTATATATTATAGACCTTATTTAAATTAAATAATCTGTAATGGCCCGATAATAAACGATCCCTTTTGACAATATCGGTAATTTTAGTAAGGCTTACCTGAGAATTTTGGAGAGTCGTGAATCGCAGCCATCTGCACTTCCTCTAAAAGCAACGAGGGCAAGAAGACAAGTTTATTTCTTTTCATGTAAATTTCCTCACCATACGGTTGAGAATTTGCCATAGAAATCAACAATTGCGTACAATTTAAAGTACCAAGTGAAAACAAGTAACTTGGTGGATAATCCCTGATTATTAGAAGTGCGAGCAATTATATATTTCATCTTGCTTAATTTCCAGATAGATACAGACATAAAGCACCGTCGTTCCGCGTGCATGGGAAAGAAGAACTTTTGCCTACTTTTAGTCAAATCCATTTTTGTTAAATCTTTTCTGCGAAAGGTATCGCTCTTCAAGTTTGCCATCCAGCGTATCCCGGACAAAAGCCAAAATAAAGGACGCGATATTTGAAAAATCTACCGATGTTAAACGGGGAAAGATTCAGGATCGTAACGACTAGACATGTTTGGTGATCGGCATTCCAATATCGGTTTTGTTGATGCATAACTTAATAATCTAATGTCAATCCAGGTGTAAGATGTGTCAACAAAAACTAATTTAACCGAATTCATCAGCAATGGAAGGCCTTTCTGCGTGGATGGACTGCATATAAGTGTTCCTAACGCAATCATATTGATTTTTAAGATGTGTTTTCAATAATCGTAAAATGCCCAGAAACCAAAAGCAAGAATCAATAAAATAATGCCATTTCTGTAAGAATAACATTTCTTGATTATTAGTTAACTTATTTAGTATTACATTATTAATGTAGAGAAAGGCATCCGTTGACTTCATTACATTATAATTAAATTCACTTTATTGTTCGGTTAATATAGTTTTGATACAGTTTAGTTTCCTTAGTTTAACATTTCCAATATGCTGAGATACACGCGACCTTCCTCTGCAGATGCTCAATCTCTACTCGTTCTCATTTTTTCTCATGCTTTTCAACACTAAAGAAAAGTGTAACGGAACTTAACAACTTATCGATTATAAAATAGGACTGTCAATCCTACATTCGGCTATTCTGACAATTCATTCGACTCGAATGAGGACGACCACAGCTTCATATATTCGGCGACAGTGTTTGTTTTATTTGGACCTTCATCATTTCCTACTTTTTCGACGAGGTATCGACCATGTCTCAACTTACGGGTCACGGTATACGGCCCTAAGTACTTCCTCTTCAACTTCAACCCAGCACCAAACTGCGTTCTTTTAATAGCTACTAAATCTCCGAGTTTGTACTCAGACTCTGGCTTTCTTGATTTGTTGAATGACTTGCGATTCTCGTCCTGAATCTTTGCGATGTTCTCCTTAGCTTCCTTTCGAATCATCTCCTTCTCTTCCTGTAACTCCTAGTACTTCTTACAGACGGTACTTCTAGGTAACGGTACTTCTAGGTGGGGAGGAATTAATAAACTGTTGAACCCTGCCTACATGCTTATACCAAGTTTTCGGGTCTTCCGCACAAAGTTTTGTCAATATAGTGATGACAATCCGTATGATACGCTCTACTTGACCGTTGCCACATGGCACTCTTGTGGCTACCAACAAATGCTGAATATTGTGATCCTTACAGTATTCCTGAAAAACATTGGCTGTGAATGCCGTTCCACGATCCGTGATTATACGACTTGGGATACCGAAAACTTCAGCCTGCCTTTCCATTCTATCGACTACTTCGTCAGCGCCAGTACTCTTAGTGGGATAAAGCCACACAAATTTAGAGAAAGCGTCGACTACTACTAACACATGATTGTATTGTTTTTTTGTCATGTCCATGGGGCCGATGTGGTCAATATGATAGGTCTGTAACGGTTCGTCTGCCTTGTTTATTGCGTTTAAGAACTCCTCTTTTTCCCATACTTAGCCTCGCCAACAATGCACTCTACACAGGATTTCACTATAGTTTGAGCCTTCTTCCCTAAATCTGGGATGTAATAATCGCGCTGCACCAGGTCAATTGTCTTTTTTACACCAAAGTGTCCTTGTCGGTGAGCTGTGTTGATTATTTCGTTTTCCATGGCTGATGGGATCACTATGAGCTCTTTGATAGAATCCTTGTGGAGAACTTCGTGCTTCAGATAGAAGTCATCGTTTGTTTCCAGGACCTTACAATGGCTTTAATCCATTCATCCTGACGTTGAGCTTGTTGAATTCGATGTCTGACTGAATCTTGAAGCAACAAGGTATGTACTCGGCTTAAGGCGTCGACGTGTTTCATCCTTGTGCCTGGACGATGCCGGCGTTATTTGATGCAGTGCGCGATACGAATTCCTCACAGATGCGTTATTATACCCTTGCAGAGGGTATTATACTTTTGGACAAAAGTGTGCAACGCAGTGAAGGAGACATCTCCGACCCTATAAAGTATATATATTCTTGATCAGGATCACCTCCTGAGTTGATATGAGCATGTCCGTCTGTACATCTGTCTGTCTGTTTCTACGCAAACTAGTCTATCAATTTTAAAGCTATCGACTTGTAACTGTGCACACACCCTTCTTTTCTTTGCACGCAGTATATAAGTTAACTGAAGTTAACCAAGCAGCGGCAATGTCCGATTATTTAAGAGTTCGCTCTTGCCAAACTGCTGACATAGCGTCTGGCCGGAAGCCCATGCATAGCGGCAAGCACTGCACATTTGCGTGGCCGCTATGAAATACTTTTTGTTAGCTTTAAGTTTCAGTTTGTGTCAGAGTCTCATACAATAAAGAGCATAAAACCAATCTCCGGCACTGCCGTTAATTTGTAAATTCATTTGTTGAATTGGTCACCGCGCCTCAAGGGCCGTGACAACGGGGCAAGTGCTCCCATCATAACTCCTGTTACAGGAAGGATCCCCCCCGGCAATCGCCAGGGAACTCAACCACTGCCTATAAGGAGTGGCAACACCCCCCCTGCAACCGCAAGGGGAAATCATCTCACAAATACCTCCGGCGTCTGCAGCATCATCGACTGCAGCGAGGGATAACTAACCACCATTACATTAACTACCAATCAATTTATATTTACTGGCGCCCATCGTAAAAGAACCATGTAAGTGAGCACTTTTATTTACACCATTTTTCTATGTCTGCATGAATTTTTTTTTGTGTGTATAAAAAAAAAGAAAGAAGGGCAAGAATAGTAAAATATTGTGCCTTACGCTAACAAAAAAACTGCAGCCCCATAAAATTAAAAAAAAAAAAAAAAATTTTTTAAATAATCTTTATTAGTTGGCTGACGGTTTGGCATTAACATTGTTTACCTATTATAAAATATCTAAACCAATTATTGTCCCAATATTGTTTGCATTTCTATTTTTGTGAATAAATAAATGAATATTTCTACATAACACAAAAAGTGCGGAATAAAAATTCCTAACCAAAACCAAAAAATCGCTGGCAAAAAATTTTAAATTTCAATCGGAAATAATTCATATAATCGCGTGTATTTAATTCAGCTTTTATATGTCTTTTTTGTTACACAAAATTCTTGGTATTAGCCGCGCAGTTTTGGTTATTTATTTTTCTTTTCCGTTTTGTTTCCCCTCTCCAATTTCGAGAACACGATACGGCCGCGCATGCAGTGTGGCACTTTGTTGTTTTTGTTGTTTTTTTCTCTGTTTGCATAAGCGGCGGCTCAGTCCCCGCGCACCCCTCGCCTTACCGCTACTTGACACAGCAGTAGCGCGACTTGACGAGCCCGCTCACATAACTGAAGCGGTAGCTCAGCCCCCGCGGCCCCTTAACCATTCCAATCGCCTCCATCGGCACATAATTCATACATAAATATTTTTCTTTCGGGCGACTTTATAGCCGCAGCTCCACATGAGCAATCCGTTTCAACAATATAGAAACATAAGACAACTCTCTAGCGATTCTGAGTCGGAGACCGAAGGGCCGGCCAGATCTTCCACCCCTAAAAGCGTTAACGCTAGCGCTCCCATACTCGCGAACATGGCTTTCAGCATGGAACAGATGACGGCCACCATACAGGCGGCCGTTCAACATGCTGTTCAAGAAGCCAATATCGAACACCAGCGCAGAGAAAACGAAATGCGCCTGGCTATACACCGTCTGACCGAACTGGTCAACGAAAGACAAATCGCTCCCGCCCAAGCGGAGGCTCCCCAAATAAAAAAATATGAGCCTATAGAAATTAGGAACGACATCAAGTGTGACGAGCCCCTAGACGCCGTCAAGTCCCTCCCCGAATTTTCGGGAGCACAGGAAGCATACGTCTCCTGGAGACAAGCGGCAGTAGCCGCATATTACATTTTCAGAAATTACGAACATAGCTCGCAACCATAATAGTTCCTAAAGGCGTAAACGCCATTCATTGCGATCTGCATACGCTCGCAGTGATACAGGACAAACTAATCCGACAATTCCCTGCCACAAGATTCTGGCACTGCAAAAACCGAGTAACGGACATTTTTGCAGTCGATGAAAGGCGAGAAATTCTTACTGTCGAGCACAACAGAGCTCACAGATCTGCCCAAGAAAACGTGAAGCAGGTACTCTCCGAGTACTACTTCCCGAAAATGGCCAAGCTAGCGAACGAAATAGTCATTTCATGCAAGACTTGCGCCAAGGCAAAATACGACAGGCATCCGAAGAAACAAGAGCTTGGCGAAACCCCAATCCCATCTCAAGTAGGAGAAATGCTGCACATAGACATCTTCTCCACGGATAAAAAATATTTCCTTACATGCATCGACAAATTCTCGAAATTTGCGGTAGTCCAACCAATTCCCTCTAGGACCATAGAGGATCTCAAACCAGCATTACTACAGCTGATGAATATGTTCCCTAAGGCCAAGGTCGTATATTGCGACAACGAACCATCGTTGAACTCGCACACCATCGTGACCATGCTGGAAAACCATTTCGGCGTTAGCATCTCAAATGCTCCGCCCCTACACAGTGTCTCCAATGGACAGGTGGAGCGTTTCCACAGCACTTTGGTAGAGCTGGCTAGATGTCTTAAGATCGATAAAGGCATCAGCGATACCGTAGAGGTGATACTTTTGGCCACGGCCAGATATAACAAGTCCATCCACTCGGTCATCGACAAGAGACCGGCTGACGTGGTTCAGGCACAATCAGGTGAGCCACAATATGGAATTCAAGATAAAATTAAACTCGCCCAAGACAAGCTCCGGGACAGAGAAAACGCTTCCCGCCAAAATAGAGTATTCGAGGTTGGCGAGAAAGTCCTAGTGAAGTCCAACAGACGCCTAGGCAACAAACTCTCACCATTATGTGAAGAGAAAACCGTTGAATCGGACATGGGGACCACAGTCCTCATTAAAGGGAGGGTGGTCCACAAAGACAACCTTAGGTAGGCCGAGCGCGACCATGTTATCGCCCGCCTGATAATCAAACTTTTCTTTATCTTTTTCTAGCCACTAGGCATAAGTTTGCACCCTTTATTATTTTAATCATGCTTTGGTGGTGGGCTACCCAACTTCAACAAAATTCATAACACATCAAAATTACAGGTTTTCAACCATATCCCTGATTCTCCTTTTGGCCACAACTTCGGCACGCGTCACGGACTATTCCAAAGCCAAATATATCCCCATCGTTGATGGGCGAATCCTGATATGGGAGGAATTTGCCTTTATAAAGCACTCGGCAAATCTCTCGGAATATAGGCGCGTCATCGAAGAAACTAATGGGATGACCGTCATGTTCCCGCAATCCCACATGCAGAAACTCTTGGTTGTTGACGTCGCCCACTTACGCGACATGCTCGACTCTTTGAGCGTCCATCATAGAGTGGCAAGAAGTTTAGACTTCTTAGGGACTGCGCTAAAGGTGGTGGCAGGAACGCCGGACGCAGAAGATTTTGAAAAAATTAAATTTAATCAATTCCAATTAACAAATGCAAACAATAGGCAGATTAATATTAACAACAAAGTACAAATTCAAATTAATAAAATTTCCGCTACCGTCAACCAACTTCTGAGGTCGGCAAAAAAGTCCCAAATTGATACTGGGCACCTATTCGAGATGCTTTTAACTCGAAATAGGATGATAGCAATGGAGCTACAGGGTTTGATGCTAGCAGTGGCACTTGCCAAAGTTAATATTGTTAGCCCCAGCATCCTAGATCATGCAGACTTGGAAGGTGTGTGGATGGAAGAGCCCACCGAGACCGCGATTAGGGATGTTTTGTCCGTATCGTCCGTTAAGATCTTACAGTCCGATAACATATTACATTTTATTATTAAGTTTCCAAAGATAAAGTCGGCCTGCAGCAAGATTACCGTTTTCCCAGTGTCACATCACGACACCATGCTCAGGCTGGAGGATAACGTCATTGCCGAATGCAACAGTGAGATCCACACCGTGGAAAAGTGCTCCCCGACATCAAGAGCTACATTTTGCCGATTGGCTCGCAGAAGATCATGCGCCCAAGAGCTTCACGCTGGAGGCACGGCGCATTGCGAGACCCAGCAAAGCGATTTACATCCCATCACTTATGTTGATGAAGGAATAGTAATTGTGAATGATCGCTCGGCTCACGTGTGTGTGGACAATGGCACCTGTGCCCATATAAAAGGCACATATCTCATCACGTTTGAAAAGAGTGCCATGGTCAATGAAACCCGATTGGTCAATCATGACACGGCCCAGAAGAGGGCTCCAGGAGTGGCCAGCTCTCCTTCCCTGAACATCACCATGGAACGTAACGTTCTTAGCCTTCCATACCTTCACCGACTGAGTGAACGTAATCTGGAGCACATCAAAGAGTTCGGGAAGGAAATTAATCACCAGCGACTACATCAGTTGGTGTTCATAGCGGGAGCAATATGCTGCGCTCTAATTTGCATCGGCTTGACCTATCGGCGAGTCACTCAGGCCCGAAAAACCGCGGCCCAGCTGAAGGAGATGATTGCCCAAATAGGGTCGGCCGAGGGCGGCCTCATTCCTGAGGGGGGAGTAGTTAACTGAAGTTAACCAAGCAGCGGCAATGTCCGATTATTTAAGAGTTCGCTCTGGCCAAACTGCTGACATAGCGTCTGGCCGGAAGCCCATGCATAGCGGCAAGCACTGCACATTTGCGTGGCCGCTATGAAATACTTTTTGTTAGCTTTAAGTTTCAGTTTGTGTCAGAGTCTCATACAATAAAGAGCATAAAACCAATCTCCGGCACTGCCGTTAATTTGTAAATTCATTTGTTGAATTGGTCACCGCGCCTCAAGGGCCGTGACAACGGGGCAAGTGCTCCCATCATAACTCCTGTTACAGGAAGGATCCCCCCCGGCAACCGCCAGGGAACTCAACCACTGCCTATAAGGAGTGGCAACACCCCCCCTGCAACCGCAAGGGGAAATCATCTCACAAATACCTCCGGCGTCTGCAGCATCATCGACTGCGGCGAGGGATAACTAACCACCATTACATTAACTACCAATCAATTTATATTTACTTATATGTCGAAACGGCCGACTCTATCCTATAGTTGCCATATAACTGAACGATCGGAAATAACCTAACTTTCGCGTTTTTAGAGATAGAGAGCTGGAACTTAGTACAGATCCTATTTTTGGTCAGTTAATCCGACCTCCCAAATTTCATAACGATCGGACATCTCATACAAAGAAAAATTTTCTATGGCGGGTTCCAGCAGTGGAACCCGCTGGAACGAGCTCGGGACATCCATTTTTTTTAGATTTTAAATCTATTTATATTATATTTTTATTCTTTTAATGTGTTTTCCTAAATTTATAATCCAATAAAAATAAATACAAAATTGTAAAATCATCTTAACATCGTCTCAGGTCGTAGTGGAACCCGCTGTAAAAATGTCTATAAGTTCGGGTTCTACGGCATTTTAGCAGGCCGCGTCGTGGAACCCGCTCTCAAGTTTTTATTTTTTCCGTCGTGGAACCCGCTGTAATAATGAAAACATTTGAGAGCGGGTTCCACGATAAACGGCTGGCAGATGAGAGAGGGAAAAAGAGAATTCTATTTTTAGATCGTAACATCTTTGGGAAGATGAAAGTTTGAAACGTTGTAATCGAACCAATGTAAGAGTAAAGAGATCAGAAATATCTTTTACTATCCTTACTCGTCAGCTCTGTTTTTGGTATGGATTCTAGAGCCTCCTTTAACACCAATTTTAAGTATCATAAAATCAATTTCAAGGGTAGCCTAGATGGATAGTGCGCGGTCCTTATTCATGGGGTCCTGGGTTCGATTTCATTAGCGGGCGGTTTTTTCAATTTTGATAAAGTTTAAGTTTAATGATTCTTTTTATATTTACTTAAATATGTTTTTTTTTAAAATTATTTTTTTCACTTTTAATTTTAACGTTATTGTTATTCTTTTAAAATTGTTGTTAAAATAAGTGACGGACGTGTCGGATGACAAAATGCCGGAAGGACTCCCTTGATATTATAATATTGTCCAAAAGTGTGCAACGCAGTGAAGGAGACATCTCCGACCCTATAAAGTATATATATTCTTGATCAGGATCACCTCCTGAGTTGATATGAGCATGTCCCTCTGTCCGTCCATCCGTCTGTCGTCTGTCTGTTTCTACACAAACTAGCCTCTCAGTTTTAAAGCTATCGACTTGTAACTGTGCACACACCCTTCTTTCCTTTGCATGCAGTATATATGTCGAAAAGATCGGGATCGGTCCACTATATCCTATAGCTGTCATATAACTGATTGATCGGAAATTGTAGAACTTTAGTGTTTTTAAAGTAAAAGAGTTCAGATTTCGTAAGAATTCTATTTTTGGCAAGATAATACGACACGCCAAATTTCATATGGATCGGCCGACTATATCCTATACCTGCCATTAAACTGATTGATCGGGAATGCTATTAGTTTGGTTTTTTTATAGCTAGAGAATTCAGATTTCGTAAGAATGCTATTTTTGGCAAAAAAAACGACATGCCAAATTTTATAAGGATCGGCCGACTATATCCTATAGCCGCCATAAATGTGATTGATCGGAAATGCTAATACGTTGGTGTTTTTATAGCTAGAAAATTCATATTTCGTAAGAATGCTATTTTTGGCAAAATAAAACCATAAATCTGACTGATTGGGAATGCTATTACTTTGGTGTTTTTATAGCTAGAGAATTCAGATTTCGTACGAATGTTATATTTGTTAAAATAATACGACATGCCAAATTTTATAAAATTGTTTGATCGGGAATGCTATAACTTTGGTGTTTTTATAGGTAGAGAATTAAGATTTCGTAAGAATGTTTTTTTTTTGGCAACATAATACGACATGCCAAATTTTATAAGGATCGGCCGACTATATCCTATAGCCGCCATAAAACTGATTGATCGGGAATGCTACTACTTTATATTATAGCTAGCTATATTATAGTATAGGTGTTTTTATAGCTAGAAAATTCATATTTCGTAAGAATGCTATTTTTGGCAAAATAATACGACATACCAATTTTTATAAGATTGATTTATCGGGAATGCTATTACTTTGGTGGTTTTTTTATCTAGAGAATTAAGATTTCGTAAGAATGCTATTTTTGGCAAAAAAAAACGACACGCCAAATTTTATAAGGATCGGCCGACTATATCCTATAGCCGCCATAAATGTGATTGATCGGAAATGCTAATACGTTGGTGTTTTTATAGCTAGAAAATTCATATTTCGTAAGAATGCTATTTTTGGCAAAATAAAACCATAAATCTGACTGATTGGGAATGCTATTACTTTGGTGTTTTTATAGCTAGAGAATTCAGATTTCGTACGAATGTTATATTTGTTAAAATAATACGACATGCCAAATTTTATAAAATTGTTTGATCGGGAATGCTATAACTTTGGTGTTTTTATAGGAAGAGAATTAAGATTTCGTAAGAATGTTTTTTTTTGGCAACATAATACGACATGCCAAATTTTATAAGGATCGGCCGACTATATCCTATAGCCGCCATAAAACTGATTGATCGGGAATGCTACTACTTTGGTGTTTTTATAGTTAGAATATTCAGATTTCATAAGAATGCTATTTTTGGCAAAATAATACGACATACCAATTTTTATAAGATTGATTGATCGGGAATGCTATTACTTTGGTGGTTTTTTTAGCTAGAGAATTAAGATTTCGTAAGAATGCTATTTTGGGCAAAATAATTGTCATGCCATTTTTTATAAGGATCGGCCGACTAAATCCTATAGCTGACATGTAACTGAACAATCGGAAATGACCCAACTTTCATATTTTGAAATATACAAACATGAAACTTTGTACATATTCTATTTTATCCATATATACAGAACGGTACTATAGCTATCATATAACTGAACGATCGGAAATGGTATTTGGTAAGAAAAGTTTGGTGTTCTTGAAGATAGAAGCATGAAACTTTTTCTAGATTTTGTTTTAAAATGAACTGATTATATTTTGATATTCTCATAAGGATCGGCCAACTATATCCGATTTTTGCGATATATATCCGGTTTTAACTGCAAGGGTATATCAACTTCAGCTCCGCCCAAAGCTAGCTTTCCTTTCTTGTTATACCCTTGCAGAGGGTATTATAATTTTGTTCAAAAGTGTGCAACGCAGTGAAGGAGACATCTCTATAAAATATATATATTCTTGATAAGGATCACCTCCTGAGTTAATATGAGCATGTCCGTCTGTCTGTCTGTTTCTTCGCGAACTAGTCTCTCAGTTTCAAAGCTGTCGACTTGAAACTTTGCAGACACCCTTCCTTCCTTTGTACGCAGTATATAAGTCGGAACAACCGGGATCGGTCGACTATATCTAATAGCTGCCATATAACTAATTGATCGGAAATGGTATAACATTGGTGTTTTTAGAGTTAGAGAGTTCAAATTTAACATGAAACTATTTTTAGAAAAATATTACGATGTGACAAATTTCATAATGATCGACCGACTATATCCTATAGCTGCTATATAACTGATTGATCGGATATTACCCAACTTTCGTGTTTTTGAAGAAAGAAAGCTGGAACATAGGTCAGATAATCCGACCTAATCAATTTCATAAGAATCGGCCAACTATATCCTATAGCTGCTATATAACTGAACGATCGGAAATGACCCAACTTTCGTGTTTTTGAAGATATAAAGCAGGAACTTGGTACAGATTATATCAGCCAACTATATGATCGGCCAACTATATCCGATGTTTGCGATATATATCCGATTTTAACTGCAAGGGTATATCAACTTCGGCTCCGGCCGAAGTTAGTTTTCCTTTCTTGTTTTTATTGTGAAACTAAAAAAACCGAAGTTTATGGGAATAATAATAATAAATAGCAATTTATTATAATACAAAGTCAAAAAAAAGTCCCAAACTTATATCTTCAAAAATACCAAAGTTGGTATTTCTACCAAAAACCATTTCAGATCGTTCAGCTATATGGCAGCTATAAGATATAGTCAGCGGATCCTTTGAAATTTGGTAGGTCGGATTAAGTGACCAAAACAAAAATCTTTTTAAAGTTTCAGTTTTCTGTCTTCAAGAACACGAAAGTTGGGTCACTTCCGATCGTTCAGTTATATGGCAGCTTGAGGATATAGACGGTTGATCCTTATGAAATTTGACATGTCGTATTATTTTGCCAAAAATAGCTCTTGTGTAAAATTTGAATGATACTTGTCACTTATTAATGCCTCTATTTTAGCCTTTGATTGGGTATCCCTTTTTTCGGATGGCCTAATCCATGATTGTTATACCAAGTTCTTGGTTGCCCTTTTTAATATTTATGCTCCTGTGAGGGTACAAAAATCCTAACAGCTTCCCTGGTATACAAAGGATTTAAAAAACTTAAAGAATAGAAGGGATAAGCATTACAAGCAATTTTTAAAGATAGGGAAGTCTCGAGCAGGAGATCTGTACCAGCAATTTAAGCGGGAATTTGAATTCCTTAAAAAGTTTCTTAACAATCAGTATACATCCGATGTCGGAGCTAGCCTACGATCCAATCCTAAAGCTTTTTGGCGGTTTGTTAACAGCAAAAAATCGGACATACCTTCATCCATTAAATGGTTATGGCTATTTAGCAGCCGACTCGGATCAGGGCGTTGCTGAACTTTTTGCAAAATACTTTTCCTCTAACTTGAAGCCCAAGGTTCCTTAGAGAGATAATGAAACTTTTCTTAGCATTGAGCCATTTCCTAGTGTGAGTAGCATGGACGTATTGAACTGTGACCTAGTTGAAGCCATACCACATTTTACCGAGTCGCACCCACCTGACATGGATGGTATCTCCCCGTTCTTTCTTAGGAAGAGTATGGCTTCCCATTCTCTTCCCTTCAACTGCTGTCCTCCTTGTCGCTCTCATCTAGTAGATTCCCCTATCGGTGAAAGATTACTTCTGTAACGCCTATTCACTAAGGTGGCAGTAGGTCTGATGTTACCTACTATCGACCTATAGCCAAAATTTGAAACGTCGCGAAGATACTGGAACGGATAGTTACTAAAAAATTTACATTTCTGGCTCGTAATTTTATATTCCCCAACCAGAATGGTTTCTTGCCTGGGAGGTCAAGTACTTCTAATTAAGCGGTCTTCTCTAAGCACTGCTTTGAAGCTTTTGAAAACCAACTTCAGGTTGATGCCATTTACACTGACTTCTCCAAAGCCTTTGACAAAGTGTTTCATACAGCCCTTCTGGCCAAGTTATATAAATTAGGTATTCATTAAGTTGATTCGCGTCTTATTTGGCTGACCGACCTTATCTGCCACCTCCTCTGGTCGCCCACAAGGCAGCTCTCTGGTACCTCTCCCATTTATTACTTTCATTAATGACATCTCTTCATGCTTTCGTCATACCTACTTCTTAATGTATGCGGATGACCTTAAAATCTATAAAGCCATTAGTTGGATTAGTGACAGTTACTTGTTATATATATGAGTAATCTTTATATATATCAAGTATAAATAATATAAATATAATATGTATAATCTTTACTTTATATCCATGAGTAATCCCTGGATATATCCTAGCTGCCATATAACTGAACGATCGGAAATGGTTTTTGGTAGAATTACCAACTTTGGTATTTTTGAAGATAGAAGTTTGGGATTTTTTTTAGGTTTTATATTATAATAAATTGGGTTATATTATCATATTCTCATAATGATCGGCCAACTATATCCGATGTTTGCGATATATATCCGGTTTTAACTGCAAGGGTATATCAACTTCGGCTCCGCCCGAAGTTAGCTTTCCTTTCTTGTTTTTATTGTGAAACTAAAAAAACTGAAGTTTAAAGGATAGGAGGAAGCTATAGGATATAGTTTGCCGATCCTTATGAAATTAATTAGGTCAGATAATCTGACCAAAAATAGAATCTCTACTAAGTTTCAGTTTTCTGTCTTCAAAAACACAAAAGTTTGGTCACTTCCGATCGTTTAGTTATATGGTAGCTTGAAGATATAGACGGCTGATCCTTATGAAATTCGACATGTCGTATTATTTTGCCAAAAGTAGCTCTCGTGTAAGATTTTAACTCTCTAACTCTAAAAATACCGAAGTGATACCATTTCCGATCGATCAGTTATAAGGCAGCTATAGGATATAGTCATCTGAGCCTGGTCGTTCCGACTTAGATACTGCGTGCAAAGGAAAGAAGGGTGTGTGCAAAGTTTCAAAATGATAGCTTTTATAACTGATAGACTAGTTTGGGTAGAAACAGACAGACGGACAGACGGACAATATATTGTACACGCAAAACATTTTTTTTTTTTTTTTTTTAAGCTTAGTTTGTTTTTATTGGATCACTCTTTAAGAGTCTAACAATAAGGTTGCAAATCTTAAAATAATACAATATCTAACAGTTTGTTTTGAACTGAATAGAGACTACGTGGTCCTAATAATTAGCGCTGGATTGGGAGGTCGTTGCGGCGAAGACGAGAACTGCTGGAAACTCGCGTGAGGGCTCTCGCGAGATGATTTGGATGTACTGATAGCCTGTTGTAGTACTTTGTTTTGATTTGTGCTATCTCTTCTCTGACGAGTGATATGTGAAGGTCCCTGTGGATGTTTTCATTCCAAACGTACCACGGGGCCCCGGTGATGGTTCTGAGAATTTTTGACTGAGTTCGTTGCATTATATCCACACTGCTGTTGCTGGCATTCCCCCACAACTGGGAGACGTACATCCAGATTGGTTTCAAGACGGTGTTATGTAGGAGTACCTTGTAGTCCAAGCTAAGGGGCGAACGGCTATTGATAAGCCAGTGGAGGCTGTTGGCTTTGAGCTTTAAATGCGTTCTTTTGGCTTCAATGTGGCTGCGCCAGGTAAGCCGTCTATCGAGGTGTACGCCAAGATATGTTACTTCATTTGCTATCGGAACCACTGTGTTGTTAAGAGTAAGTGGAGGGCAGTCTTGCCTGTTAAGAGTGAACGTTACGTGTTTGCATTTTTGTTCGTTAACTTTGATTCGCCAGTCGGATAGCCATTTCTCCACTGCCACCAGATGTGTAGCAAGTTGCGCCGTTGCTTGCTTGGGGCATCTCGCGCGGCTTAGGATCGCTGTGTCATCTGCAAAAGTGGATGTGGTTAGATTCCTGCTCGTTGGGATGTCCGCAGTGTAGATAAGGTAGAGTGTTGGTCCAAGCACGCTGCCTTGAGGAACTCCGCCTCTAATTGTGTAGTCATCGGACATGGCTGAATTACATCTTACTGAGAATTTCCTGTTGTATAGGTATGACTTCAGAAGTTTGTGAGTGTTGGTTGGGAGCATTTCTATAATTTTGTGCATTAGACCTTCTAACCATACCCTGTCGAAAGCTTGTGATACGTCCAGAAATATCGCAGTGCAGTACTCCCTTTGTTCGAATGTATTTCGGATTTCTGAGGTTATGCGGTTGACTTGCTCAATGGTTCCGTGTTTTTCTCGAAAACCGAATTGATGAATAGGGATTTTGCTGTGTGTTCTGAGATATAGGGTAATGTGTGCCAAGAAGCATTTTTCAAAGAGTTTTGATAGACACGTTAGTAAACTAATTGGTCTATATGATGAAGCAATTGTGCGGTCTTTGCCAGGTTTTGGTATCATTATAATTATCGACTTTTTCCATCTCTCTGGAAAGTGGCAAATAGCTCGAACAGCACAGAGAGGAAGTTCAATAATCATTTTTGGTGATATTAGGTCGCATCCTGGAGATTTTTTTGGGTTGAGTTCGTTTATGATTTTGAGTAACTCATGTGGCCTAAATACAATAGGTTCATACGTTGATGTGTCGATATCTGATGTTGCTGGCAGTGAGATCCCGTTTGATGATGTGTTGGGCTGACAAACATTTTGAAGATGCTCTGCGAATCTGTCGGCTCTTTCTTCGTCGCTTCGAGCCCAGTTGCCTGTGGATGTCCTTATTGGCATTGCAGATTCGATTGGTGCGCAGAGAGATGAGTGTGCTCTCCAAAGTGGGAACTTGGAGCTCATTGGGGATAACTGCTCTATGTAATGTTTTTGCGACCCTTCTTCTTCATGACGAAGTGCAGCTGAGAGCCTCTCTGTAGCGTCTTTTAGCCTTTGTTTTGCGGTTGGTGATCTGTTGGATTGCCATTCTCGCCGTGAGCGTCGCTTTGCTAGAACGAGCTGCTCTATTTCAACGTTCGTGTATTTATTATTGTAAGATGTTTTTTGCGTTTGTGGAGTTGATACGCGAGCTGCTGCGACCAAGACGGATTCAAGAGCGTTTGTGGATAAGTTGATATCAGCTTCGTCATTCAGACGTGGATTCAACTCGATGTGCGAACTTACATATTTTTTGTACTTAAGCCAATTGGTTTTATTCGTTGTTAGTCTGAATGGTTTATCTACCGCAACTGGATGTAGATTAAGATGAAAAAGTACAGGCGAGTGATCGGACGATAGATCTGGTAAGGAGTTGGCACTTATCAGGTTGCAAGGAATGTTTTTTGTGACTGCAAAAACTATCAAGTCTGGCAGTTTTCTAGGATCTGTTGGCCAATATGTAGGTGTCCCAGGTGACACACAGTCTAGCTTGTTGCTTGCTTTTATTATTGCATTGTACAACTGCCTTCCCTTAGGAGTCACAAGTCGAGATCCCCAGTGCGTGTGCTTGGCATTGAAATCTCCTGCTGCTATAAATTGTTCGCTCAGAGAGTTGAAATATTCCATGAATTGGGATTCTGATATTGTGAACCGAGGAGGACAGTATACGGCGGCAAGCTTTAAAGATCGGGAATCCATTTGCACATCTTTTGATGTAGCTTGCATGAAGTTAGTGGCGAAGCTGTTGTGGAAGCAGTGCTTGATGCGATTTCTAATCAGAATCCCAGTGCCTCCATGAGCTTTCCCGTCTGGGTGATTCGTGTTGTAGAATAGATAGCGTCGAATTTGAAAATTATATTTATTTGTAAGATGAGTTTCTGCGAGTAGCATTTTTTTTTTTTTTTTTTTATTTTAACGTTGCTTTTATTTCTTGAATCTTCTCTTTGCGAGACTAACAAGAGGTGTATCAAATCTTATATTTTTAACTTAACTAACAGTCATATTGACTGATACGGAGTTAGACGGACCTAAAAATCGATTGCTGGGTTGGGAGGTCGTTGCGTCTAAGGCGGGATACGCTAGAAACCCGAGTCAATCCCCGAGCGAGAAAATTTGGGTGCGAAGACAGTTTTTCTTTGTATGACTCTTTTTGCTTCTGGATTTCGTCTTTCACTGCGAGGATGCCCAGATCCCGGTGGATGTTTTCGTTGCGAACATACCAAGGTGCCCCTGTGATAGTTCTCAGGATTTTTGATTGTGCGCGCTGTATGATGTCTATGTTGCTGCTGCTCGCGTTCCCCCACAGCTGGGAGCCATACGTCCAGATTGGCTTTAGGACTGAATTGTACAGTAGTAACTTGTAGTCTAGGCACAGTGGCGATCGTGAGTTTATGATCCAGTGGAGGCTGCTGGCTTTCAGTTTTAGATGCATCTTTTTGCATTCGATGTGCTTAAGCCAGGTAAGTCGTCTATCAAGGTGAACGCCAAGGTACGTTACGTCGTTAGCTTGAGGGATCTGCATACCGTTTAGTAAAAGCGGAGGGCATGTTTGTCTATTAAGAGTAAACGTTATATGTTTACACTTTTGTTCGTTTATTTTAATGCGCCAGTCGGACAGCCACCTTTCCACTATTGTGAGATGATTAGCCAGTTGGGTTGTTGCCTGCGTTGGGCATCTGGAGCGACTAAGGATAGCGGTATCATCGGCGAACGTTGACGTTGTTAGTTGTGCGCTCGTAGGAATATCCGCAGTATACAAAACATATAGACACGGCCCGAGTGCGCTTCCCTGTGGAACTCCAGCTTCGATGGTGTAGTCGCCCGAAGTAGCTGCGTTGCATCTCACTGAGAATACCCTATTGAAGAGGTATGATTCCAGTAGCTTGTGGGTGTATGTTGGCAAATACGTTTTAATTTTGTGCATGAGTCCGATGAGCCAAACTCGGTCGAAAGCTTGAGATACGTCGAGGAAAATAGCGCTGCAGTATTCTCGTTGTTCGAAGGCTGAGCGTATTTCGGATGTTAATCTGTTCACTTGTTCGATGGTTCCATGGTTTCTTCGAAAGCCAAATTGGTGTGCCGGGATGATATTGCAAGCTTCCAAATGTGGTATTATGCGAGTTAACAAGCATTTTTCAAACAGTTTAGACAAACAAGATAGAAGGCTTATTGGTCTGTATGATGACGGAATTGTGTGGTCTTTTCCAGGCTTCGGTATCATTATAATAATGGATTTCTTCCACTTTTTTGGGAAATAGCCAAGATTAATGATTCCATTAAATAGTTTGCAGACGACCTCTATAGCGCATTTTGGAAGTTCGATCAGCATCTTTGGGGTCAATAGGTCACCACCGGGAGCCTTTTTTGGTTTTAGCCCTCTTATGACTTTTTCGATTTCGTTCGGCCGGAATGGAGGTGCGGCTGGCTGAGGGGAGGACTCTGGCTGAATTACTGGCAGGAGGAATGAATTTGAGGCTGGGTTTGGCTGGAAGACACTTTGGAGATGTGTGGCGAATGTTTCAGCTCGGTCTTCGTGGCTGCGAGCCCAGCATCCCGAAAGAGTTTCTTATCGGGGTGGTCGTTTCAATTGGGGCACTAAGATTTGGGTGGGCCCTCCACAGGGGGTACTTTGTGCTTGTTGGCGAGAGATTCTGGATGTACCTCAGCTGTGCATTTTCTTCCTGTTGGTGAAGAGCCTGGTCGAGTGATCGGGTTGCTTCCTTAAGGCGTTGTTTTGAAGCTGGTGATCTGCTGTTTTGCCAATCACGACGCGTGCGCCTCTTTTCTCGCACGAGCTGTTCGATTTGCTGATTAGATTTGAAGTGTTTGTTTCGGTCTACTTCTTTCCTATGAGGAGTAGAGATTTTAGCTGCCGCAACGAGTACTTCTTCCAGGGCGCTCGTAGTGTAGTCGATGTCCGATTCCATGTTAAAATCCGGGGCGAGTTCTATGTGGGCACTCACGTACTTTTTGTATTTTAGCCAGTTTGTTTTTGTCGTCGTCAGACTGAAGGGGTGTTCGGTTATTTCTGGGCTTTGAAGAAGCGTTAGAAGCACAGGCGAGTGGTCTGATGATAAGTCCGAGACTGCTTTGGCACTTATTAGATTGCGAGGTATGTTTTTTTGTCACTGCAAAATCAATAAGGTCTGGGAGCTTTCGTGAGTCTGTTGGCCAGTATGTGGGACTTCCAGAAACGTAGTCCAGTTTATTTTTCACATTTATAATTGCATTGTACAATTGTCTTCCTTTGGGAGTCACTAGACGTGATCCCCAGTGCGTATGTTTGGCGTTGTAGTCTCCTGCGGCTATAAATCGATCCCCAAGTGAATTGTAGAAGTCCATAAATTGTCCTTCCGAGATTGAGAAGCGAGGAGGGCAGTAAACGGCAGCAATTGAAAGGATTCCGTTGCTTGACTGAATTTGTATCGATGTGGCCTGCAAGAAGTTTGTTGCAAACCTTTTGTGAAAATGGTGTTTAATTCGTTCTCTGATTAGAACTCCAGTTCCGCCGTGGGCTTTCCCATCTGGATGATCTGTGCGGTAGATTGTGTAGCCTCTTATATGAAAGTTGTATTTGCTTGTAAGATGCGTTTCCACCAGTAGCATAACGTCAATATGGTTTTCGGTCAAGAATTGTGACAATTCTAGTTTATGCCGTGAGACACCATTGGCGTTCCACATTGATATTCGTAGCGCCTGCATAGATTATTTGGACTGTTGTGCTACGAGCAGCTGTATCACCATGTTCTGGTTTTGAACAAGCGTTTGCATGGTCGTTTTCATGAATGACATAAGCTCCATCATACTTTGTTGGAGGGTAAGCATCATAGTTTCCGTTTTGCTGTGTGGCTGTTCTGGGGCCTGTTGAGCGCTTTGAGAGTTAGGCTGAATTGGAATTTCCCTTCCAGATCGTAGAGCATCGGCATAGGAGAAGCCGTTGGTGGTGTTTAGTGGACCGAATGAGGATCTCGCAGCTTTGGCGAAGAAGACGTCTGGCGTGGTTTTTGACGAAACGTACGCATTCTGTGGATTTTGGTTGCGCGTTGCGGTCGCTTGACGCATGCGACTCTTTAACTCCTTATACACAATACATCCTCTATAGTTTGCCGTATGGCTGCCTCCGCAGTTTCCACATTTCTTCACGGTACTGTCCTTGTTTGTAGTGCAGCAAGCGGACTTGTGGGCGTCCCCGCAGACTACACAGACAGCCCGAAGTGTGCAGTAAGACCTTGTGTGTCCATACTCTTGACAATTAGTGCATTGCACTGGACCGTTACGTTTATGTGGCTCTTCAACAGTGATTTTCCGATGCAAAAGATATTGCAGGTTGTAGATTGGGTGGACTTCGTTCTTCTTCAGCGACCTGCTTTCAGGCTCGAGCTCGACCTTGAAGAGGGGGTTGTGGCTTTTTATCTTTATTTAGAATGTTAATAACATTCTTGGCGGCGAAGCCCTTTTCTTTAAGGGCGGTTTTTATTTCCTCGACGGTAACATCAGGTTCTATTCCCTTTACTACCACTTGTAGGCCCTTACTGCTTTTCAGCTGGTACGTGTAATAGTTTTTCTGTACAGTGTCCAGATATTTTGACACTATTCGGAAGTGCTCTTCAGTCTTGGTTTGCACCTTTGTTTCATGGATGTTCCCTTTGATAAGCGGAACAACATGAAAGATGTCACCGTTCCCGATCAACGACGCAATTTTGTTGACCAGGGCACTCGAGCTTTTTTCCCTAATATAGATTGGAGGGGGTTTGGGTTTTTTTGCGGTGTCTTGGGCTGGTTGGTTTTCCTCAGCCTCCGCCAGTAGCGCAAATCCGTTAGTAGTTGATCTGTCTGGTTCTTTATCGATATTCAGGACACGGTTAATTTTTGTTTTGTTGCCTGCCGGATTACTCTGCGGGCTAAGCCTGCGCTTAATTTGGATGTAGCGATCCATTCCAGTCTGTGTGTCCGTTACCGCTTTGGCACTTTCCGAGGTTTTTGTTTTTGTACTCGCTGTAGTCGTTGACGTCGCGGTACTTTGAGTTGCAGAGGTTGTTGGTTGAGGTTGTTCGCTGTTGTTGCAGAAGTTGTAGCGCTGCTAGTTGTTGGTGCGAAATTTGTTTCCGATATTGGAGGGGGAGTTTTACACTGCGAACTCCATGACGCGGGAGTCGGAGTGAGCAGTGCGGGTGAGCAAGACCGTGCCCTTTGGGTTTCAACGGTCAGTAAAGCCGGGTTGCTTATAATCGCCGATTTTTCCACTTCGGTATCGCGGGTTGAAAAGTAAGAGTAGAAGCCGTTTCTTTGGTTCACTGAACTTCTACGCTCGTTCTTTTGGTCATTGCTCAATGAGCTCATTGCGTGGTACGTATTTTTTTTTTTTCAACAATGCACTAGTTTTGGTTTAGCACATTACAACTGTTATAAAAAAAAAAAGCTTGTCTGTCGCTTTTAATAAATTGTATTTCAGTGTCTTTTCGCTTATATTGGCGAAAATATAAGCGAAGTGAAGTTTTCCCGGAGCTCGGACAAAGCACGTCCGCTCAGTTCGGTAGTTCGATTACGATTCTTCGAGTAGCATTAAATCGATATGGTAATTAATAAGGAACTGAGTTAACTCGAGTTTGCGCTGTGAGACGCCGTTTGCGTTCCACAGTGCTATACGGAGTGGAGCCATTGATTATTTAGTCTGTTTTTGAGCAACAAGCAGCTCAATCAAAACGTTCTGGTTTCGCATAAGATCTTGCATAGTTGTCTGCATGAATGACATGAATTCCATCATACTTTGTTGAAGATTACATATCATTGTTTCAAGTTTGTTCGTAGACGGTTCTTCTGGTTGATGAGGGGGAACTGATGATCTTGGATTGGTAGGAGCGGTACTTTTAAGACCCAATTTTAGAGCAGTTGCATAGCTTGCGGATTTGTCGGTGACCTCATTATTGGCTTAAGATTTAACAGCTGAAGGGGGGATGACATTACGTGTAGATTTCATAGGTGGTGTATGTGAGCAGTGGTCACTCTTTGGTGTGTGCGGCTTTTCAGTTCCTTGTAGACTGGACAGCCCCTGTAGTTAGCCGTATGGTTGCCTCCACAGTTTCCGCACTTTTTGCTGCTGGGATCCTCTTTTATTTTTTGGGCATTTGTGAGATTCATGAAGGTCTCCACAAGCAACGCATACTGGACGAAGCGTGCAATAAGACCTTGTGTGGCCATATTCCTGACAATTATTACACTGCACCGGTCCATTTCTTTTGTGCGGCTCCTCTACCGTAATTCTGCGGTGTAGTAGGAACTGGAGAGTAAAAATTGGATGCACTTCATTTTTTTTCAGAGGCTTGGATTTGGTTTCGGGTTCAAGTTCTACCTTGAAAAGAGGTTGAGGCTTTCTTTCTCTATTCAAAATGTTACTAACATTTTTTACATTAAAACCTTTCTCCATCAGTACTCTTGTAACTTCATCTTGTGTTACTTCCGGCTCGATACCTTTTAGTACTACTTGCTGGCCCTTACTGCTTTTTAATTGGTACGTGTAGAAGTTTTTATTATTGTCGTTTAAATACTTCGACAAAATTTTGTAGTTTACTTCCGTATTAGTCTGAACTTTAGTTTCATGAATATTTCCCTTTGTTAATGGAATTATGTGGAAATTGTCTGGTCCTATTAGATTCAGTATCGAGTTTACGAGAGTATTCGAACTTTTCTCTCGGATGTAAATCGGTGGCGGCTTAGACTTTTTGTTGTCCCCTACGATGACTTCAGGAGGTGTATCATCGGATTTATCTGCCAAAATAGCAAATCTGTTTGCTTCTATGGGCTTCTCTATTGTAGCTTGCTTTGAGGTGCCTCGAGTTATTTTAGCAGAGTGTAACGAACTGTTATTTCTGCTTCCGCTCGCCACAATTTGCCGCGGCTAGCTCACAGAGTTTCGCGGATCCGTTCCACCGAATTTATAGATTCGACGTGATTGCCCAAGCCCAGAAAATAATACAAGTAGCTTTCCGTTGCGTAGTCTCTTTATTTTCTGCTCTCTCTGTTTACAACTGTGATTCATGCGGGTTCCCGGGAATGACCCTTGGTGCGTCCTTGGTGACCCTTGGTGTGTCCGTCCTGGATATCTCCTCCGTTGCTGGTGTTTCCGCTGTTGCTCTCGTTGCCGGGGCTCCTCCTCGTTGATCCGTCGTCACCTTCCACCTCCTCGGTTCGGTCTGGCCTTCGGCTATGTACTGAAAAGCCTCCACTACGCCGTCGGGGATACGCGCATACGCGCCGTACCGCCGGGGCTCGGGAGTTGGCGGGCTGTAGCCTCCGCTACACCAGGATGAACGCCGTGCTCTGCGCACCGGCGTCACTGGTTCGGGAGATAGCTACTGACTGTCGCCTCTGCACCACCAGGGAGATGCGCCGTGCATGCGCACCGGCGGACCTGGTTCGGGGTGTGCGGCCTGTAGGCTCCGCTACGCCAGGAGCACGCCGTGCTTTTCGCACCGGCGAGTCTGGTTTGGGAGATGGCTACTGGTGGTCGTCCCCGCAACCCGCTGTGCATGCGCACCAGCGGCCCTGGTTCAGAGTTTGCTGTCTACAGCCGGCTCCGCTACGCCAGGAGACGCCGTGCCTTTTCGCACCGGCGGGCCTGGATTGGGAGTTGCCAAAGTCTTGTCAGTCTCCGAAGGGGTCGGAAGTCGCCTGTCCAGGACCGTACGTCACTCTTTCGGCCGGGTGACCACCGCGCGTACGCGCCAATGGGCCCGGGTCAAGAGCTGCTTGGTGGGTGATCGGGGCCTCCCCGATCGCGTTCCAAAGCGGGCGTGAGTTCCCGAGTTGGCTTATCCGCGTCCTGCAGGACCACGCCTGTTGGTTGCGAGTCAAGAACCCGCGTGGCGTACGCCAGACTTGTTCTTTCCTCACTTCCTTGCAAGGCTACCTGCTTTGACTTGGAATAGCCCACGCTGGACTCTGTTACCCTGTAGCTTTCGAGGAAACCAACCGACGCCGATCCTCTCTCGTCCTGTCCTTCTCGTCCTCCGGAGCGAAACCGGGCTCGGGATCTTGAGTCGGCCTGTCCTTTCCGGTGCAGGACCACGCCTGTTGGTTGTGAGTCAGGAGTCCGAATGGCGTACGCCAGACTTATCCTTTCTGCACTTCCTAGCAAGGCTACCTGCCGTGGCCAGGAACTGGTCCAACTCGTCTCCTGTCGCCTAGGTCGTTCCCCGTAACTGTCCTCGTACCGTTCTTTCCTTGTCTCGTTCGTTCTCCTTACGTTTGGCTGTCGGACTCTCCAAAGGCGGTCTTTCAACTCAAACAACCGAATCCTTTTTAGAAACGCTCTAACACTTGACTGGCGGACTCTCCACAGGCGGTCCTCCAACTCAACGCTACAAGCTTCCTAAAAAGACTCGTCTCGAGCCGCTCCAGTGGGCCTCCTTTTATACTGACTGGAGCGCTCGTTAATCCTCCTGGACTCTGCTCCTGCCGTTAATCCTGCTTCCAGAATCACGCCACTTTCCCGTTGGCGAGCTGCCGTTACTCCTGTTTCCAAGATCACGCCACTTTCCCGTTGGCGGGCTGCCGTTACTCCTTTTTCCCGCCGGCAGGTGGCCATCCGTGCGGCCGTTGCCCTTTTCCGTTCGGCCACTGACCCCTGCTGTTGCTATGCGACGTGACGCTGGCCTCCTCCGCCTCCCCTGTTGCTCCTTGCTCCTTTGCTGCTCCCAGTCATGTCGCCCATCCTGAACTCCGCTGCGCGGCGGGCTCATGTGCCCACCGTTGCCTCGGGAGCCGTTACGTTCCACGTTGACCCGTCTTCCACTCGATGATGGAGCTCCGCCTCTCATTGCCCTCACTGCCTTCCCATTCGTCCACTGGTGCTCCGGGGACCGTTACGTTCCACGTTGATTCCGTCTTCCCACTGGGCAATGTAACCTTGCATTTCCATTTGTCTGCTGGGGCGCCGGGAACCGTTACGTTCCACGTTGATTCCGTCTTCCCACTGGACGATGTAACCTTGCATTTCCATTTGTCTGCTGGTGCTCCGGGAACCGTTACGTTCCACGTTGATTCCGTCTTCCCACTGGACGATGTAACCTTTCATTTCCATTTGTCTGCTGGTGCTCCGGGAACCGTTACGTTCCACGTTGATTTCATCTTCCCACTGGGCGCTGTAACCCTGTCCTTCCATTCGTCTACTGCTGCTCCGGGAACCGTTACGTTCCACCTCGATTCTGTCTTCGCCCTTGATGGTGAACCCTACCCCTCCCCGTTCGTATTGGTCATCAGCGTATCTCCCGCGGCCCCCTAAACTGATTGGCTATTGCTGTCTTAGCGTGTGAGGAGGCGAATTCTCCTCACACTTCCCCCTTCTTCGGGAACGACAGAGCCACTTGCCAATGTAACGAAAACTTCGCCACTCTCAGCTCACCGAAAAAAAACTGTGCCTGATCGCTCTTTTCTTTTTGGTGTGGATGCCCATCCACTTGTGTGGTGTGGATGCCCATCCACTTCCCCCTCCTTCGGAAGACGGCCGATGGCTTCCCCCTATCGCTGGCGTTGTTCGGTCGTTTTTGGTTTTTTTTTTTCCTTTTCCTTTTCCCCTTTTTTTTTTGTTTTCTTCTCTCTTTTTTTTTTTTGGTTTAGATTTTTACTACTAACCCTATATATATATACTTTAATTATTGTTTTTTTTTTTTTTTTTTTTATTTTGAATTTATTTTTTTTTTTTGTTTAATTAATTTTTTTTTTTTTTTTTTTTTTATTATATTTTTTTCTCTTAAAACCCTTTATTCCTACCCTATATTTATTATTTTTTTTCTCTGTTTTTTTTTTTTTTTTTTTTTTTTTTTTTTTTTTTTTTATTTTTTTTTTTTAAAGACGAACCCTTTTTTTTTTTTTTTTTTTTTTTTTAATACTAACTTTTGTCCCCCCCTCTTTTTTTTAAATCCGATATATTTCATGTTTTTTTTTTCCTTTTTTTTTTTATTTTTTTTTTATTATTTATTTATTATTTAATTATTTTTCCTTTTTTTTTTTTTTTTTTTTTTTTTAATTTTTTTTACTTCTATTTTTTCCCATTCAACTTCTCCTCACCACCCTTACTCCTCTACCGCCTCCTCGCACCCGGAAGCACGTGGCACCAACCTGTACCAAGATGCACCATCTTCCGGGTTTGCCTCGCCGCTTGGTCATCTCCGCCTTCACCCTTGCGGCAAGCTCCGGCGGCCAATTGTCTTCCGACACATCTCGCCCGCCTCCGACCGATGCCTGCCGCTCCAGCACCGGCCTTGCCGGCCGCTTCTCTGGGCAAGATGTCTGCCGGCCCAGCGCAGGCCTCCGCGGCTCTGGCCACACCCACGGCCCCTTCTCCAACGGCTGCTCCTCCTTCTTCTCCTGTGGACACGGTGTCGGGGGCACCGCGGGCCACGGCGTCGACGCCCGGACCCTCCTCCAGCTCGAGGTCGCCCTGCACGGCTTCTCCTCCGGCCTCTCCGGTCTGGGGCGTGGCGTCGGCGGTATCTTCCTCTTCCATTTTCTGGCCTGTCGCACCCTTCCGGCGGCGGCCCTCCTCCTCGCAGTCTCCACTATCTTCCGGATCCGCCGCTGCCGTGCCGTTCTCGCCCTCGCCCTGACCATTGCCCTGTGGCGTCCGTCGATGCGCCGCTGCCTGGCCTCCTTCGCGTTCCTCCTCCGCATTTGGGCAATCACCTTGACGCGGGCCCTCGCCATGTTCTCCGTCGCCTTCATCAGGGACAGCCGCCGACTGTCCCACTCCGCTCGCAGGCGCAGGACCAGCTCCTCGCTCCTGCGCCGCCGCTCCACCTCGAAGGACCCGACCGGGATGCATCCTCCTCTTCCTGCTGCCCGCCGAACCATCCACTCCGATCTTGCCTTCTTGGCGTTCCACGAAGGATCGCCGACTATTTCGATGTCCCTGTCGTCGGACGAAATAACTATAGATGCGCTTGATGACATGCTTGATGATGCTTGCGGCTGCGTGTTGATTTCGAATAGGCCGACCATCTCCCACGTCTCCACTTATATAGCGCATTCATTTCCCGTTGCTGGAAATGTCCCGCTAATGGTCCCGTTGCTTGCTCTCCTCCTCTTTGCGGGGTTTTTGTTGTTGTTGTTTTCCCCTTTTTTTTTTGTGTGCCCGTTATGCGGACACACACCCCGTTGTCCGTTATTATTATTTTTGGTACTCCGTATCGCGCGACGATTCTCTCCCCGAATGCCTTCTGCAGCGCCTCTGTTCTTGCTTTTCGAAGAGGCACTATCTCCGTCCATTTCGAAAACCGATCGATTATCACCAGGATCATCGTATTGCCGTGTTTCGACCTGGGCAGTGGGCCTACGAAATCTGCACATACCGTCGCCCATGGCTCCTCCGGAACCTGTGTCAGCATTTGCCCGGCCATCTGCATCTGATTCGGCTTGTACTTCAGGCACGTCTCGCATTTCCTGACGTATTTCCGGATGTCCCTCTGCATCCCTGGCCAGAAATACCGGGCGGCCACTCTGGCTATGGTTTTCCTTACGCCCAAATGTCCCGCCGTTGGTGCGTCATGATTTTCATTGAGGACCTGCTGCCTCATCTCCAGCGGCACGCACAGCTTCCATGACGCCACTTCCTCGCTTCCGGCTCTATGCGGGACGTGGCGGTAGATCAACCCGCCCTCTTCCACGTAATCCGGGAATTTTTGTGGGCTTGTTGTCATCTTTTTCCTCAATGCGCTTATCCACCCGCATTGTTCGTCGACCACCTCCATGGCTTTCCTAAATTTTTCCATTACCGGCTGGCGGGACAGAGCGTCGGCCACCACATTGAGCTTTCCTTTCCGGTAACTGATGACGTAGTCATACTGCTGTAGTTCGAATACCCACCTCGCTATTCTGCCGAGTGGGCTCTCGATGTTATTCAGCCACTTCAACGCCATGTGGTCCGTGATCACGTCGAACTGGTACCCCTCCAGGTAGGGCCTCATTTGCCTTATCGCCCATACTATGGCCAGGCACTCCTTTTCCGTTGCGGAGTAGTTTTTCTCGGCCCCAATCAACGTTCGACTGGCGTACGCGATCACGCGTTCGCCCTCCTCGGTGTCCTGGGTCAGGACCGCCCCGACGCCGTAGTCGCTGGCGTCCGTTTGCAGCACGAATTTTCTTTCGAAGTCTGGGCACGCTAGCACTGGATCCTCTGCCAGCCGTGACTTTAAAGTCTCAAAGGCCTCTTGGTGTTTGGTTGTCCACTCCCATTTTGTTCCTTTTCGCAGAAGATCGTTCAGGGGCTTCGCTATTCCTGCGAAGTCTGGGACGAAACGCCGATACCATGATGCCATCCCTATGAACTGGCGCACTCCCTTGACGTTCGTCGGGGGTTGTAGCTCTGTAATCGCGGCCACCTTTCCCGGATCCATTCCGATCCCTTGGCTTGTTATCCGGTGGCCCAGGTAGAGCAGCTCCTGCCTGAAGAAATGGCACTTTTCCGTATTTATCCGCAGGTTTGCCGCTCTCAACCTCCTGAACACCTCTTGTAGATTCCGCATATGCTCCTCCTTGGTGCGTCCGATCACTATAATGTCATCCTGATACGCGAATGCGTGTGGAGCCATATCCGGGCCTATGACCTGGTCCAGGGCCCTTTGAAACGTTGCCGAGGCTGAGTGCAACCCAAAAGGCATGACTTTCCATTGGTATAGACCCTTCCCTGGAACGGTGAAGGCGGTGAATTTCCTGCTGCTTTCCTCTAGGGGGATCTGCCAGTACCCATCCTTCAAATCGAGACTGCTGAAGAACCTTGCTTCTCTCAGCTGCTCCAAAATGAAATTTATGCGAGGCATCGGGTACGCATCTTTTATTGATTTTGCATTAATTTGTCGGAAATCCACGCACATCCTCCATTGCCCCGTTTTCTTCTTCACCATTACGATGGGTGAACTGTACGCGCTATTTGTGGGCTCGATGCTTCCCTTCTCCAGCAATTCCTCCACCTTTGAGTTTATTTCCCCTTGAATTTTTGGATTTTTGGGGTAATACCGTTGTTTTATGGGAATGTCGTCCTTCATCGTGATCCTGTGCTGTATTATGTTCGAACAACCCTTCTGGCCTGCGAACGCCTCCAGTTCTCTATCGATGAATCTTCTGACACGTTCCTCTTCCCATTTTTCCGGGCATCCAGCTACTGCTACGGACAGTCTATCCTCCAGGCAGCCGGCCCATCTTTTCCTTTTGGGTATTGAAATTCGGTGGCCTGCGCACGTCAAGGTTGTGCCGAACTCGCTGAGGAAATCCCATCCTAGCACCAGATCGTCCTCCATGCCTGGCATCACCAGCAAGTTTAGTGTTTTTGTGCGATCGCCGAAACTTATCCTGGCTTGGAGCACGACGCGTGTCTCCGTATGGCTTCCGTTAGCCAGCTTCACCAGTTTCCTTGTTGCGATTCGTTGCCCGGTGACCTCCGGCCTTTCCGCTAGCTCTTCGGAGATGAAACTCGCCGTTGCTCCTGTGTCCAGCATGGCCTTTATTTCTGTGCCCTCGACCTCGATGGTTGCCGTCAGCTGCTGCTCCTCCTCGGATAATCCTCCTATTAATTTTGAGAGGCAGCACCGTGCGATCCCGGCTCTCCTCCCTGTTGCTGAGACCGCTGCGCGTTTCCCGCCCTCTGGCAGCATTCCGTGCTCCTTACCCCTATTGCGCCGCACATCTTGCAGAACAAAATTCGTGGGTTCCTGCACCCGCTGGCCCAATGGCCCATGCCACCGCACCTGTTGCATGCTTGAGCCGGGTTCTCCACAGAACCCTGCCTTGGCCCTGCTGCCCACTGCTGACTAGGCTGTTGCGGAGCCGGCCTATGCTGGGTCTCAGGCTGCCATCTTGGCATCCAACTCTGGTTCATGCTGTTCTGTCGCTCCGGTGGGCCTTGGCGCGGTTCCTCTCTTTGCCACCTCGGTGCCCATTGTGTGTTTTGGACGGCCTGGTGGTGGAACTCGTCCCGTTGTCCTTTCTGGGTCCATTGGTCCCTCTGGTACCTTGCCGCTTCGCTATGCTGCGGTTCTTCTCCCTTCCATCTCTCGTTTACGGGCGGCTGACTGTGGCTCCACCTTTGTTCCGTGGCCACTTGCCTGTTAAAGGCCTCTTCCTCCTGCGCTAGTTCCTCAAACTCCTCTGCTAGGCCCATCACCTCCTCTAACGACGCGCAGGCGTATGGCCTTATGAACATTTTCATTCTCGGCATGCAGTTCTCGACGAGCCTCTCTATCACTTCTTTCGTGGATTTGCCTAATGGTTTCATTAGTGACTGAAGGTCCACCATGTATTCTTTGAAAGGCTCTCCACGACGCTGCTTCCGTTGGCGAACTTGGTCCGCCAACTTTTCGAAGTATCCTTTCGGCAGGAAGAAATTCTCGAAGCTTGCCTTGAACCTCGCCCATGTCGGCCATTCCTCGTCGTTCATGATGAACCATCTTTGGGCCCTGCCCTGCAGTAGCTCTGGCATGGCTCTGGGGATCGTGTTTATGTCCAATCCGTATGTCTTTGCGGACCACGTTACTCGGTCCAGGAACTCTAACGGGTCCCCTGTACCGTCGAAACGAAACGACCAGTCCCGCACTTGTCTGGCTACTTTGGCGTAATCCACCGGGGCCGGAACATACTTCCTTGACTGCGGCTCTATACTCCTTCCCATCCTTGGATCTGGTACCGCCAGGCTTTCTATAAACTTCTCGGTTTCGCTGGCTGCTCTCTGCCTGGGGGTTGATCTCTGTCCAAATCTTTCCTCTAGGCCGTGCGTTAACGCCAGTACCTCCTCTTCCTTGGATTCGTCGACCCACCTCGCCACTGACGATCTCATTGCTTCCACAGTCCCGTCTGCTGGTAGACCGAGCTCTTTACACACCTCGCTCAGCTCCTCCTTTCTCAATGTGTAGATCCAATTCTTTCTTCCCATCTTTCTGCTACGTTATTTTCTAGGCTAAATGCAATCACGAAGTTTGGGCGCCAGGTGTAACGAACTGTTATTTCTGCTTCCGCTCGCCACATTTTGCCGCGGCTAGCTCACAGAGTTTCGCGGATCCGTTCCACCGAATTTATAGATTCGACGTGATTGCCCAAGCCCAGAAAATAATACAAGTAGCTTTCCGTTGCGTAGTCTCTTTATTTTCTGCTCTCTCTGTTTACAACTGTGATTCATGCGGGTTCCCGGGAATGACCCTTGGTGCGTCCTTGGTGACCCTTGGTGTGTCCGTCCTGGATATCTCCTCCGTTGCTGGTGTTTCCGCTGTTGCTCTCGTTGCCGGGGCTCCTCCTCGTTGATCCGTCGTCACCTTCCACCTCCTCGGTTCGGTCTGGCCTTCGGCTATGTACTGAAAAGCCTCCACTACGCCGTCGGGGATACGCGCATACGCGCCGTACCGCCGGGGCTCGGGAGTTGGCGGGCTGTAGCCTCCGCTACACCAGGATGAACGCCGTGCTCTGCGCACCGGCGTCACTGGTTCGGGAGATAGCTACTGACTGTCGCCTCTGCACCACCAGGGAGATGCGCCGTGCATGCGCACCGGCGGACCTGGTTCGGGGTGTGCGGCCTGTAGGCTCCGCTACGCCAGGAGCACGCCGTGCTTTTCGCACCGGCGAGTCTGGTTTGGGAGATGGCTACTGGTGGTCGTCCCCGCAACCCGCTGTGCATGCGCACCAGCGGCCCTGGTTCAGAGTTTGCTGTCTACAGCCGGCTCCGCTACGCCAGGAGACGCCGTGCCTTTTCGCACCGGCGGGCCTGGATTGGGAGTTGCCAAAGTCTTGTCAGTCTCCGACAGGGTCGGAAGTCGCCTGTCCAGGACCGTACGTCACTCTTTCGGCCGGGTGACCACCGCGCGTACGCGCCAATGGGCCCGGGTCAAGAGCTGCTTGGTGGGTGATCGGGGCCTCCCCGATCGCGTTCCAAAGCGGGCGTGAGTTCCCGAGTTGGCTTATCCGCGTCCTGCAGGACCACGCCTGTTGGTTGCGAGTCAAGAACCCGCGTGGCGTACGCCAGACTTGTTCTTTCCTCACTTCCTTGCAAGGCTACCTGCTTTGACTTGGAATAGCCCACGCTGGACTCTGTTACCCTGTAGCTTTCGAGGAAACCAACCGACGCCGATCCTCTCTCGTCCTGTCCTTCTCGTCCTCCGGAGCGAAACCGGGCTCGGGATCTTGAGTCGGCCTGTCCTTTCCGGTGCAGGACCACGCCTGTTGGTTGTGAGTCAGGAGTCCGAATGGCGTACGCCAGACTTATCCTTTCTGCACTTCCTAGCAAGGCTACCTGCCGTGGCCAGGAACTGGTCCAACTCGTCTCCTGTCGCCTAGGTCGTTCCCCGTAACTGTCCTCGTACCGTTCTTTCCTTGTCTCGTTCGTTCTCCTTACGTTTGGCTGTCGGACTCTCCAAAGGCGGTCTTTCAACTCAAACAACCGAATCCTTTTTAGAAACGCTCTAACACTTGACTGGCGGACTCTCCACAGGCGGTCCTCCAACTCAACGCTACAAGCTTCCTAAAAAGACTCGTCTCGAGCCGCTCCAGTGGGCCTCCTTTTATACTGACTGGAGCGCCCGTTAATCCTCCTGGACTCTGCTCCTGCCGTTAATCCTGCTTCCAGAATCACGCCACTTTCCCGTTGGCGAGCTGCCGTTACTCCTGTTTCCAAGA
This sequence comes from Drosophila parabipectinata, assembly GCA_018153455.1. Classification (NCBI taxonomy): domain Eukaryota; kingdom Metazoa; phylum Arthropoda; class Insecta; order Diptera; family Drosophilidae; genus Drosophila; species Drosophila parabipectinata. The sequence continues at coordinate 979,884 of JAECYA010000114.1, forward strand.
TCACGCCACTTTCCCGTTGGCGGGCTGCCGTTACTCCTTTTTCCCGCCGGCAGGTGGCCATCCGTGCGGCCGTTGCCCTTTTCCGTTCGGCCACTGACCCCTGCTGTTGCTATGCGACGTGACGCTGGCCTCCTCCGCCTCCCCTGTTGCTCCTTGCTCCTTTGCTGCTCCCAGTCATGTCGCCCATCCTGAACTCCGCTGCGCGGCGGGCTCATGTGCCCACCGTCGCCTCGGGAGCCGTTACGTTCCACGTTGACCCGTCTTCCACTCGATGATGGAGCTCTGCCTCTCACTGCCCTCACTGCCTTCCCATTCGTCCACTGGTGCTCCGGGGACCGTTACGTTCCACGTTGATTCCGTCTTCCCACTGGGCAATGTAACCTTGCATTTCCATTTGTCTGCTGGGGCGCCGGGAACCGTTACGTTCCACGTTGATTCCGTCTTCCCACTGGACGATGTAACCTTGCATTTCCATTTGTCTGCTGGTGCTCCGGGAACCGTTACGTTCCACGTTGATTCCGTCTTCCCACTGGACGATGTAACCTTTCATTTCCATTTGTCTGCTGGTGCTCCGGGAACCGTTACGTTCCACGTTGATTTCATCTTCCCACTGGGCGCTGTAACCCTGTCCTTCCATTCGTCTACTGCTGCTCCGGGAACCGTTACGTTCCACCTCGATTCTGTCTTCGCCCTTGATGGTGAACCCTACCCCTCCCCGTTCGTATTGGTCATCAGCCTATCTCCCGCGGCCCCCTAAACTGATTGGCTATTGCTGTCTTAGCGTGTGAGGAGGCGAATTCTCCTCACAAGAGTTACCAAGTCTAGAGTTCTGCGGGCTAAGCTTTCGTTTTATTTGTATGTAGCGATCCATACCTGTCTGTACGGCCGAACGTTGTATTGAAGGGGGCACGCTGGTGTAAGGTGCTGCATTGTTTGCTTGCACTGCAGTTTCCGATATTACTGTAGATGGTATTGCGCGAGCAGTCGATACCATTGTAGTTGTTGTAATAGTTGCCGTTGCAGTTGCTAATGACGTCACTGTGCTGGTGACCGTGGCTATGCAGGCAGGCATGAGGGAAGGGTATGGGTTTTATGTAATAAACACGCAAAACATATATGTAATATTGGCAGTCCTATTTTATAAGCGATAAGTTGTTCTGTTCCATCACACTTTTCTTTAGTGTTAAAAAACGTGGAAAATGAGAAGGGGTAGGTATTGAGCATCAGCAGAGGAAGGTCGCGTGGTATCTCCAGTATATTTAAAATGTTAAACTAAGTAAACTGTAAACTTACTGAGTAAACTAAACTGTATTCATTGAAGAATAAATCGTGCCTAATAATTTAACGAAGTCAACGGAAGCCTTTCTCTACAATTTTGGGGGCTCGTCCGGGATCAATCCATAAACTTGCCAATTTCAGTGTGATACGCGGCCAAATAACCATCAATTTTTTGTGCTATGAATCCATCGATCGCAGTTTAATAATTAAAACTAAACGGAGAAAATAAAAGTTATAAAACTGAAAAAATTACGAGACAAAAAACCATACAGAAGACCTGAGAATTTTCATATTGCGCAATTCCACCAAGTTTTGCAAAGTATTGTAAAATTCTGAAACTACAGGAGAACTTGGAAACGTAAAATCTGGAGGAGATTACGACGGAGCAGAGATCCAGAGAGGAGTATTGAGACGAGGCGGCAAAGTGACGTCACTGGAGTTGAAGGCGATTTTGAAGGCGCGAGTGAAGAAGAAGTTGAAAAGCAGTTCGAGAAGCAGTCATCAGAGAAGACAACGGTGGCAGCTTTTAATTCAACGATTTACCAAAGATGAATTTGAAAAGCAGTGGCCAATATCAGAGACGAGCAACAAAAGACGAGAGACAGCAGGCGGTTCGCAAGTACAAATCCATACAAGCATTATTTAATTAATACCACGAATTTGAGGTTAAAAAAAACAGTTTATTGTAACGTATGAAAGAAAATATGAAGAAGATATGAATGTTGAAGAGATCACACGATTTTCTGTTGCGGAGGTGAAAGAAAAACTAAAAGAATTAGGATTACCAAGTTCAGGCCTCAAAGCAATTATTCAGGAAAGACTCATTTCCTATTTTGTGGAGGAAAATATTGACCAAGAGGAAAACTCAGAAAGTTCAGAGGAGTGTACGAGGAAACCAACGTCGTAGAGTCAGATTCTTCTAATTCTCAGCCCTCAGCCATGGCGTTCACACTGAGAGATATTGAAGATTCCCTTTCAGCGTTCACAAAAAATGGTTCTCCAGATATTGACTTCAAGCTTAATTCTATTACAGTTGGGTGATCTTCAAAAATTAATTTATGGCAGATAGTTGGTAAAGGGAGCTGCAAAATTATTCTTGGGTAGCCAACCAGAAATAAATGATTGGCATGCATTAAAAGAAGCTCTAAAAAATGAATTTGAAGAGAAGCCTACAGCAAAACAGGTGCACAAGATGCTCGAACATAGGAAGAAAACGCAGAAAGAGAGTTTGCTAGAAAACTTCTACAGTATGACCGCATTAGCAAATCAGTCAAAGTTGGACGAAGAAAGTATTATAGAATACATAGTGGAGGGTATATTTAAGTATATATAAAAAGAATCATTAAACTTAAACTTTATCAAAATTGAAAAAACCGCCCGCTAATGAAATCGAACCCAGGACCCCATGAATAAGGACCGCGCACTATCCATCTAGGCTACCCTCGAAATTGATTTTATGATACTTAAAATTGGTGTTAAAGGAGGATCTAGAATCCATACCAAAAACAGAGCTGACGAGTAAGGATAGTAAAAGATATTTCTGATCTCTTTACTCTTACATTGGTTCGATTACAACGTTTCAAACTTTCATCTTCCCAAAGATGTTACGATCTAAAAATAGAATTCTCTCTTTCCCTCTCTCATCTGCCAGCCGTTTATCGTGGAACCCGCTCTCAAATGTTTTCATTATTACAGCGGGTTCCACGACGGAAAAAATAAAAACTTGAGAGCGGGTTCCACGACGCGGCCTGCTAAAATGCCGTAGAACCCGCACTTATAGACATTTTTACAGCGGGTTCCACTACGACCTGAGACGATGTTAAGATGATTTTACAATTTTGTATTTATTTTTATTGGATTATAAATTTAGGAAAACACATTAAAAGAATAAAAATATAATATAAATAGATTTAAAATTAAAAAAAAATGGATGTCCCGAGCCTGGTTTGAACTCGTTTTACTTTGCACACCAGCCAAGCACTCTACCACTCGGCTATTTCTCATTCGTTGTCGCGCGAAAAATTACACAAACTTAATTTGTCGCGCAATGGAACCCGCTCGTTCCAGCGGGTTCCACTGCTGGAACCCGCCATAGAAAATTTTTCTTTGTATGAGATGTCCCATCTATGTACTTTATAATCTTTGATAGCAGCAATTAGATATAGTCGGCCGATCGTTATGAAATTTGGGAGGTCGGATTAACTGACCAAAAATAGGATCTGTACTAAGTTCCAGCTCCCTATCTCTAAAAACGCGAAAGTTAGGTTATTTCCGATCGTTCAGTTATATGGCAACTATAGGATAGAGTCGGCCGTTTCGACATATATACTGCGTGCAAAGAAAAGAAGGGTGTGTGCACAGTTACAAGTCGATAGCTTTAAAATTGATAGACTAGTTTGCGTAGAAACAGACAGACAGATGTACAGACGGACATGCTCATATCAACTCAGGAGGTGATCCTGATCAAGAATATATATACTTTATAGGGTCGGAGATGTCTCCTTCACTGCGTTGCACACTTTCGTCCAAAGTATAATACCCTCTGCAAGGGTATAATAACGCATCTGTGAGGAATTCGTATCGCGCACTGCATCAAATAACGCCGGCATCGTCCAGGCACAAGGATGAAACACGTCGACGCCTTAAGCCGAGTACATACCTTGTTGCTTCAAGATTCAGTCAGACATCGAATTCAACAAGCTCAACGTCAGGATGAATGGATTAAAGCCATTGTAAGGTCCTGGAAACAAACGATGACTTCTATCTGAAGCACGAAGTTCTCCACAAGGATTCTATCAAAGAGCTCATAGTGATCCCATCAGCCATGGAAAACGAAATAATCAACACAGCTCACCGACAAGGACACTTTGGTGTAAAAAAGACAATTGACCTGGTGCAGCGCGATTATTACATCCCAGATTTAGGGAAGAAGGCTCAAACTATAGTGAAATCCTGTGTAGAGTGCATTGTTGGCGAGGCTAAGTATGGGAAAAAAGAGGAGTTCTTAAACGCAATAAACAAGGCAGACGAACCGTTACAGACCTATCATATTGACCACATTGGCCCCATGGCCAAACAATACAATACAATACAATACAATACAATCATGTTTTAGTGATAGTCGACGCTTTCTCTAAATTTGTGTGGCTTTACCCTACTTAGAGTACTGGCGCTGACGAAGTAGTGTATACCATGTAAAGACAGGCTGAAGTTTTCGGTAACCCAAGTCGTATAATCACGGATTGTGGAACGGCATTCACAGCCAATGTTTTTCAGGAATACTGTAAGGATCACAATATTCAGCATTTGTTGGTAGCCACAGGAGTGCCATGTGTCAACGGTCAAGTAGAGCGTATCATAGGGATTGTCATCACTATATTGACAAAACTTTGTGCGGAAGACCCAAAAGCTTGGTATAAGCATGTAGGCAGGGTTCAACAGTTTATTAATTCCTCCCCACCTAGAAGTACTAAGATAGCTCCATTCAAGATTCTTACCGGGATCAACATGAAGACCAAGTACGATAAAGAGTTAGAAAAGCTGTTAGAGGAAGATTTCCTAAAGGAGTTACAGGAAGAGAAGGAGATGATTCGAAAGGAAGCTAAGGAGAACATCGCAAAGATTCAGGACGAGAATCGCAAGTCATTCAACAAATCAAGAAAGCCAGAGTCTGAGTACAAACTCGGAGATTTAGTAGCTATTAAAAGAACGCAGTTTGGTGCTGGGTTGAAGTTGAAGAGGAAGTACTTAGGGCCGTATACCGTGACCCGTAAGTTGAGACATGGTCGATACCTCGTCGAAAAAGTAGGAGATGATGAAGGTCCAAATAAAACAAACACTGTCGCCGAATATATGAAGCTGTGGTCGTCCTCATTCGAGTCGAATGAATTGTCAGAATAGCCGAATGTAGGATTGACAGTCCTATTTTATAATCGATAAGTTGTTAAGTTCCGTTACACTTTTCTTTAGTGTTGAAAAGCATGAGAAAAAATGAGAACGAGTAGAGATTGAGCATCTGCAGAGGAAGGTCGCGTGTATCTCAGCATATTGGAAATGTTAAACTAAGGAAACTAAACTGTATCAAAACTATATTAACCGAACAATAAAGTGAATTTAATTATAATGTAATGAAGTCAACGGATGCCTTTCTCTACATTAATAATGTAATACTAAATAAGTTAACTAATAATCAAGAAATGTTATTCTTACAGAAATGGCATTATTTTATTGATTCTTGCTTTTGGTTTCTGGGCATTTTACGATTATTGATAGCACATCTTAAAAATCATTATGATTGCGTTAGGAACACTTATATGCAGTCCATCCACGCAGAAAGGCCTTCCATTGCTGATGAATTCGGTTAAATTAGTTTTTGTTCACACATCTTACACCTGGATTGACATTAGATTATTAAGTTATGCATCAACAAAACCGATATTGGAATCGTTACGATCCTGAATCTTTCCCCGTTTAACATCGGTAGATTTTTCAAATATCGCGTCCTTTATTTTGGCTTTTGTCCGGGATACTCTGGATGGCTAACTTGAAGAGCGATACCTTTGGCAGAAAAGATTTAACCAAAATGGATTTGACTAAAAGTAGGCAAAAGTTCTTCTTTCCCATGCACGCGGAACGACGGTGCTTTATGTCTGTATCTATCTGGAAATTAAGCAATTCTCGGGGAGAATGGGGGAAAGCATACATGTCAAAGTGTCTGATTGCATTCAACTTGGTGAATGCCAGCATGATTCCTGTCACTGCTTTCTTCAAGCCGACGCACTACCTCCACGTGGTTCTCCCTGGATTGTCGCTCGACAGCCGTTGAGTGGCAAACTAAAGCGCGCGACGAGAGTCTTTAAACTAGGTTGTGGCGTAAGACTTGAAATCCACCCATGTAAAACACAATTTCAGTGAAGGAAGCAAGAGAAGCCTCGGAAAGGAACCGATCTAACGTTGACGACCATAGCAAGCGTAAAAAGGACAATGATTTGAGAGTATGCACCTGGAACGTACGAACATTGTACAGACCTGGTGCTGCTCAACAACTAGCAGATACCCTCAACAAATGTAGGGCTGACATCACTGCTATCCAGGAAATGCGATGGATAGGACAAGGCTGCATAAAGAAGAAGAACTGTGACATTTACTACAGCTGTCATCCAGAACGGCATGAATTTGGTTGTGGTTTCGTTGTAGGTGCCAGGCTGCGGCGCCGAGTCTCTCACTTTCGGCCAACAAACGAGAGAATTGCAACGATCCGAATTACTGCCAAATTCTTTAACATCAGCCTGATATGCGCACATGCCCCAACGGAGGAAAATGATGATGCCACGCTTTCTATGCGGAGCTCGACCGAGCTTATGGCCGCTGTCCTTCCCATGACATTAAAATTCTCCTCGGGGATTTTAATGCCAAGGTAGGACGAGAAGACACCGTCGGGCGATTTAGCCTACATGAGACCACCTCGAGCAATGGTCTCAGATTAATAGGCTTTGCAGCTGCGCATAATATGGTAGTTCGTAGTACTGGATTCCGTCATTTGGACATCCATAAAGCATCTTGGCTCTCTCCCGATCGACTGACCAGAAATCAGATCGATCATGTTGTGATCGATGCAAGGCACGCATCTAATATACTCGACGTGCGATCCTGTCGGGGTCCCAACATCGACTCCGACCATTATCTTGTTGCAGCTAAGATTCGCACACGGCTATGTGTGGCGAAGATTGCACGTCGAAGTGCGTTAAGAAGGCTGGACATCGGAAAGCTGCAATCACAGCAGGCGAAGAATGCATTCTCCACTCACGTCTCGGGGCTATTAAACCGAGCACCTTCAATACCTGAAGACATAAGCGATATGTGGGCGCTCATATCTCACTCCCTGCGAGCTTCGGCAGAAGAAGTGCTTGGATTCCAGCGTCCTCTATCAAGGAATCCATGGTACGATCAGGAGTGTCATGACGCAACAGCTGCAAAGGATGCCGCCTACGGAAGAACACTACAAGCTGGGGCGACACGAGCGATTGTGGATGTCTACAGGTCGAGAAGAAGAGACGAAAAACGCCTTTTCAGACGCAAGAAGAAAGAGCAGGAAAGGCGAGAGTGTGAGAGCACAGAGAGCAGCAGATGCAGAAATGAAGCACGTAACTTCTACCAGAGGGTCAAGCGTCTGACCCAAGGATTTAAGACTGGTACAGTGGCGTGCAGGGACAATGATGGAAATCTTGTCACAGAAACAGAGGTCGTGCTGAGGTTATGGAGGGATCACTTCTCGAGTTTGTTATCTGGCTCAAGCACAGACTCTGAAGACTATGATCCACGAACCCCAATCTATGGCACTGATATTGAAGTGCCAATCCCAAGTCATATCGAAGTCAAGGATGCAATCCAACGGCTTAAAAACAACAAGTCTGCAGGTGTTGACGGCCTGCCGGCAGAATTGTTTAAGGCAGCTGGTGATATGTTGGTAGGGAGCATGCCCCAACTAATCAGTAAGATATGGCTCACGGAGAGCATGCCCGAAGACTGGAACCTCAGCATGATCTGTTCCATCCTGAAGAAGGGTGATGCTACGGTGCGCACCAACTACCGCGGAATTAGTCTTCTTCCAGTTGCATACAAGGTCCTAACGAGCGTATTGTGTGAAAGACTGAAACCCCATGCTGAAGCACTGATTGGACCTTATCAGTGCGGGTTCAGGCCTGGCAAGTCCACTGTTGACCAGATTTTCACCTTGCGCCAAATCCTGGAGAAGTCTTACGAAAACCAGATCGACCATCTCTTCGTCGACTACAAAGCTGCATTTGATAGCCCCCGGCGAGATCGCCTATATGCCGCCATGTCTGAGCTTGGTATACCAGCAAAGCTGACTAGACTTTGCAGAAAGACATTGAGCAACACCATCAGCTCTGTCAAGGTAGGAAGTGGTCATTCCGAAACCTTTATTACCAAGTGTGGCCTCAGACAAGGTGACTCGCTGTCTTGTATACTGTTCAATATTTTAATGGAGAGTATTATAAGAAAGGCTGGTGTACATCGGTCGGGCACGATATTAACCAACAGATGTGTCCAGCTCCTTGGTTACGCTGATGATATTGATATCATTGGCCGCACCAAGCGTGATGTCACAGGAGCCTTCGGGGCTATTAAAAAGGAATCAGCAAAAGTAGGACTAGCAGTGAATATGGAGAAAACAAAGTTTATGGTGTGCTCTAGCAGAGAATCGCGGCGCCTTGATTCTCAGCTGACTGCAGAAAACTATAGCTTTGGGTCCGTCAAGGAGTTTATCTACCTAGGCACTGCTATAACAAGCACAAATGATGTCAGTCTGGAGATTAAGCGGAGAATAACACTTGCCAACAGGTGTTACTTTGGGCTCAGTAGGCAGTTTAATAGTAGAGCTCTCTCTCGACGCACAAAAATCACACTCTACAAGACGCTCATTCTTCCAGTACTCCCATATGGTGCGGAGTGCTGGACAGTGACGCAATCAGATGCAGCTGCTGAGTGTTCGAGAGGAAAATTCTTCGTAAAATCTTTGGCCCAATCTGCGTGGACGATGTTTATCGCATCAGATACAACCACGAGCTGTATGAGCTGTACGGTGATGTTGACGAAGCCAGTCGAGTGAAATCTCAAAGACTTCGCTGGCTGGGCCACGTTGCCCGTATGGATGAAGACGCTCCGGCCCGTAAGGTATTTAATGCTTGATTGTTGGGACACGAAGGAGAGGACGACCCCGAACCCGATGGCAAGACCAGGTGATGGAAACCCTGTCCACACTTGGTGTTACCAACTGGCGAAGGCGCGCCCAGGACAGAGTCGCGTGGAGGCACATTGCGCTTCAGGCCGAGACCCGATAAAAGGGTTGTCATGGCCATATAATAATAATAATAATAATAATAATAATAATATATAATATATAATAGCCTGGCCGAGGGTTGTGATGTGGTGTTTAAGCCAGAGTTTGAAGCGCTCTCTCACCTTCAAATAGCTTAAATTAGTGCACCCACTAGCATTCCTGCATTCATCACAATGCTTCACATTCATTACCTTTTAAGTAAACCCAGCTTAAGCTTTTTATGGATATTTTGAAAAATGGCCGGCGAATTTGAGTTTTAAGTTTTACATTTTAGTAGGACACCAAAATTATTAAACTGAGTTAATATTTCTAAGACAATCCCATAGATAAGATAGATACGTAGAAAGATCCCATAGATACGTAGAACGATAAAAAGATATAAGTTTTCATTTTGATCCATTAAGGGTTGTGATTGATTAAAAAATCGATTTTTTTTATTGCATATTCTTTAAGTATATACTGTTGAGAATACTTGCACAAAAATTCATAACGATCGGAGCATTAGAACCGAAGTTGTAGCTATTTATAGCGCACTACCTGCATATAAAACTTGAACAAACTTGAAACTTTAAACGCGATTATCTCAGAACCTTGTTTTTTCGAAATTACCTTTGCGGTGGACACGATTACTAAAAAACTATTGATCCCATCAACACCAAAAATTGGAGAATTATTTATTTTGATTTTAGCTAGTCCGTGAACGAGGGATTTTAAATTTTTTTTAAAACTCCTTTTTTAAAGCATAAAAATTGAAAATCTTATACCTTGAAAAAGTACATTTTTTGTTAAAAACGTCGTCATTTTTTGGTTTATCCAAATTTTCAAAAATCCTTCGTTCACGGACTAGACAATACAATATACTAATGAAATATTTATGAATTTTTCATTTCGGATAAACCGTTTTCGGGATATCATGGCCACCGCAAGACACCATCGAAAAAGACGAACCGGGAATTCGGCTATAACATTTTTATTATGAAATATTTTTTTATGAAAAAATTTAAATTAGTACCCAGAAACATGTACTAAACAACGTCGGTAAAACATTTTTCATAAATATTTTCTATGGTGTCAAAAAAAATCGATAAAATTCCATTTTTTTGTGCGGTACAACTGTATATAACCCCTTAAGTATTACAACTTTTATATCTTTTTAGACCAGACGGAAGTTTGCATTGGGCAGAAGTGGATTTTTATCAACGACAAAGCTAAACATATACAGGAGTAATAGCGAGTTAGTTAATGAGTAGGCAAGCCAGCAAAAAGATTAAACCATAAAGGCCAAGATGACTTCAGTAGTGAGTGATGAATGAATCAAATGCTTTTCTATGGTCTGTGTAAGTAAAATCAGCTTGAAATACTTTTCGGTTCTTAATGAAACCATGCTGACATGGAGAAATTATCAAAGAGAAAAGGTGTTGAAGAGGGGTAATAATTTTTTCAAATAACTGTGGAATTGCCAACAATTTAAAGATGCCTCTGTAGTTGGCAGCATCGGACTTCTCCCTTTTTTATGTAAGGGAATTATGAGAGATTCCTTCCACTTAAGGTAAAAAATTGAGGTTTCCAAATGTAAATTGATTTATATTATTGAAGTCGAAAAAAATTTGAATTATATTTATAGCTGGCCATTTTTGAATTATATTTATAGCTGAATTGTATTTGTTAGTTGTTAGTCCGTAAATTTACTCTTAGATAGCTTTGGGCGGAGCGGGAGCGAAAGCTCATATTCGCTCTTGTGCGAATTCGCCCCGCTTCGCCGCAATAGATAAGTTAGGCTTAAGATTAGAGAAAGATTAGAAAGTATACTTGAATTTATAACGTTGAAGAAGCAAGACCTTTCGTTTTCGTTTTCGCCCAGTTTTTTATTAAATATTAGCAGCCACCCTTTTGTTTTGTTATTTAAAGTGTGAGATAAAACAATCTCGTTAAACATTTTGGCGCCCCCGGGTGGACTTAGTGCGAGATATTTAATAAATAAACAAAAACAAAGTGACAGTGACACTGTGTAATTACACATAATTACACAAAAAAAAAAAAAAAAAATATATATATATATATATACATACAATTTAAAGAGCTGCTCGCGACGCGTCCGTGCTGTGGAAAATAAAACCCAAAAATCACCGCGTCGTGAAACCCTCAAGCCTCGCAGGATCGTCACCGCAGGATCATCACCGCAGGATCATCACCGCAGGAACTTCGCCACTTATCAAAACCAATCTCCTTCCATGCCGTGCACCTGCATCGACTGCAACAGGAAAGTGGCAGCGGGATTAAAGGATCCCAAGGCAGAACCCCAGGTATTTGTGCGAAAAATTGAAAGTTGAGAAGAGACAAATTAAATCTTCGTCTTGTGCTGAAATATTGCACCCTCCTTCAATTCTTGGCGCATACGTACTTGAAATTAGTAGAGCTTAAAAATTTGAGTAGTTAGTTAAATTATTAACAAACTGCCCGTGGGCTAAATTGACAAAAACATACATAAATACATATCCTCATCACTGTCGCCCCCCCCTTTACCCCTCGTTCGTTTTCGCCAAACAAAATAGTTAAATTTAGTGCAGCCAAACATTTATTTATATACAAATATATGTATGTACAAATATAATACATATTTACGTGCATAAATAATTTGGCGTACATACAAATATATGCAGCGGTAAAATTTTCGTTTTCGCTCCAACCGTTGTCCGCTGCTATATATGTATGTATGTATGTATATGCATTAGTTTGGCGCATTTTATTTTACCGGAACGCCAAGTGACGCGCTACCCTATAATTGTGGGGTATACACCTTTTTCGGTGTCATTGGCAACCAACTATTTTTTTGGATACTCAGTGCCTCGACTATCAACATAATTCGACTATCAAATAATTAATTAATTATTTATCTTTTTCGCCATATTAATTAATTTTCGTTTTCGCTAGATATTAAATTAAATATTTTTTTCGTTCGTTTTCGTTTTTTGAATTTAATTTATTAATTAAATAATTAAAATTAAAAATTTTGTATATTAGTCAAAATTTTTATTTTTTGCTAATTAACAAATAAATTAAAAAATTTTTTATTTAAAAATAAAAACAAAAATTTTAAATTTTTTATCGTCGTCTGTTTATTAAAAATAAATAAATAAATTTTAAAATGGAAAGTAATAAACAGAAAGTAAAATCCACGACTCTTGATGAATTAAGAAGAAGATTAAATGTCAGAGTAAAAAGCATTCGCCGGTTAGAGGAACGTTTGGAAGCTGGGTCAGTTCCTTTAGTGAAGACCGAGCTAGAGTGCCGGCTTCAGGTTTTAAATGAGACAATATTTAAGGCAAACGAGTTGCAAGACCAGATCGAGCAATTAGATGAGGAAGATGAATTTGGAGCCGAGTTGGAAGAATTAGAGATAACAACTAAGGCAAGGGTGATGTCTTTATTAAATGCTTTCACGTTAGCTGAAGAGTCCCCACCAGCTACTGCAATTTCTGCAGCCCCAACTCGAGCTCGACTTCCCAGTTTGGCATTGCCAAAATTCAGTGGAAACTATTCGGAGTTTAAAAATTTCATGAGTCTCTTTGAGACATTAGTAGACAAGGATGTGAACATTCCTGTTATCGAGAAATTTAACCATTTAATTTCTTGCCTCTCTGGTGAAGCCTTAGGAACTATCAAGGCATTCCAAGTCACCGAGAGTAATTACGACAAAGCTATTGCTAGTCTAAAAAGAGTTTACGATAACGAATGTCTCATCTTTGCGAACCAAATAAGCAAATTATTCAGCCTTCCGAAAGTTTCCCAGCCGTCTGCGTCGTCGTTGAGAGGTCTCATCGACACAGTGTCATCGATCTATGGGTCACTCTTATCCATAGGAGATGACACTAAAATTGCAAACTCAATGATCATTCATTTAGTTTTGAGTAGAGTAGATCCAGTGACCAGAGAAAAATGGGAAGAGTCACTGGATTATGAGGAATTGCCGTTGTGGTCCGATTTCGAAAAAATATTAAACCGTAGGTACCAGCACCTGTCCGCTGAAGAGACTGGCAAGCCAAAACAGGAGAAAATTGGGTTCGGGAAGCAGCATAATAGGAGTTCGTTGGCTTGCTCCGCTTCCAATAAACAAGCTTGCAGTTATTGCAACGCACAAGACCATAGTCTTGCCCAGTGTAGTCCGTTCGCTCGCCTTGCTGTAATGCAACGGTTTGAGTTTGTCAAGTCAGCCTCATTATGTTTAAATTGTCTGCGAAAAGGTCACACGGTTGCGAAGTGTAAATCGACTAGATGTCAAATTTGTGCAAGATCGCACCACAAACTTCTGCACCGATTTACTGTGATCGAAAATAACTTGGCGTTACCACCACCAAATGAACATCCTCCCCCAGCGCTACATCTTGATGGCCCTTCTACGTCACATGCTTTGCATGCGTCATCACTAGAAAGGGTTTTGTTAGCGACGTCGATCGTAAGCGTTAGAACTAAAAATGGCGAGCATATATTGGCCCGAGCACTACTTGACTCTGGGTCACAAATGAACTTCATTACTGAAGAACTTGCTCAACGCTTACAGATCCGTAGGGAGGAATCGTGTATCAACTTGCTTGGAATTGGTCAAGCTAATTCCCAGGTTAAGAAAAAGATACACACTGTGGTGAAGTCAACGATTAATGGTAGTGAGTTTCCGTTCGACTTTTGGATTTTGAGAACTATCTCGGGTTATCACCCTGACCAGTCAGTGAACGTGAAAGATTGGGACCTACCAAAGAACTTGCCGCTAGCAGACCCATATTTCTACAAACCTCAGCGGATAGATATGTTAATTGGAGCTGAGTCATTTTTCGAATTGTTGTCTGTTGGCCAAATAAAACAAGGGCCAAACCATCCCATCCTCCAAAAAACTCTCCTTGGATGGATAGCATCGGGAAAATATAAGGCAAATACCTCAACTCCTCAACAGCCTGTCTCTAGCCTGAATTGCCAAGAAGAACTACTCGAGTCGATAGATGGCAATTTGAAAAATTCTGGTCGTTGGAAGAAGTACCAACTTCCAAAAGCTTTTGTCACCTGAACAAGAGTTATGTGAGGAACATTATCAGAAAAATACAGTTGTGCTGCCTTCACGTCGATTTGAAGTCAGGCTTCCATTTAAATCGGATCCAAGCGTTTTGGGAAACTCGTTCGAGGTAGCCAAACGCCGTTTTTTGTCGCTCGAGAAAAGATTATCTCGAGATCCGAATTTAAAGAAAATGTATGTGGAATTCATGGAAGAATACGAATCCTTAGGTCATATGTCCCCTACAAGCAATGATGTTCTTGCTACTCCACACTACGTCATACCCCATCAGTGTGTCTTACGGCCTCAAAGCACATCGACCAAATTACGAGTCGTGTTTGATGCGTCTTGTAAGACATCAACACATAAGTGTCTTAACGATCTGTTGATGGTTGGTCCTACCATCCAGGAAGAGTTGTATTCAATTCTTCTTAGGTTCCGGCTGAACAGATTCGCTCTGATAGCCGACATAAAAAAGATGTATCGCCAAGTAATGGTAAATGAAGCCGATAGGCGATAGCAGTTGATAGTGTGGAGGAAAGACCCATCAGAGTCCTTGAAACTGTGCAAGCTCAACACCGTTACATATGGCACTGCGCCAGCCCCATTCCTGGCCATAAGGTGTTTGAAGAGGTTGAGTGAATCTGTGAAAAATACATTCCCTCGAGCTGCCGAAGTTATTGGGTCCGACTTTTACGTCGACGACATGTTAACGGGTGCTGGTTACATTGAGGAGGTAAAGACAATTAAGTCTGAAGTAACTCAGGTTCTTTAGAACGCTGGGTTAGAATTGAGCAAGTGGTTTTCAAACTCGCCTGAAGTTACTGCATCCGAGAGCACGGTTAAGCCAATAACACTTTCGGACACAGAACTGACTAAAGCATTAGGAATCGCTTGGGTTCCTAAAGAAGATGTATTTAAATTTGAAATTGATGCTTCAGTCATGGGTCAAAGGGCGACCAAGCGGAACATCCTTTCGGTGACATCGAAGTTGTTTGACCCCCTTGGCCTATTAAGCCCTATACTTATAAAAGGAAAGATCCTATTGCAGGAACTTTGGCTAAATAAGCTAGATTGGGATGAGTCAAGTCCACTGCACTTAGAAACAGCGTGGAACAAAATACAAGTTGCCCTGTCGCAATTAGAGGACATCTCAATTCCGAGATTCGTGTTTACTGAGCCGATGTCACCGATTCAAATTCATGCCTTTTCTGACGCATCGATGAGAGCCTATGGATCCTGCGTCTATATTCGTTGCAAATCTGCAGAAGGTATTAAAGTTTCATTGTTGACGGCAAAGTCCAAAGTAGCGCCGCTCAAGACAAAGACGCTCCCCCGTCTTGAGTTGTGTGCCGCTCACCTTCTCGCAGATCTCTGCCGCAAGATAAAGCCTCTAATAAAAGTTCCGATCGAACGAAGTGTATTTTGGTCGGATTCAGAAGTAACTCTTCATTGGATTCGTTCCCATCCATCGTCGTTGTCAACGTTCGTATCGAATAGAGTAGCTGAAATTCAAGAGTGGTCAGAGGATAGCACGTGGCGGCATGTACCAACTAAACAGAACCCGGCAGATATAGTGTCCAGAGGTGGAGACGTAAAGGAGACTGTAGAATCGATCTGGTTTACAGGTCCATCGTTTTTAAAGGAACCGGAAAATAAGTGGCCGACGAGCCCCCGGTTTGATCTGTCACCAGAACTTCTACAGATGGAAGCGAAAAAGAATGCGGTCGGATTAACCGCAATCGTATCTACCCCTCAGATTTATTGGAAGTGATAGAAGGTTATTCCTCTCACCTAAAACTGCTGCGAGTGTTCGTTTATATGTTCCGCTTTATAAGGAAATCGAAGAAATTAGTAGTGAATTCTGATATTGTTCCCTCACCTGTCGAATATAATGAAGCATTTAAGAAAATAGTCGAAATAGTCCAAGAGCACGAGTATCAAGATGAAATAGAAAAGATCCGAAAAAATTTAAGTGCTAGCCCTAGCCTACAAAAGTTAAATCCCTTTCTACACGAATCTTCAGAGGCTGGGCTTACCTTTTCGTTGTTGCGGGTTGGGGGGCGACTAGCTAATGCTCCTATATCGTACGATGCCAAGTTTCCAGTATTGTTTACAAAACGCTCTCAATTTGTTCAGAGCTACGTCCGATACTTGCACGAGTCGAATTTTCATGTGGGTCCACGAGCACTTGTGAGTCTTTTGCGACAGCGCATATGGATCGTAAATGCGCAGGAAGTCTGCAGTCAGACAGTACGGTCATGCATTCGCTGCTTTAAATGCAAGCCTCGTCTGATGACTCAAATCATGGGTGATTTACCCTTAGATAGAATTCGTGCTCTCCGCCCATTCTCCATATGTGGTGTTGATTTTTGTGGCCCTATAGATACGACATTGAAAATTCGTGGTAGGCCACCCTATAAGTCCTACATTGCCTAATTTGTTTGTTTTGCGTCCAAGGCAGTTCATTTAGAAGTATTATTTTTATTTTATTTTAACAAAATTAAATCTAGTATATAATACTAAATCTAATGGGTTTCTTAAAAGAGTACTAGCTGCTATGGCCTTCGACTCGAGACTTAGTTAATTATTTACAATACTTAAATATTAAGGTTGTATTTGATTACAAATGTATAAAGGTTTGTTATGTTTTCTTGAGAAACTACATTTAAACTGTCGGATGGTTTATGTTGTTTGAAGATGTGAGCCCTGACGCTCTCTAGAAGACGGCATGAGTTAAGAAGATGGTCTATTTCAAGGCGTTCGCCACAAAGGCAAGAGGGACGTGGTGTTCCTGAAAGAATATGTTCGTGTGTTGCACGAGTGTGTCCGATGCGAATGAAAGTTGAGCATACCCGTTTTCCAAGGAGGGCAGGCAGAGAAATTTTTGTAAAAGTATTGTTGATGGAAAAATATCGGTGGTTATAAAGTTCCCATTCTCCAATTTGTTTGTCCTTAAGGTGATGACGGATTAGGTTACTTATGTCCTTGCTGTTGAAAGGATTGAACAGAGGAGACGGTTTTAGTCTCATGTCCTGAGCAGCCTGATCTGATAGTTCATTGCCAACGATTCCTTGGTGGCTGGGGGTCCATAAGAGAGTTATCTTGTTGGTGGTGGAAAGCTTTCTTATCTCCTCGATTGTGGGATCGGTGTGCCCCCAGTTCCTTAAAGAAGATAAGGTGGAGAGGCTATCGGTACAGATAACAAATTGTCCAAGGTGTTTCTTGGCGAAGAGGCAGGCTTGTAGTATGGCGAAGGCTTCGGCTGTAAAGATGGAGTTGTACTGAGGTAGCATTCCTCCTGAGATTATTTTGCCTTCGCTGTCGACAACAGCAAAGGTAGTTGATTCGTCTGTTTTAGATCCATCGGTGTAAAGCCATGATTTTGAGCCAAGTTTTTCTTGTAACGATCGGAAGCGGGTCTGGAATTCTGATCTCGTGGTATTCTTTTTTGAGGCGTTATACATATCCAGGTTCACATTAGGTTTTGTATTATTCCAGTAGGCTGGGGGCTTTGTGTACTTTAGTTTGGGAGGTGGTAGGCCAAGCTGCGTTGTGTAGTTGGCACATCGCCTAAGGGTGGATATGACTTTGTATATTCGTTTTTGCTTAAACAAAGCAGAAAAATCCTTCCTTAAAAGAGCATTTTTTGTTAAATGCAATTTGGGAATGAGCTGCATGGTCGTTTCTTCTCTGCGGGCCTGAATGCTCGAAAGACCGGATTCAGCCAAGATGCATGCGGTAGGAGAGGTAGGATACGCGTTAAGAGCACGTCGAATTGCACCGTGGTATGGAGCCTGCAGCTTGCTTAGGTGCGATTTTGCACACCATCCGTAAACTGGTAGGCCGTAATCTATTTTAGAGAGCATCAGGGCACGAGTAATCCCTAACAGTGTATTGATGTGAATGTTAGTATATTTGGAGGACAAAAATTTTATAATATTCAATCTAGTCTCGAGCTGTTTTCTTAATTTAATACAGTGTTGATCAAAAAGGAGTTTGGTATCGAAGGTTAAGCCCAAAATGGTTAAACTTTTTACATTTTCAATTATTTTATTTTTTAAAGTTAATTTCAGAGAGAGAGCATCTGTGCTTACGGCAAATATGAAGTATTTTACATTTATCTATGGCTAGTGAGGCACCCGAAATGGCTCCCCAGGAGTCTATGTCTTTTAATATATCTACAAATTTTTCTTTAACAGTATTTACATTTTTAAGTTTAGTAAACAGAATTGCGTCATCTGCATATATTGAGACTTGAATATCCTTATATCTACGTATTATACAATTAAGTTTTTCGAAAGCAATAATAAAAAGAACAACTGAAAGAGGGGAGCCTTGCGGGATGCCGTTATAGAGGCTGTGGGTGTTAGAGGTGTTGTTGTTAACGCGAACTCTGAAGGATCTATTGGTCATGAAGGCCTTTATAAGGTTATAAAGTTTTGGACCAACACCCCAGCGCTCAAGTTGACTGAGTACGGCATGAATCCCTACACGATCGAAGGCTCTTTCAAAATCCGTCGCCAATATAGAGACGTGATTTTTTGTGGAAAGGGCGTTCGACGCGAAGTGTTGAATACGCAATAAGGCGTCCATAGTACTATGTTTTTGTTTGAAAGCTACTTGGTTATGTGAGATTAGATTATTGCGGGTTATGAACCACATAAGTCTGCGGGCTATAATTTTATCTATTGTTTTACCTAAACAGGATAGAAGGGAGATGGGGCGGTAGCTGTTAATTTCGGCAGGAGGTTTATTGGGTTTGGGTATTGGGATGACAGTGGCTGATCTCCAGCTGTGTGGGTATGTTCCGGAGTTAAGGATTTGATTATATATTTCTAAAAGTCTAATTTTGAGGGAATGTGGCATTTCTCTAAGCATAGGATATGAAATCCTGTCTGCACCAGGGGTTTTACCCTTTGACCCTGCTAAGGCATTATCAATTTCACCTAGAGTAAAGCGTTTATCTAATGTTTTGGCAGGGGATGTCAGTGTTGTCGGAAGATAGGTCAGGGATAAATAGGCATCTTTTTGGTGTATGTAATCGCCTGAAGAGTTACTATCTGCCGAATAGTTAGACCAGAGATGCCCGAACTCTTCGGCGATACCCTGAGAATCTGTTACGACACCTGAATGACACTTCAAGAATCGAAATGGTTGTGGTGGCACACCGGCCAGCCTCTTTACGTCGGACCAAACTTTTTTTGAAGAAGAAAGAGGGGATATCCTGGAGGTGAAATTTTCTAGACATTTCCGTTTAGCCACAAGTACAGATTTTTTAAAAACTGCATTGGCTCTTTTATAATTTTTAGATTGGTGTCTGACATACTGGCCTTGTAAACCGCGAACAAATGTTGCTTTTCATTTCGAAGCTTCTGAAGTGTATAATTCCACCACGGAACTGCTGCCTTATGCACGACACGTTTGGTTTGAGGGATACTGCAGTTCGCTGCAGACCTAATGCCTTTGGTTAATTGGCAACTTGGTGGCTTAAGCAACCGGTCTTCCAACTAGTTGCTGTCTGTTCGCACTTTGATCTATATACATCCCAATTAGCTAAATCTATTTTATATTTAGGTAGGGGAGGGGTGGTCGACCAACTGCACCTATGTGCTATTTGCGGGGTGATCAAGGAAAGGTCTACATGGGTTAGGGTGTTATGGGTGGATAAATGTGTGGGAGATCCATCGTTTAGGACAATAAGATCTTGTTCCGCTATTAGTTTTTCGATTTTTTTGCCTCTGGTGTTTGATTGAGGAGAGCCCCAAAGAGGAGACCACGAGTTAAAGTCCCCTAGAACGATGTATAGTTGTCTGACTGTGTCAAGAATAGCAGATACGTCGAATGTAGAAAAGCTTTGATTAGGAGGAATGTAAACATTGACGATCTGTATGTCAATGCTTACATTGAGCTCCAAAACAGAGCAAAGGATGTTGGAGTTGATGTTGCGGTGTTTGTGGGGAGGTTTTGTTTAATAAGAATACCGATACCTTGCTTAGCACTGATATTCTGCGGTAAATTGTGGAAATAACCAACGTAGCCTTTGGGACAGACAAAATTTATAAAGTTAAATGGCAGGTTTGTTTCTTGTAAACATAAGATGTCGGGCGATTGTTCTTTTATTAGAATAGAAAGTTCGTGGTAGTTGTAAAATATTCCGTTTATATTCCATTGCAAGATTTTAATTGGCATAGATTAAATTTAAAAAATAAGATAATACTAAAATTAGTATTATAGTGGTGATGATTAATGTAGAGGGAAAAAAACTAAACTATGAATCCGGTGAATGCATAGAATCAGAATCAGAAATCGGATAAGATACTTGGGACGTAGATATAGTTGGGGATTTAGGTACAATTATATTGTTTGCTTCTTCAGTAAGAGCTTTGATAACATTGGAGTGCGAGCGGATAAAAGAGCTCGGGTTTTGAGTATTGGGTATAGTAGATAGAGAAGGCTTGTATGAGCTTGAATTAGAAGAGGTTGGCGTGTTAGTAAGAGAGATCGTGTTGATCTCGCTATCAGGCTTCGGAGTTGTGGTACTTTTGTCGGTTTTCGTGGTTATCATGTTCGGGGTTCGGGCAGTTGTATTAGACGAGCTTTCTGAGCTGGCGACAGAAGCGAAGGTAGTCGATGTGTTGTTCTTATTGGTTTGTTGTTGTAGAATAATACGGGCTTCACGGAAGCTGCATTTCTTGCTTGTTTTTATGCAGAGAAGTTCTCTCTG
Organism: Drosophila parabipectinata; assembly: GCA_018153455.1. Lineage (NCBI taxonomy): Eukaryota > Metazoa > Arthropoda > Insecta > Diptera > Drosophilidae > Drosophila > Drosophila parabipectinata. Next base: position 1,000,791 of record JAECYA010000114.1, read on the forward strand.
GTATTGATATTTTGGGCATGTTGGAGAGGAGGCGGGATGATCGCCACTGCAGTTCGCGCAGAAAATGCGAGTGCAGGGCACTGGAAGATGAGGAGGGAGATTGCAAGAAACGCAAGTTGCGGTGTTTTTGCAGTGTTTCATTGTGTGTCCCAGTAGTTGACAAGATTTGCACCTCATTGGATTAGGAAAGTATTCCCTAACCTTTACGGTATGCCAAGAGACGTCAAGCTTGTTCGGTAACTTGTAAGAGTCAAATGTGACAAGTATTTTGCCGAAGGGTTTGGGTTTGCCGTCAATCATTTTCGTAAATTTGTAAACGCTGTGAACATTTTGCGACTTCAGCTCCTCGACAATTTCAGTTTCGGGAACATTGATCAAGCAAGGGGCATAAATTGTGCCTTTAACATAATTAAGAGATTGGTGAAGTTTGATTTCAACATCAGTTAAACCAGGCAAAGCAGAAACTTTGGTAAACTTATCGGCGACTTCACGGGAGTTAACCAGGAGAAGCAGATTACCATCACGTAAGGTTGATATAGAGGAGATTTCTTTGCTTATAAGCTTAAGAGAGCGGTGGACTGCGAAACAAGAGAATTCGGATAGTGGTTTAGTGGATTTGGATGCAACGACTATAAATCGTGGGTTTTTTTGCTGGGTTAAGGGGAGTTCAGGGAAATCGACGGGAAGTTTTTGATATGGTCTTTTTTTTTTTTGCTTTGGGGCTAGCGCTAAGGCTGGCAAAGCGGTTATCACCAAGATTTGGTGGCCCGGGGGCCATGGTAATTATTTTTGGTGTGCACTTGAAAAAAAGTTGCTAGAACGACGTGCGCGAAGGGAAGATCGTAGGCCGAAAAATAGGCGAGAGAGTGAAAGAAGCAATTTGCAAGAAACCACTGGTAGTTCGGAAGACAACGACGTCCGCACTCGAAGAGAGATAGTCGGTGACTGTCATTTAGAAGTAGTTTCCGACCTTTCAACTGATTCCTTTTTATTGGCTTTTCAAAGGTTCGTTGGGCGCCGAGGATGTCCGCAGATCGTGCACTGCGACAACGCGACGAACTTCGTCGGAGCGAGTCGCCACTTCGCAGACCTTCGTCGGAGAATCGAGGACGAGGTCGACGCGGTCACGCAATACGCATCAAAAAGCGGATGCGTATTTGCGTTCATACCGCCGCGGGCTCCGCACATGGGCGGACTATGGGAGGCAGGTGTGAAGTCTGCAAAACACCTACTCCTTCGAGCGGTAGGGAACGCCAGACTGACCGCGGAGGAGCTGCAGACCGTCCTCGTTGGAGTCGAGGCCGTCCTGAACTCACGACCCCTGGGGGCTCTGAGTCAGGACCCAAGCGACGGCGAGGCGCTTACTCCCGGGCACCTGTTGACAGGCGGGACGCTCATCGCCCCACCAGCACCGCGGACCCCGGACCAGCAGGGTCTAACGTGCTTGCGGCGATGGCGGCTTGTCTCGTCAATCAAGCAAATGTTTTGGCAGCGATGGTCCCGGGAGTACGTCTTGGGCCTACAGGCGCGGTCGAAATGGCAGCACCAGGAGGACGACATCCGGACGGGCGAGCTGGTCCTGATCGCAGAGGATCACCAGCCGCCACAACAGTGGCTCACGGGACGAGTTGGAGCAACAACCGCCGGCGCGGACGGAAGGGTCAGGGTCGCCGTCGTCCGAACTAGCTCTGGAGCGGAATATAGGAGAGCGGTCCACAAGCTGGCGCGGCTGCCAGTTAGTTGAAGCCTGATGGAGGCCTTCAACGGGGCCGGTGTAAATTGATTTATATTATTGAAGTCGAAAAAATTTGAATTATATTTATAGCTGGCCATTATTGAATTATATTTATAGCTGAATTGTATTTGTTAGTTGTTAGTCCGTAAATTTACTCTTAGATAGCTTTGGGCGGAGCGGGAGCGAAAGCTCATATTCGCTCTTGTGCGAATTCGCCCCGCTTCGCCGCAATAGATAAGTTAGGCTTAAGATTAGAGAAAGATTAGAAAATATACTCGAATTTATAACGTTGAAGAAGCAAGACCTTTCGTTTTCGTTTTCGCCCAGTTTTTTATTAAATATTAGCAGCCACCCTTTTGTTTTGTTATTTAAAGTGTGAGATAAAACAATCTCGTTAAACACCAAAGATAAGTTGAAAAGTCTATGTAGAGGTTTTGACAAAACCTTGGAACTCTATCGATTTGCTGGTTAAATGTTATATGCGTTAGCCTGATCTGTCATTTTAAGAGGAGAGTGAGTTGTGTGAAAAAAATTTGGCGAATAAATCGGCAATGGCCTGATCAGAGGTTGCATATGAATTTTCAAACGTAAGAAGAGGAGGAAAAGATACATGTTAACGCTTAGTGCTTAAAAAGTTATAAAACTCTTCCTGAGTAAATTATTTCCGGCGTCGGTGTATGTATTTCCTGTAACATTCAGCGTTATGCACGGTCAAATTTGACAGAGGTAGCAGAGATCTTAAAAAATCTATACTAAATCTACGAACTTTTATTTATAATTTTGTCCAAAAGTGTGCAACGCGGCGCAGGAGACATCTGCGACCCTATAAAGTATTTATATTCTTCATCAGGATCACCTCCTGAGTTGATATGAGCATGTCCGTCTGTCTTTCTGTCCGTCTGTCTGTCTGTTTTTACGCGAACTAGTCTCTCAGCTTTAAAGCTATCGACTTTAAACTTTGCACACACCCCTCCTTTGCACGCAGTATATAAGTCGGAACGCCCGGGATCAGCAGACTATATCATATAGCTGCCATATAACTGATTGATCGAAAGTGATAAAACTTTGATGTTGTCAAAGTAATAGAGAGTTCAAATTTTACACGAGAGCAGAGTAATACTACATGTCAAATTTCATGAGGATCGGTCGACTATATCTTATAGCTTCTATATCTTCGGAGCAGTGGGACCGCTGGAGAACATCAACAGAGAATCTGTCGCAATGCCGGTATCGCCAATAACTGACACCGCCATGAATGATTTGCACCTCCGGAGCTGCAGCTGACTAGCCAGACGGGAAGTGAATCCAACAGAACTCGGCATGAATCATGGAGTGCATGAACAGTAGATGGCGAAGAGGCTATAGGCTCGGCGCACTCGGCTATGGCCCTAGAAGACTGCGATTCCAGAAAATACAGCAGTCTGTAATGCCTTCTTCCATAACTGCGACAATTAGAAGCGAGGCACTCACGCATTTGATGGCCCGTTTGGAGACACTTCCGACAAAGCCCGAGTCGTCTGACCTCACCAAGGCGGATCTCAGCAGGCATTGAAAGAAATTGGGACCATCAACCGCATACAGTACAGGCAGAGGGAAGCGAATTAGTAACAATAAAGGTCTACTGTTGTTAGAACCTCGACGCCTTCCCACCTGAGTGCCCGTGGCATATGCATTTGGCCATGCCCATAGCCTCCAGCGTCCTACACCAAAAATTCGGCCATCGACTCCTAAGTAGGGATAGCGTGTGAAATTGAGGAGTTGGGATCTCCTCCCACTTAGCCTGGGTAACTGGGTCCACATTTTTGGAGAAAAACCTGGACAATGAAGCAGCTGGCAATTTGATTTGGTAACCAAATTGTTCAAGGCTCGCACATGGGCATTAAATTTGTCCGAAAGACCTTGAAGAGCTGCTATTGAGCCATTTTCCAACAGACTGAGGTCCAGAATCTCGTTCACATGCGCCTGAAATATTAAGCGACGGTTAATAAATTCAACGCAACACCATAATTCTCGTCAGAGATTTCCACGAACCGAACTCCTTCGAAAGCGAGAGCAGCCCCGAAGGTCCCGAAGATTCCCGAAGGCAAGAGCAACCTTTGCAGCTTTTCCACCTTACTGATACGACGATTGCTGCCGACAATTATAGATAATTCCGAGAATGCACCGCTGAAGGTAGAGAGAGGCAGAGGAGGCTACGCTTGAAATCTTTGACAGTACCCCGAGTCAGACTGCATGGTAGATATTCCGTTGGCAAAGGTAGAGTGGGCAGAAATTCAAGAAGAGCGATGGGTCGACTTGTGCTGGATTTCGGCATGCATCGTCGCTACGAGCTTCGTGAAGCTACGTGAAGCATGACATCATCCACCATAGTCACACGCTGAAGGCCTCCTTAAATCCTTAGCAAGTTCTTGAGAAAACGCAGTGCCTTGCACTTTATAAAAGCACTTATAATAGCACTGGGCTGGAGTTCCAAATACAATAGCATGTGGTACAAACCAATATTTTAAGTAGGCACCGGTGCATGATACATTGTTTGACAGCTACTTATTTTTCTCTCCTCAGTTAAATTCATAACTCAAGCCGTGTTCAATTGTGTATTGTTTTCAATTGAGAAATCATATAAAAATATAAATTAAACCGTTAGTTTACAAAAAAAACCGAAAACTGTTTCTTTTTTAAACAGTCACAGTGAATGATGGATATCCAGTTTATTGTTGGAAAATTTAACGAATATTTTTTACACGTACAAAAAATTTTTATTTTTGTGAAATTGTTCATTCAATTTTAAAAGTAAAGTAAAGTAAAGTAAAGTAAAGTAAAGTATGGTAAGTATGCCTTTGTATTTAAACTGGTTTGTAAGTTATGTAATTATGTGTTCATTTGAGGTTAAAGTCCACAGGCCAAAATGCCCAGGGGACGAAGTGAAAATATCGGCCGCCGCACAAAATTGTCAAGCCAGCAACAAGAGTGTTCACAGAACTTAAGCGAAGAAAAAAAAAATTGAAACGCCCCATTGAGACAACGCGTTTAGCATTCCAATATGATCCCACTGCAAGCTGCGGTGATGTTGCAAATTTATATATTGGACCAATGACGACTATAAGCCGATATTGCGATGCGTTAAAATTAAAAAGAGAAAAATTTAACTGTATCCATTACCTATACCACCACAGCCACTGAAACCATTGCTCGATGAAAGTGGTCTTGAATCCAGCTATATTCTTCAACAAATCCTTGAATACGGCGTTCGCATGACTTCCTTTCGAGCGTATATTATTCGATAAGACGATTTCAGGACGACTTGCAAGGTAAAAGATTCAACACACATAACCAATCACTCACACCAACTCACACCAGGACCATGCTGTGCAGACCGGCAGCATCCCGAACAGCACGGGCCCCTGGAGTGCACACGGAGAAACTACTGCGAGGGACGCGGGAGTCAAAGAAGCAAAGGCCAGCACGGCGGCAAGGCTCAAACCAGCGGTTGCAAACCCTGCTGCCGGCAAAGGAAGCGGCGCCGAAACAAGCATGAGAAGGACTGAATGGACGAAGGCCAAGCCTAGAAATCCCGAGCGGAGACGAGCCAGACCCGACGCCATAGTGATCCAAGCAGCAGGCCTGACGTACAGCCAGATCCTAAGCATGGTAACGCGCAGGGAGGACGGAAAGCTGGACGACCTTGGCCCATGCGTCAAAAAAGTGAGGAAGACAGCCAAGGGAGGGCTGCTTCTGGAATTGGCGAGGAAGAAGGATAACCCCACAGAGGCCCCTAAAGGCTGCATCGAGGAGGTCCTAGGGAGCAAGGCAAAGGTGCGGGCGTACTCGGAGGAGACCAAGGAGTCGCTCGTCGAGCTACGAGGACTCGACGCACTAGCCACTTCGGAGGACATCATCGGGGCAATCGCGCAGCAGGCAGCGGTGGACCAAGGCGCCTTGAAGGTCAAGAAGCTGAGAAGCACCTATGGCGAGACTCAGACCGGTATCGTGGCTTTCCCCGCGAGCCTTGCCAAGGCCATCACTGCTGTGGGCAAGGTGAAGGTTGGGTGGTCAGTATGCCGTATGAAGGAAAAGGAGGTCGTGGCTCGCTGCTACAGGTGCTTTGGGATGGGGCACATCGCAAGCGCTTGCAAGAGCTCGAAGGACAGGAGCGGCTGTTGCTTCCGCTGCGGAGACTCGGACCATAGGGCGGCCACCTGCAAAAAGGACCCTCGATGCTTCTCGTGTGAAGATAAGGGCCGGAAGGATGTGAGGCATCAGACGGGAAGCAGAAGTTGCCCCATGTCAGCGAAAGGAGGTGGACCTAGGACGACAGGATGCTAGTGCTTCAGCTGAACCTGAACCACTGCAGGGCGGCTCAAGATGTGCTGTCGCAGACTGCGAGGGAGACGAAGACGGACATAGCGCTCATAAGTGAGCCCCATAGGACTGGCTCAGACAAGCGCTGGGCAGTTGACCTATCGGGGAAGGCTGCCATCTGAGCGATACCGGCGCGACAATGCACTCAGTGCACAGTGCGGAGGGATTCGTAAGGGCTGGGATAGGTGGGGCATGGCTTTACGGCTGCTACATGGCACCTAGCCTAACCACCAAGGAGTTTGAGCGCATAATGGACTCCCTGGGAAATGATATCAGAGGCCGTTCTGACGTCCTGGTAGCAGGGGACTTCAACGCGTGGGCGCAGGACTGGGGCTGCCCGAGGACGAATGCGAGAGGGAGAGTGGTCAGAGAAACCTTTGCCTCACTCGATCTCGTACTGCTGAACGAAGGAAACCAGCACACCTTCAGCAGAGCCGGAGCAGGATCCATCATTGACCTGACGTTCGCGAGCCCCTCGGTAGCGACGGGCGCTAACTGGAGGATAAGCGGCAGATTTACGGCCAGCGACCAAGAAGCAATATTGTGCTCAATTGGTAGCCCTCAAGAACGACCGAGGGAACCGAATCGAGGGAACCAAGGCTACAGAGTCGGTACACTCCAGGCGAGGAACTTCACCGACGCAGCGCGCGACATCGGCAACGTCCTACCAAGCGGAGCCAACGAAATGGCTGATACCCTGGCAGCTAAGCTTGAGGCAGCGTGCATGGCGAGCATGCAGCGGAGAAGCCGCTACCGCAGAAACCACGCTCCTGTTTACTAGTGGAGCGAGGAGATTGGCTCCATCCGAGCTGATTGCATGAGAGCAAGGAGGCTTATGCAGCGAGAGAGAGGCAGCGATGCCTTTGAGGAGCGGCACCTAGCCTTCAAAGACCGACGCAAAGCATTGAAGGTGGCCATCCGAGACAGTAAAAGAATATGCTTCCTGGAGCTGTGTGACTCGGCGGAGGAAAATCCATGGGGCAACGCGTACCGTATAGTGGTGAAGAGGCTGCGCGCAGGAATTCAGTCCCCCACTGACCCGACCGTACTAAGGTCCATAGTGCATGCACTGTTCCCAGCCGGCAACCAAGTCACCCAGCTTCCCACCCCCCCAGCGGACAATGAAATGGCGGAGGAGGTAACGGAAGAGGAAGTTCTGGCCATAGGGAGAGGCCTGGCCCCCAACAAAGCCCCGGCCCGGACTCGGTTCCTAACCGAGCCCTGAAACTGGCTCTGGCAATGCAGCCGGGAAGTTTTGCGAAGCTGTTCAACAGATGCATCCGCAAAGGCACCTTTCCGACCAGGTGGAAGGTGCAGAAGCTCCTGCTGCTACTAAAATCAGGAAAACCAAGGGAGGAGGCGTCGTCCTATAGGCCAATCTGCCTGCTGGACACAACGGGCAAGGTCTTCGAGAGGGTGATCGCGGCGAGGCTCGAAGCCGCCATAGAGGAGGCGGGAGGGCTGTCTCGAAAGCAGTATGGTTTCCGGAAGGGAAGGTCTACAGTGGATGCCATAGCAGCGGTGGTTGGAATTGCTCGCAACGCAATAGCGGGAACCAGGTGGAAGGGTGGCTCCAAGCAATACTGCCTAATAGTCACCCCGGACATCAGGAACGCATTCAACACGGCGGACTGGGGCAATACCCTGGCAGCCCTAAGGTGGTTCAACGTCCCCAATTCTATAATGAACGTTGTCAGCAGCTACTTCAGCTGCAAAGTCCTACTTGTCGACACGGACATGGGTACGGAGACCTACGGCGTCACGGCAGGTGTGCCCCAAGGATCGGTCCTGGGACCGCTGCTGTGGAATGCCATGTATGACGGGATCCTGAGACTGCAGCTCCCAGCGAGATGCGACGTCGTCGGCTTCGCAGACGTGCACGTCTTCTTCTCGACTACAGCCAGATCATCACTAGAACCCATAAACTCTGCCTAAAATGTCACATGTGCAAGTGCTTTAAAATCAGGACTGGCTACCCCAGCCTCAAAAAGCTCACTGCCGCAATCAGCACACCACGAACCGAACTCGGCTCAGCAGCATCAACCGCCGGAGCAGCCAAAAAGTAACTTTGAAGCTATGATATGTAGTCTACAACAAAGCCTTACGGAGTTTATGTCGTTTATGCGTACAACTATGCAACATCTGATGATAAACCAAAATCTATTTATACAAATTCTGGTTTCAAAGTACCAAGCTTCTGTCTTCAAAAATACAAAAGTTGGTATTTCTAACAAAAAACCATTTCCGATCGTTCAGTTATATAGCAGCAATATTATAAAAAACATAGATGGGACATCACGGCCCAAAACGGTCAACTTTTTGCGTCGAGCTTGTTGGTGAGGGGGGAACGCAAATGCATACGATTCTATTTTTAGAACTCTTTACATGTATCCGTCAACAAAAATGTGAACCTATGTATGTATGTGTGACTGCTCGCACGCGGAGTAAAAATGTTTTGGCTTCCAAATTTCAATTTCTCGTTTCTGTTTTCGAAGCGCCGATGTGGTAGTTGGTAAAACAAATAGTATTTTAAATCGCCGCAGATCGAGACACGACGGTAGCGTAATGCACAGAGTAGTTACTCTATGTGTAATTTTTCTGTCTTCAAATCCTCATAAGGACTTTGAACTTTTTTTTTCTCTTATAATTATTATTTTTTTTCTTTAATTGTAATATTTTTCTTCAATTTTACAATTGTAAAATTATTTTATTCTTCATTATGTCCCGCTAATAAAATTTCAAGGGAGTCCTTCCGGCATTTTGTCATCCGACACGTCCGTCACTTATTTTAACAACAATTTTAAAAGAATAACAATAACGTTAAAATTAAAAGTAAAAAACAAATTAAAAAAAACATATTTAAGTAAATATAAAAAGAATCATTAAACTTAAACTTTATCAAAATTGAAAAAACCGCCCGCTAATGAAATCGAACCCAGGACCCCATGAATAAGGACCGCGCACTATCCATCTAGGCTACCCTCGAAATTGATTTTATGATACTTAAAATTGGTGTTAAAGGAGGCGCTAGAATCCGTACCAAAAACAGAGCTGACGAGTAAGGATAGTAAAAGATATTTCTGATCTCTTTACTCTTACATTGGTTCGATTACAACGTTTCAAACTTTCATCTTCCCAAAGATGTTACGATCTAAAAATAGAATTCTCTCTTTCCCTCTCTCATCTGCCAACCGTTTATCGTGGAACCCGATCTCAAATGTTTTCATTATTACAGCGGGTTCCACGACGGAAAAATAAAAACTTGAGAGCGGGTTCCACGACGCGGCCTGCTAAAATGCCGTAGAACCCGCACTTATAGACATTTTTACAGCGGGTTCCACTACGACCTGAGACGATGTTAAGATGATTTTACAATTTTGTATTTATTTTTATTGGATTATAAATTTAGGAAAACACATTAAAAGAATAAAAATATAATATAAATAGATTTAAAATTTAAAAAAAATGGATGTCCCGAGCCTGGTTTGAACTCGTTTTACTTTGCACACCAGCCAAGCACTCTACCACTCGGCTATTTCTCATTCGTTGTCGCGCGAAAAATTTCTCAAACTTATCTTGTCGCGCAATGGAACCCGCTCGTTCCAGCGGGTTCCACTGATGGAACCCGCCATAGAAAATTTTGTTTGTATGATGTCCCATCTATGTACTTTATAATCTTTGATAGCAGCTATTAGATATAGTCGGCCGATCGTTATGAAATTTGGGAGGTCGGATTAACTGACCAAAAATAGGATCTGTACTTAGTTCCAGCACACGTAAAAACAAGAACGTAAGGTTATTTCCGATCGTTCAGTTATATGGCAACTATAGGATATAGTCGGCCGATCCCGACCGTTTCGACATATATACTGCGTGCAAAAAATAGAAGGGTGTGTGCACAGTTACGAGTCGATAGCTTTAAAATTGATAGACTAGTTTGTGTAGAAACAGACAGACAGATGTACAGACGGACATGCTCATATCAACTCAGGAGGTGATCCTGATCAAGAATATATATACTTTATAGGGTCGGAGATGTCTCCTTCACTGCGTTGCACACTTTTGTCCAAAAGTATAATACCCTCTGCAAGGGTATAATAACGCATCTGTGAGGCATTCGTATCGCGCACTGCATCAAATAACGCCGACAAAATCATCCATCAGAGCAGTAATTCCGATTAACCATGGAACGTTTTCGTACCACGTTTACTCTTATTGTTAACTTGCATCCCCAGAGTGCGTACTACGATACGTATAGCTATTTCTACTGTAAAGCTTAGCATTGAAGAAGACCCGAACGAGTCCATCCACATTACTGCAACGGGTAAGTTTGATAAGTTTAATGGAAGAAGATTACGGGAGCACCATGAGTAATCTCTAAATATATATCCTCCTGCAATGCAACTAATGGCTTTATAGATTTTAAGGTCATCCGCATACATTAAGAAGTAGGTATGACGAAAGCATGAAGAGATGTCATTAATGAAAGTAATAAATGGGAGAGGTACCAGAGAGCTGCCTTGTGGGCGACCAGAGGAGGTGGCAGATAAGGTCGGTCAGCCAAATAAGACGCGAATCAACTTAATGAATACCTAATTTATATAACTTGGCCAGAAGGGCTGTATGAAACACTTTGTCAAAGGCTTTGGAGAAGTCAGTGTAAATGGCATCAACCTGAAGTTGGTTTTCAAAAGCTTCAAAGCAGTGCTTAGAGAAGACCGCTTAATTAGAAATACTCGACCTCCCAGGCAAGAAACCATTCTGGTTGGGGAATATAAAATTACGAGCCAGAAATGTAAATTTTTTAGTAACTATCCGTTCCAGTATCTTCGCGACGTTTCAAATTTTGGCTATAGGTCGATAGTAGGTAACATCAGACCTACTGCCACCTTAGTGAATAGGCGTTACAGAAGTAATCTTTCACCGATAGGGGAATCTACTAGATGAGAGCGACAAGGAGGACAGCAGTTGAAGGGAAGAGAATGGGAAGCCATACTCTTCCTAAGAAAGAACGGGGAGATACCATCCATGTCAGGTGGGTGCGACTCGGTAAAATGTGGTGTGGATTCAACTAGGTCACAGTTCAATACGTCCATGCTACTCACATTAGGAAAAGGCTCAATGGTAAGAAAAGTTTCATTATCTCTCTAAGAAACCTTGGGCTTCAAGTTAGAGGAAAAGTATTTTGCAAAAAGTTCAGCAACGCCCTGATCCGAGTCGGCTGCTAAATAACCATAACCATTTAATGGATGAAGGTATGTCCGATTTTTTGCTGTTAACAAACCGCCAAAAAGCTTTAGGATTGGATCTTAGGCTAGCTCCGACATCGGATGTATACTGATTGTTAAGAAACTTTTTAAGGAATTCAAATTCCCGCTTAAATTGCTGGTACAGATCTCCTGCTCGAGACTTCCCTATCTTTATAAATCGCTTGTAATGCTTATCCCTTCTATTCTTGAAGTTTTTTTAAATCCTTTGTATACCAGGGAAGCCGATAGGATCTTTGTACCCTCACAGGAGCAAAAATATTAATAATAAATATTAAAAAGGGCAACCAAGAACTTAGTATAACAATCATCGATTGAGCCATCTGAAAAAAGGAAACTCAATCAAAGGCTGAAATAGAGGCATTAATAAGTGACAAGATGACATTCAGATGATAATATGGAATGGGTGAAGCAGAAGGCAAAAACTATAAAACTCAATATGAAAACTGGTAGCATGGAGGGAGATTCCGGGTCCCAAGACCAGACAATGGGGCTTAAGTTAAAATCGCCAGCTACCATCAAAGCAGTAGGGTCCGACGTTCTAGCACAGACACTAGTGATGTTTTCAATATGCGCCTGATAGATAGTAAATGCTCTGTTTGGAGGGATATACGACGCAATGATGACGAACGGGCCACGGACCCCTTGGATTGAAACGGCAAGCTGATCCAGTTGAGGGTCGGTCACCGGAAGGCGTAGCGGTGCAGCCTGAAAAGATCGACGGATAGCGATGATCACACCGCCTCCTTGCACACACAGGGTACTGAGTGCATTTCGGTCTTTTCGAAATACATGAAACAAGTAGGGCTCAAAGAACTTAGAGGAGCTAAAGTTGTCATTAAGCCACGTTTCCACAAGGATAATTACATCAAAATCGCAGGCAGAAGAATTCAGGAATACCATCCGAGACATGGTCCTCATTCCCGATATATTTTGAAATATAACCTTTAAGCTTTTATTGGGGTCCGAGGACGAGTAGTTACAGTCCAAACCGGGAGTTAGACGGCTAAGCGGTAGTAATAAAAGTACACTCCTGGTACTGGTGCATGTTGAGGCATATCCAATACGCATGGCTTGCAAGATAGCCGACGAGCCGACATAGATCTTTCCATTAGACTCAACAGTAGACCTGCGAGTGTCCAGTTTTCTTTGGTTACTTCCTTGGTTTTCCTTGTTACTTCATCGAGAGGCAGTTTTTAATATTTCGGGGCAGCATGGTCATGTTTGCTGTACCCTGCGATCGGTTTTCCGCTTGTCGTTTGTCACATTTTTAGCACTGTGGCATATACACCCCCAACATTTCAAATCCGTAGAAAAAAATTCTTCTGTCGTCTAAACAATACTCCCAAATACTATGTATGTCCTACCACATAACAATTCCAACAAGTGACTTTTCCCGAACTTTTGCGATAAGTATGAATTATTATAAAATTATAATATGAACTATTCCGAGCCTTAGTGGCAACCTCGGTTTCTTTAAGAAACGACTCATGCATCTGTACTAGTTTGGGTATTTGACTAGGTTGATTTAATATTGGTTGATATAATAATTGTTGACGAACTTCCGGGAGTAAATTATTCCTGCTTATTTCCAGTAACTCTTCTTCTTCCCTGGTATTGACAGTTTATACACTAAGGAAACTACAGCATTAAATATATTAGCATACGGTTTTTGCTTTCTGATTTTTGAAAGCATTAAAGTTTTGATTAAATTCTTTAATTTAATTTATATTAATTGTTCTGCTTTTATGCCGTGAACAACACCATCGAATTTCAAATTCCATTTTTGCATTATATTTGCCACTCTACTCAAATTTTTAGGGGATACAAAGAGGGCATTATTAGAGGGCACAAACGCATGTATGTATATAAATTGTCGGTTGTAATGAAACTGGTCTTGCATTATCGTTTATTGCTTGACATTATTTGGGTTACCAAAATATTTGTAATTCCTTAACATTATTTGGGTTACCAAAATTGTTGTAATTCCAGATATATGTCTTTAACTCTTAACTTAGGTTTTACATATAGTTTTCTTCTGTGCAACCAATGGATACTATATTAACAACCTTTTGGGGTAACCTTTTGGCAAATAGAAAGCTACTATTTCGTAACTGGCAAGATATCCTTTTGTAGCCAAATATCGTATCGTATAGCTTTCTTTGAAAACAAGTAAGCTATTGTTGTAGTGGCTGGTACTTCTTCCCTGGCTGGTATCTGACAACGCAAAATGCGGAATTATGCTGTGTCTACGAAAGGACTTGCTTTGTCGTTAAAGAGCAGTCACCCCACGTTGGCCGCCAAGGTAGAATAAACGAAAACCTTACATCGGAGTCTTAGATATTGTTTATCTTTGGCTGTCTTTTCCCATCAAACCTAGGACCTTCTATGTCGCAGACTATTTATTGCTATCTGCAATCTGCAATATCTGCAATCTGCAATACCTAACTGCAATCAAGCTATTAGTTAGGAAACTTCACCGGAATTACTTCTTTTCTTCCATGTTCAACATTATAATTCGGTTTTCTTTTATTTTTTTCCGTTAATATCGCGGATACTGGCGATGACAAATTCTTAGAAAAATCTTAATTAACACCCTTAATCAACTAAGCGAAGAAACTTAATACTTAATAATGTAATACTAAATAAGTTAACTAATAATCAAGAAATGTTATTCTTACAGAAATGGCATTATTTTATTGATTCTTGCTTTTGGTTTCTGGGCATTTTACGATTATTGAAAACACATCTTAAAAATCAATATGATTGCGTTAGGAACACTTATATGCAGTCCATCCACGCAGAAAGGCCTTCCATTGCTGATGAATTCGGTTAAATTAGTTTTTGTTGACACATCTTACACCTGGATTGACATTAGATTATTAAGTTATGCATCAACAAAACCGATATTGGAATGCCGATCACCAAACATGTCTAGTCGTTACGATCCTGAATCTTTCCACGTTTAACATCGGTAGATTTTTCAAATATCGCGTCCTTTATTTTGGCTTTTGTCCGGGATACTCTGGATGGCTAACTTGAAGAGCGATACCTTTGGCAGAAAAGATTTAACCAAAATGGATTTGACTAAAAGTAGGCAAAAGTTCTTCTTTCCCATGCACGCGGAACGACGGTGCTTTATGTCTGTATCTATCTGGAAATGAAGCAAGATGAAATATATAATTGCTCGCACTTCTAATAATCAGGGATCGTATCACATAAGCGTAACACGCAACACGGTTAAATTTATCCACCAAGTTACTTGTTTTCACTTGGTACTTTAAATTGTATGCAATTGTTGGTTTCTATGGCAAATTCTCAACCGTATGGTGAGGAAATGTACATGAAAAGAAATAAACTTGTCTTCTTGCCCTCGTTGCTTTTAGAGGAAGTGCAGATGGCTGCGATTCACGACTCTCCAAAATTCTCAGGTAAGCCTTACTAAAATTACCGATATTGTCAAAAGGGATCGTTTATTATCGGGCCATTACAGATTATTTAATTTAAATAAGGTCTTCCAAGGTATCACTGCAGGAAAACAGAGTTTGTGCTCACGATCAATAGCCTGGCCGAGGGCTGTGGTGTGGTGTTTAAGCCAGAGTTTGAAGCGCTCTCTCACCTTCAAATGGCTTAAATTAGTGCACTCACACCCACTAGCATTCCTGCATTCATCACAATGCTTCACATTCATTACCTTTTAAGTAAACCCAGCTTAAGCTTTTTATGGATTTTTTGAAAAATGGCCGGCGAATTTGAGTTTTAAGTTTTACATTTTAGTAGGACACCAAAATTATTAAACTGAGTTAATATTTCTAAGACAATCCCATAAATAAGATAGATACGTAGAAAGATCCCATAGATACGTAGAACGATAAAAAGATATAAGTTTTCATTTTGATCCATTAAGGGTTGTGATTGATTAAAAAATCGATTTTTTTTATTGCATATTCTTTAAGTATATACTGTTGAGAATACTTGCACAAAAATTCATAACGATCGGAGCATTAGAACCGAAGTTGTAGCTATTTATAGCGCACTACCTGCATATAAAACTTGAACAAACTTGAAACTTTAAACGCGATTATCTCAGAACCTTGTTTTTTTCGAAATTACCTTTGCGGTGGACACGATTACTAAAAAACTATTGATCCCATCAACACCAAAAATTGGAGAATTATTTATTTTGATTTTAGCTAGTCCGTGAACGAGGGATTTTAAATTTTTTTAAAACTCCTTTTTTAAAGCATAAAAATTGAAAATCTTATACCTTGAAAAAGTACATTTTTTGTTAAAAACGTCGTCATTTTTTTGTTTATCCAAATTTTCAAAAATCCTTCGTTCACGGACTAGACAATACAATATACTAATGAAATATTTATGAATTTTTCATTTCGGATAAACCGTTTTCGGGATATCATGTCCACCGCAAGACACCATCGAAAAAAGACGAACCGGGAATTCGGCTATAACATTTTTATTATGAAATATTTTTTTATGAAAAAATTTAAATAAGTACCCAGAAACATGTACTAAACAACGTCGGTAATACATTTTTCATAAATATTTTCTATGGTGTCAAAAAAAAAATCGATAAAATTCCATTTTTTTGTGCGGTACAACTGTATATAACCCCTTAAGTATTACAACTTTTATATCTTTTTAGACCAGACGGAAATTTGCATTGGGCAGAAGTGGATTTTTATCAACGACAAAGCTAAACATATACAGGAGTAATAGCGAGTTAGTTAATGAGTAGGCAAGCCAGCAAAAAGATTAAACCATAAAGGCCAAGATGACTTCAGTAGTGAGTGATGAATGAATCAAATGCTTTTCTATGGTCTGTGTAAGTAAAATCAGCTTGAAATACTTTTCGGTTCTTAATGAAACCATGCTGACATGGAGAAATTATGAAAGAGAAAAGGTGTTAAAGAGGGGTAATAATTTTTTCGAATAACTGTGGAATTGCCAACAATTTAAAGATGCCTCTGTAGTTGGCAGCATCGGACTTCTTCCCTTTTTTATGTAAGGGAATTATGAGAGATTCCTTCCACTTAAGGTAAAAAATTGAGGTTTCCAAAGATAAGTTGAAAAGTCTATGTAGAGGTTTTGACAAAACCTTGGAACTCTATCGATTTGCTGGTTAAATGTTATATGCGTTAGCCTGATCTGTCATTTTAAGAGGAGAGTGAGTTGTGTGAAAAAATTTGGCGAATAAATCGGCAATGGCCTGATCAGAGGTTGCATATGAATTTTCAAACGTAAGAAGAGGAGGAAAAGATACATGTTAACGCTTAGTGCTTAAAAAGTTATAAAACTCTTCCTGAGTAAATTATTTCCGGCGTCGGTGTATGTATTTCCTGTAACATTCAGCGTTATGCACGGTCAAATTTGACAGAGGTAGCAGAGATCTTAAAAAATCTATACTAAATCTACGAACTTTTATTTATAATTTTGTCTAAAAGTGTGCAACGCGGTGCAGGAGACATCTGCGACCCTATAAAGTATTTATATTCTTCATCAGGATCACCTCCTGAGTTGATATGAGCATGTCCGTCTGTCTTTCTGTCCGTCTGTCTGTCTGTTTTTACGCGAACTAGTCTCTCAGCTTTAAAGCTATCGACTTGAAACTTTGCACACACCCCTCCCTTGCACGCAGTATATAAGTCGGAACGCCCGGGATCAGCAGACTATATCATATAGCTGCCATATAACTGATTGATCGAAAGTGATATAACTTTGATGTTGTCAAAGTTAGAGAGTTCAAATTTTACACGAGAGCAGAGTAATACTACATGTCAAATTTCATGAGGATCGGTCGACTATATCTTATAGCTTCTATATCTTCGGAGCAGTGGGACCGCTGGAGAACATCAACAGAGAATCTGTCGCAATGCCGGTATCGCCAATAACTGACACCGCCATGAATGATTTGCACCTCCGGAGCTGCAGCTGACTAGCCAGACGGGAAGTGAATCCAACAGAACTCGGCATGAATCATGGAGTGCATGAGCAGTAGATGGCGAAGAGGCTATAGGCTCGGCGCACTCGGCTATGGCTGACGAGGGAGGACCTTCAAAAGCCTGGGCCCTAGAAGACTGCGATTCCAGAAAATACAGCAGTCTGTAATGCCTTCTTCCATAACTGCGACAATTAGAAGCGAGGCACTCACGCATTTGATGGCCCGTTTGGAGACACTTCCGACAAAGCCCGAGTCGTCTGACCTCACCAAGGCGGATCTCAGCGGGCATTGAAAGAAATTGGGACCATCAACCGCATACAGTACAGGCAGAGGGAAGCGAATTATTAACAATAAAGGTCTACTGTTGTTAGCACCTCGACGCCTTCCCACCTGAGGGCCCGTGGCATATGCATTTGGCCATGCCCATAGCCTCCAGCGTCCTACACCGCTGCTCCAAAAATTCGGCCATCGACTCCCAAGTAGGGATAGCGTGTGAACTTGAGGAGTTTGGATCTCCTCCCACTTAGCCTGGGTAACTGGGTCCACATTTTTGAAGAAAAACCTGGACAATGAAGCAGCTGGCAATTTGATTTGGTAACCAAATTGTTCAAGGCTCGCACATGGGCATTAAATTTGTCCGAAAGACCTTGAAGAGCTGCTATTGAGCCATTTTCCAACAGACTGAGGTCCAGAATCTCGTTCACATGCGCCTAAAATATTAAGCGACGGTTATTTAATCGTTTATCCAATAAATTCAACGCAACACCATAATTCTCGTCAGAGATTTCCACGGAACGAACTCCTTCGAAAGCGAGAGCAGCCCCGAAGGTCCCGAAGATTCCCGAAGGCAAGAGCAACCTTTGCAGCTTTTCCACCTTACTGATACGACGATTGCTGCCGACGATTATAGATAATTCCGAGAATGCACCGCTGAAGGTAGAGAGAGGCAGAGGAGGCTACGCTTGAAATCTTTGAAAGTACCCCGAGTCAGACTGCATGGTAGATATTCCGTTGGCAAAGGTAGAGTGGGCAGAAATTCAAGAAGAGCGATGGGTCGACTTGTGCTGGATTTCGGCATGCATCGTCGCTACGAGCTCCGTGAAGCTACGTGAAGCATGACATCATCCACCATAGTCACACGCTGAAGGCCTCCTTAAATCCTTAGCAAGTTCTTGAGGAAACGCAGTGCCTTGCACTTTATAAAAGCACTTATAATAGCACCGGGCTGGAGTTCCAACTACAATATCATGTAGTACAAACCAATATTTTAAGTAGGCACCGGTGCATGATACATTGTTTGACAGCTACTTATTTTTCTCTCCTCAGTTAAATTCATAACTCAAGCCGTGTTCAATTGTGTATTGTGTTCAATTGAGAAATCATATAAAAATATAAATTAAACCGTTAGTTTAAAAAAAAAAACCGTAAACTGTTTCTTTTTTAAACAGTCACAGTGAATGATGGATATTCAGTTTATTGTTGGAAAACTTAACCAATATTTTGTACACGTACAAAAAAATTTTTATTTTTTGTGAAATTGTTCATTCAATTTCAAAAGTATGCCTTTGTATTTAAACTGGTTTGTAAGTTATGTAATTATGTGTTCATTTGAGGTTAAAGTCCACAGGCCAAAATGCCCAGGAGACGACGTGAAAATATCGGCCGCCGCACAAAATTGTCAAGCTTGCAACAAGAGTGTTCACAGAACTTAAGCGAAGAAAGAAAAAATTGAAATGCCCGATTGAGACAACGCGTGAGCACATGAAGATCATTGGCATCATACAACCGTTTGGCATTCCAATATGATCCCACTGCAAGCTGCAGTGTTGAAAATTTATATATTGGACCAATGACGACTATAAGCTGATATTGCAATGCGTTAAAATTAAAATAGAAAAATTTAACTGTATCCATTACCTATACCACCATAGCCACTGAAACCATTGCTCGATGAAAGTGGTCTTGAATCCAGCTATATTCTTCAAAAAATCCTTGAATACGGCGTTCGCATGACTTCCTTTCGAGCGTATATTATTCGATAAGACGATTTCAGGACGACTTGCAAGGTAAAAGATTCAACACACATAACCAATCACTCACACCAACTCACACCAGGACCATGCTGTGCAGACCGGCAGCATCCCGAACAGCACGGGCCCCTGGAGTGCACACGGAGAAACTACTGCGAGGGACGCGGGAGTCAAAGAAGCAAAGGCCAGCACGGCGGCAAGGCTCAAACCAGCGGTTGCAAACCCTGCTGCCGGCAAAGGAAGCGGCGCCGAAACAAGCATGAGAAGGACTGAATGGACGAAGGCCAAGCCTAGAAATCCCGAGCGGAGACGAGCCAGACCCGACGCCATAGTGATCCAAGCAGCAGGCCTGACGTACAGCCAGATCCTAAGCATGGTAACGCGCAGGGAGGACGGAAAGCTGGACGACCTTGGCCCATGCGTCAAAAAAGTGAGGAAGACAGCCAAGGGAGGGCTGCTTCTGGAATTGGCGAGGAAGAAGGATAACCCCACAGAGGCCCCTAAAGGCTGCATCGAGGAGGTCCTAGGGAGCAAGGCAAAGGTGCGGGCGTACTCGGAGGAGACCAAGGAGTTGCTCGTCGAGCTACGAGGACTCGACGCACTAGCCACTTCGGAGGACATCATCGGGGCAATCGCGCAGCAGGCAGCGGTGGACCAAGGCGCCTTGAAGGTCAAGAAGCTGAGAAGCACCTATGGCGAGACTCAGACCGGTATCGTGGCTTTCCCCGCGAGCCTTGCCAAGGCCATCACTGCTGTGGGCAAGGTGAAGGTTGGGTGGTCAGTATGCCGTATGAAGGAAAAGGAGGTCGTGGCTCGCTGCTACAGGTGCTTTGGGATGGGGCACATCGCAAGCGCTTGCAAGAGCTCGAAGGACAGGAGCGGCTGTTGCTTCCGCTGCGGAGACTCGGACCATAGGGCGGCCACCTGCAAAAAGGACCCTCGATGCTTCTCGTGTGAAGATAAGGGCCGGAAGGATGTGAGGCATCAGACGGGAAGCAGAAGTTGCCCCATGTCAGCGAAAGGAGGTGGACCTAGGACGACAGGATGCTAGTGCTTCAGCTGAACCTGAACCACTGCAGGGCGGCTCAAGATGTGCTGTCGCAGACTGCGAGGGAGACGAAGACGGACATAGCGCTCATAAGTGAGCCCCATAGGACTGGCTCAGACAAGCGCTGGGCAGTTGACCTATCGGGGAAGGCTGCCATCTGGAGCGATACCGGCGCGACAATGCACTCAGTGCACAGTGCGGAGGGATTCGTAAGGGCTCGGATAGGTGGGGCATGGCTTTACGGCTGCTACATGGCACCTAGCCTAACCACCAAGGAGTTTGAGCGCATAATGGACTCCCTGGGAAATGATATCAGAGGCCGTTCTGACGTCCTGGTAGCAGGGGACTTCAACGCGTGGGCGCAGGACTGGGGCTGCCCGAGGACGAATGCGAGAGGGAGAGTGGTCAGAGAAACCTTTGCCTCACTCGATCTCGTACTGCTTAACGAAGGAAACCAGCACACCTTCAGCAGAGCCGGAGCAGGATCCATCATTGACCTGACGTTCGCGAGCCCCTCGGTAGCGACGGGCGCTAACTGGAGGATAAGCGGCAGATTTACGGCCAGCGACCACGAAGCAATATTGTGCTCAATTGGTAGCCCTCAAGAACGACCGAGGGAACCGAATCGAGGGAACCAAGGCTACAGAGTCGGTACACTCCAGGCGAGGAACTTCACCGACGCAGCGCGCGACATCGGCAACGTCCTACCAAGCGGAGCCAACGAAATGGCTGATACCCTGGCAGCTAAGCTTGAGGCAGCGTGCATGGCGAGCATGCAGCGGAGAAGCCGCTACCGCAGAAACCACGCTCCTGTTTACTGGTGGAGCGAGGAGATTGGCTCCATCCGAGCTGATTGCATGAGAGCAAGGAGGCTTATGCAGCGAGAGAGAGGCAGCGATGCCTTTGAGGAGCGGCACCTAGCCTTCAAAGACCGACGCAAAGCATTGAAGGTGGCCATCCGAGACAGTAAAAGAATATGCTTCCTGGAGCTGTGTGACTCGGCGGAGGAAAATCCATGGGGCAACGCGTACCGTATAGTGGTGAAGAGGCTGCGCGCAGGAATTCACGGACAATGAAATGGCGGAGGAGGTAACGGAAGAGGAAGTTCTGGCCATAGGGAGAGGCCTGGCCCCCAACAAAGCCCCGGCCCGGACTCGGTTCCTAACCGAGCCCTGAAACTGGCTCTGGCAATGCAGCCGGGAAGTTTTGCGAAGCTGTTCAACAGATGCATCCGCAAAGGCACCTTTCCGACCAGGTGGAAGGTGCAGAAGCTCCTGCTGCTACTAAAATCAGGAAAACCAAGGGAGGAGGCGTCGTCCTATAGGCCAATCTGCCTGCTGGACACAACGGGCAAGGTCTTCGAGAGGGTGATCGCGGCGAGGCTCGAAGCCGCCATAGAGGAGGCGGGAGGGCTGTCTCGAAAGCAGTATGGTTTCCGGAAGGGAAGGTCTACAGTGGATGCCATAGCAGCGGTGGTTGGAATTGCTCGCAACGCAATAGCGGGAACCAGGTGGAAGGGTGGCTCCAAGCAATACTGCCTAATAGTCACCCCGGACATCAGGAACGCATTCAACACGGCGGACTGGGGCAATACCCTGGCAGCCCTAAGGCGGTTCAACGTCCCCAATTCTATAATGAACGTTGTCAGCAGCTACTTCAGCTGCAGGGTCCTACTTGTCGACACGGACATGGGTACGGAGACCTACGGCGTCACGGCAGGTGTGCCCCAAGGATCGGTCCTGGGACCGCTGCTGTGGAATGCCATGTATGACGGGATCCTGAGACTGCAGCTCCCAGCGAGATGCGACGTCGTCGGCTTCGCAGACGTCCACGTCTTCTTCTCGATTACAGCCAGATCATCACTAGAACCCATAAACTCTGCCAAAAATGTCACATGTGCAAGTGCTTTAAAATCAGGACTGGCTACCCCAGCCTCAAAAAGCTCACTGCCGCAATCAGCACACCACGAACCGAACTCGGCTCAGCAGCATCAACCGCCGGAGCAGCCAAAAAGTAACTTTGAAGCTATGATATGTAGTCTACAACAAAGCCTTACGGAGTTTATGTCGTTTATGCGTACAACTATGCAACATCTGATGATAAACCAAAATCTATTAATACAAATTCTGGTTTCAAAGTACCAAGCTTCTGTCTTCAAAAATACAAAAGTTGGTATTTCTAACAAAAAACCATTTTCGATCGTTCAGTTATATAGCAGCACTATTATAAAGTACATTGATGGGACATCACGGCCCAAAACGGTCAACTTTTTGCGTCGAGCTTGTTGGTGAGGGGGGAACGCAAATGCATACGATTCTATTTTTAGAACTCTTTACATGTATCCGTCAACAAAAATGTGAACCTATGTATGTATGTGTGACTGCTCGCACGCGGAGTAAAAATGTTTTGGCTTCCAAATTTCAATTTCTCGTTTCTGTTTTCGAAGCGCCGATGTGGTAGTTGGTAAAACAAATAGTATTTTAAATCGCCGCAGATCGAGACAGGACGGTAGCGTAATGCACAGAGTAGTTACTCTATGTGTAATTTTTCTGTCTTCAAATCCTCGTAAGGACTTTGAACTTTTTCTTTCTCTTATAATTATTATTTTTTTTCTTTAATTGTAATATTTTTCTTCAATTTTACAATTGTAAAATTATTTTATTCTTCATTATGTCCCGCTAATAAAATTTCAAGGGAGTCCTTCCGGCATTTTGTCATCCGACACGTCCGTCACTTATTTTTACAACAATTTTAAAAGAATAACAATAACGTTAAAATTAAAAGTAAAAAACAAATTTAAAAAAACATATTTAAGTAAATATAAAAAGAATCATTAAACTTAAACTTTATCAAAATTGAAAAAACCGCCCGCTAATGAAATCGAACCCAGGACCCCATGAATAAGGACCGCGCACTATCCATCTAGGCTACCCTCGAAATTGATTTTATGATACTTAAAATTGGTGTTAAAGGAGGCGCTAGAATCCGTACCAAAAACAGAGCTGACGAGTAAGGATAGTAAAAGATATTTCTGATCTCTTTACTCTTACATTGGTTCGATTACAACGTTTCAAACTTTCATCTTCCCAAAGATGTTACGATCTAAAAATAGAATTCTCTCTTTCCCTCTCTCATCTGCCAACCGTTTATCGTGGAACCCGATCTCAAATGTTTTCATTATTACAGCGGGTTCCACGACGGAAAAAATAAAAACTTGAGAGCGGGTTCCACGACGCGGCCTGCTAAAATGCCGTAGAACCCGCACTTATAGACATTTTTACAGCGGGTTCCACTACGACCTGAGACGATGTTAAGATGATTTTACAATTTTGTATTTATTTTTATTGGATTATAAATTTAGGAAAACACATTAAAAGAATAAAAATATAATATAAATAGATTTAAAATTTAAAAAAATGGATGTCCCGAGCCTGGTTTGAACTCGTTTTACTTTGCACACCAGCCAAGCACTCTACCACTCGGCTATTTCTCATTCGTTGTCGCGCGAAAAATTTCTCAAACTTATCTTGTCGCGCAATGGAACCCGCTCGTTCCAGCGGGTTCCACTGATGGAACCCGCCATAGAAAATTTTGTTTGTATGATGTCCCATCTATGTACTTTATAATCTTTGATAGCAGCTATTAGATATAGTCGGCCGATCGTTATGAAATTTGGGAGGTCGGATTAACTGACCAAAAATAGGATCTGTACTAAGTTCCAGCTCTCTATCTCTAAAAACGCGAAAGTTAGGTTATTTCCGATCGTTCAGTTATATGGCAACTGCTCATACAACTGTTACATGCTCATATCAACTCAGGAGGTGATCCTAATCAAGAATATATATACTTTATAGGGTCGGAGATGTCTCCTTCACTGCGTTGCACACTTTTGTCCAAAAGTATAATACCCTCTGCAAGGGTATAGTAACGCATCTGTGAGGAATTCGTATCGCGCACTGCATCAAATAACGCCGACAAAATCATCCATCAGAGCAGTAATTCCGATTAACCATGGAACGTTTTCGTACCACGTTTACTCTTATTGTTTACTTGCATCCCCAGAGGCGCCGTACGGTGCGTACTACGATACGTATAGCTATTTCTACTGTAAAGCGTAGCATTGACCCGTAGCATTGAGGAAGACCCGAATGAGTCCATCCACATTACTGCAACGGGTAAGTTTGATAAGTTTAATGGAAGAAGATTACGGGAGCACCATGAGTAATCTCTGGATATATCCTCCTGCAATGCAACTAAAGGCTTTATAGATTTTAAAGTCATCCGCATACATTAAGAAGTAGGTATGACGAAAGCATGAAGAGATGTCAATAATGAAAGTGATAAATGGGAGAGGTACCAGAGAGCTGCCTTGTGGGCGACCAGAGGAGGTGGCAGATAAGGTCGGTCAGCCAAATAAGACGCGAATCAACTTAATGAATACCTAATTTATATAACTTGGCCAGAAGGGCTGCATGAAACACTTTGTCAAAGGCTTTGGAGAAGTCAGTGTAAATGGCATCAACCTGAAGTTGGTTTTCAAAAGCTTCAAAGCAGTGCTTAGAGAAGACCGCTTAATTAGAAGTACTTGACCTCCCAGGCAAGAAACCATTCTGGTTGGGGAATATAAAATTACGAGCCAGAAATGTAAATTTTTTAGTAACTATCCGTTCCAGTATCTTCGCGACGTTTCAAATTTTGGCTATAGGTCGATAGTAGGTAACATCAGACCTACTGCCACCTTAGTGAATAGGCGTTACAGAAGTAATCTTTCACCGATAGGGGAATCTACTAGATGAGAGCGACAAGGAGGACAGCAGTTGAAGGGAAGAGAATGGGAAGCCATACTCTTCCTAAGAAAGAACGGGGAGATACCATCCATGTCAGGTGGGTGCGACTCGGTAAAATGTGGTGTAGATTCAACTAGGTCACAGTTCAATACGTCCATGCTACTCACATTAGGAAAAGGCTCAATGGTAAGAAAAGTTTCATTATCTCTCTAAGGAACCTTGGGCTTCAAGTTAGAGGAAAAGTATTTTGCAAAAAGTTCAGCAACGCCCTGATCCGAGTCGGCTGCTAAATAACCATAACCATTTAATGGATGAAGGTATGTCCGATTTTTTGCTGTTAACAAACCGCCAAAAAGCTTTAGGATTGGATCTTAGGCTAGCTCCGACATCGGATGTATACTGATTGTTAAGAAACTTTTTAAGGAATTCAAATTCTCGCTTAAATTGCTGGTACAGATCTCCTGCTCGAGACTTCCCTATCTTTATAAATCGCTTGTAATGCTTATCCCTTCTATTCTTTAAGTTTTTTAAATCCATTGTATACCAGGGAAGCCGATAGGATCTTTGTACCCTCACGGGAGCATAAATATTAATAATAAATATTAAAAAGGGCAACCAAGAACTTAGTATAACAATCATCGATTGAGCCATCCGAAAAAAAGGAAACTCAATCAATCAAAGACGCGAATCAACTTAATGAATACCTAATTTATATAACTTGGCCAGAAGGGCTGCATGAAACACTTTGTCAAAGGCTTTGGAGAAGTCAGTGTAAATGGCATCAACCTGAAGTTGGTTTTCAAAAGCTTCAAAGCAGTGCTTAGAGAAGACCGCTTAATTAGAAGTACTTGACCTCCCAGGCAAGAAACCATTCTGGTTGGGGAATATAAAATTACGAGCCAGAAATGTAAATTTTTTAGTAACTATCCGTTCCAGTATCTTCGCGACGTTTCAAATTTTGGCTATAGGTCGATAGTAGGTAACATCAGACCTACTGCCACCTTAGTGAATAGGCGTTACAGAAGTAATCTTTCACCGATAGGGGAATCTACTAGATGAGAGCGACAAGGAGGACAGCAGTTGAAGGGAAGAGAATGGGAAGCCATACTCTTCCTAAGAAAGAACGGGGAGATACCATCCATGTCAGGTGGGTGCGACTCGGTAAAATGTGGTGTGGATTCAACTAGGTCACAGTTCAATACGTCCATGCTACTCACATTAGGAAAAGGCTCAATGGTAAGAAAAGTTTCATTATCTCTCTAAGGAACCTTGGGCTTCAAGTTAGAGGAAAAGTATTTTGCAAAAAGTTCAGCAACGCCCTGATCCGAGTCGGCTGCTAAATAACCATAACCATTTAATGGATGAAGGTATGTCCGATTTTTTGCTGTTAACAAACCGCCAAAAAGCTTTAGGATTGGATCTTAGGCTAGCTCCGACATCGGATGTATACTGATTGTTAAGAAACTTTTTAAGGAATTCAAATTCTCGCTTAAATTGCTGGTACAGATCTCCTGCTCGAGACTTCCCTATCTTTATAAATCGCTTGTAATGCTTATCCCTTCTATTCTTTAAGTTTTTTTAAATCCATTGTATACCAGGGAAGCCGATAGGATCTTTGTACCCTCACAGGAGCATAAATATTAATAATAAATATTAAAAAGGGCAACCAAGAACTTAGTATAACAATCATCGATTGAGCCATCCGAAAAAAAGGAAACTCAATCAAAGGCTGAAATAGAGGCATTAATAAGTGACAAGTATCATTCAGATGATAATATGGAATGGGTGAAGCAGAAGGCAAAAACTATAAAACTCAATATGAAAACTGGTAGCATGGAGGGAGATTCCGGGTCCCAAGACCAGACAATGGGGCTTAAGTTGAAATCGCCAGCTACCATCAAAGCAGCAGGGTACGACGTTCTAGCACAGACACTAGCGATGATCACACCGCCTCCTTGCACACACAGGGTACCGAGTGCATTTCGGTCTTTTCGAAATACATGAAACAAGTAGGGCTCAAAGAACTTAGAGGAGCTAAAGTTGTCATTAAGCCACGTTTCCACAAGGATAATTACATCAAAATCGCAGGCAGAAGAATTCAGGAATACCATCCGAGACATGGTCCTCATTCCCGATATATTTTGAAATATAACCTTTAAGCTTTTATTGGGGTCCGAGGACGAGTAGTTACAGTCCAAACCGGGAGTTAGACGGCTAAGCGGTAGTAATAAAAGTACACTCCTGGTACTGGTGCATGTTGAGGCATATCCAATACGCATGGCTTGCAAGATAGCCGACGAGCCGACATAGATCTTTCCATTAGACTCAACAGTAGACCTGCGAGTGTCCAGTTTTCCTTGGTTACTTCCTTGGTTTTCCTTGTTACTTCATCGAGAGGCAGTTTAATATTTCGGGGCAGCATGGTCATGTTTGCTGTACCCTGCGATCGGTTTTCCGCTTGTCGTTTGTCACATTTTTAGCACTGTGGCATATACACCCCCAACATTTCAAATCCGTAGAAAAAAATCCTTCTGTCGTCTAAACAATACTCCCAAATACTATGTATGTCCTACCATATAACAATTCCAACAAGTGACTTTTCCCGAACTTTTGCGATAAGTATGAATTATTATTATATTATTATAATATAAACTATTCCTATTTCTTTCAAGCGAACGGTCGTGTTTTTTTTGTGCGCACTGCGTTTTTGATAAATATTGGTAAACCGGTGTTTACATACTTTGTGAATTGCATCTTGTGAATCATAATAATCTTAAAGCCTAAACCGTATCGCTTCGCGAGTGCTGCGGTATATTTGGAATCGAATTAATAATTTGTCTAAATTCTATTCCAAGCATAGCTCAGCTCTGCTTCTTCCTCGGCTTATCTATATTTTCTGCATTTCTCTTGTGCACTCTTTAAAAGCTCCCGCTTCGGCTTCTTGTTTGGCACAGTGGTTCAAGGTATTGTGTTTTTTAACTTTTTAAATATTAATTTTTGTCTTATTAAATAAAAAAAAATAATAATAAATAAAATGGAATTTAAACTGGTCTGTGCCATTAAGTCTTGCAACAAGACAATTTCCACATCCCAGCCTAGTATCCATTGCTGGTTATGTGAAAACGTCGTGCACGCCAAGTGTGCCGGTTTCACTGCATCAGTTTCGGATGCCATTTCCCGTAGGTCTGGGATACATTATTGTTGCGAAAATTGTCGTGCTGTGCAAGGCGAAATGAGGTCGTTCATGAGACAGACCAAAAATGGATTTAAAGAGCTGATCACTGGTTTTCGTAAAATCAATGACCAGCTCTGTGCGCTTGACACTCAATTTAGTGGCCTTCAGCTGCTAAATGAGTCCCCTAAGCGTAAGAAATCCGCTGTTTCTGATCCGCCTCAGCCTGCTCAGCCGACATTAATGCAGCCGCTTATATCTCTGGCCACCCCAAGGGCCTTAACTGAAAAAATTCGTCAGAATTTCTCAGGGATAATGAGCAATTGTCCGATATGTCCGCCATGGCATCCCTTCAAGTGATGCCACAGGTCCTAGGGAACGAAACCCCCATTAGGGTCACCCAAAAGGGTATTCCACAGTCCGGACCACCGGCACCGACTGATGCTGCAGTTCTTGTACCTGCGACATCAAAACCCTTACAGGTGATTCCTCCATCGAAACATATATTTGTTTCTCGGCTTGCCCCTGATACTTCAGAGATTGATATCTCGGCTTATATCAAAGCCAAAACTAAAGCCGATATAAAGGTGGAGGACATACAAAAATTTAAATATAATTATACACGGCGCACGTCTTCTTTCAAGATTCGTGTGCCCGCGCTGATGTTCAAGACGATTTGTTCTCCCAGTTTTTGGCCAGAGAATCTTTTCGTCCAAGAACATCAGCCTAGTTCCGTAAAAAAAAGTTAATAAACCAGTGGGAGTGAGACTTCCCAATATCGGAACCACTGACCAACCCTCCACCTCTTCTTTGGCCACTAACCCAAAAAACTAATTTCCTCACTAACTCTTACCTATCAGAATACTAGGGGGCTACGTAGCAAACTCCCCAAGCTATATTCTGATAGTTCTTTCTTTGCATCCCATATAATAGCATTTACAGAAACTTGGTTAAATCCGGAGATCTTTAGCTCCGAAGTTTTTCCAAGTAAGTACACCACTTTTAGACGGGATCGACCTCAGCGAAGGGGGGTGGAGTCCTCATCTCGGTAGACTCTACTCTTGCTTCTGAAGAGGTGAAATCCCAAGAGTTTGGTGACATAGAATTTATTTGCGTTAAAATCACTATGTCCGTTAAAGCTTTATACATTACATTTTCATATATACCTCCTATGTCTGAACCGCCTACATATTGGCAGCATTTGTCCGCCATTCGATACGTCTCTAATCTTATGACGGATCGTGACCAACTCGTAGCGGTGGGCGACTTTAATATTCCAGAATTAAAGTGGTCCAACGTCGATAACTCACCATCTTTGTCACTTATAACTTACCACGACTTCACCGCGGGCATGTTTGACATGTCCCTAGGTCAGATCAATCATGTTAGAAATTCGTTAGGTCGGCTTTTAGACTTATGTTTTGTATCTGATCCTGATGGTACTGCTCTCTCCAGAGCTTTTCCCCTTTCATCCCCAGAGGATCCATATCACCCCACACTGGAGGTCTCAATCGAAACCACTCCTGGTATCGATCAGATGTCTCCGAGCGTGGTAAATAAGATTCGCTGTTTCCGTAAAGCTGATTTTCAGAAACTTAATAGCCTTATTGATACATTTGACTGGTCTGATATTCTGGCGTGCACTGATCTTAATGTCACTTTAGAAAAATTTTATTTTACTTTAAATAAATTTTTTGACTCATGTGTGCCTTGGAAATATCCGTCCGCTTCAACAAATCCTCCTTGGTTTACAAGGTGCCTCGCTAACTTAAAAATAAAAAAAATAAGCTTTTACTTAAATATAAAAAACCTGCAGTAGTGTTGATTTCTCAAGATACCTACTAGCTCGGTCGAATTTTACCGTGCATAACGCTGAATGTTATAGGAATTATATTGACCGCTGTCGGATACAATTTACTCAGGATCCAAAGCAGTTTTATAATTTTGTAAACACTAAGCGTAAACACGTATCTTTTTCACCCCTGCTTACGTTTGAAAATTCTTCTGCGACTTCTGATCAGGCCATTGCCGATCTATTCGCAGAATTTTTTCAAACAACTTATTCTCCTCCAAAATTGACTGATCAGCCTTACGCATATAACATTCAAGCAGCAAATCTTATTTTCTGTCCGTTTTTTTCTGAGAACAACTTATTATCTGGTCTTTTAAGGGTCAAACCCATTTATTCGCCAGGCCCCGATGGAGTACCAGGCTGTGTGCTAAAATACTGTGCCAGGGCTCTGTGCAAACCTCTACTTAGACTTTTCAACTTATCTTTTGAAAACTCGATTTTTCCCCTTAAGTGGAAGGAATCATTTATAATTCCCCTACATAAAAAAGGGAAAAAGTCCGAGGCTGCCAACTACAGAGGCATCTCTAAGTTGTCGGCAATTCCAAAGTTATTTGAAAAATTAATTACCCCTCATTTGCAACACCTTTGCTCTTCGATTATCACTCCTTGTCAGCATGGCTTTATTAAGCGTCGCTCCACCACCACAAACTTATTGGAGTTGACATCCTTTGTCATAGATGGCTTTTGTAAGGGATATCAAACCGATGTAATTTACACAGACTTCAGCAAAGCATTTGATTCAGTTAATCACTCACTTTTGTTGAGTAAACTGAATATGCTGGGTTTTCCTAAAGACCTCTTAACGTGGATCTCCAGCTACCTAGATGGAAGGACACAAAGAGTCTTATTTAAAAACATACAGTCCCGTCTGGTCCGTGCTACATCCGGCGTCCCTCAAGGAAGTCATCTTGGCCCGTTATTATTTACGCTTTTATAAACGACTTGCCCCCCTGCTTTAACGAACTCTCTAGTTCTTATGTATGCAGATGATGTAAAGCTTTGTCTTCAGTATAAATCCATCTCTGCCCAATGCAGTCTTCAGTCTGACCTTGATAACTTTCAAAAATGGTGTTTGGCTAATGATCTAATACTTAATGGATCAAAATGCAAGCATATGTCTTTTTATCGTTCTTGCCCTCTGCAAGCTACGTATTCCATTAATGGGATTGCCTTAGAAAAATTAACCCAGGTTAATGATCTCGGCATCCTATTAGACATAAAACTTAAATTTGCCGACCATATTTCCTTAATGGTTAATAAGGCTAAAGGAGTCCTTGGTTTTATTAAAAGGTGGTCAAAAGAATTTAATGACCCCTATATAACCAAAACTTTATTCATTTCTTTGGTCCGTCCTATACTGGAGTACGGTCAATGTGTCTGGAGTCCCCAATATGGAGTACATAAGGACCGCATAGAATCCGTACAAAAAACCTTTTAATATTTGCACTTAGAGGTCTATACTGGGATGCAAATCTTCAGCTTCCATCCTACAGTAGCATACTTTTACTTATTAACCTACCTAGCTTAACAAATCGTAGGACAATGCTCGGTGTAGTTTTTCTGCATAACCTTATTAACGGGGATGTAGATAGCCAGCATTTACTAACACGCTTAAATTTCAACATTCCTAATAGAAGGACTCGAAACTTTAGTCCTCTGTTCCTTAGCCGTTGTAGTTCGACATATGCACTGCACGACCCTTTTAGGGTATTATGTTCGAACTACAATGGTCTCTACTCTATTACATCTCTTTCCTGTCCCTCTAATTTAAAATATAGAATTTTAAATTTCCTTACTAACTCCTCTTAGCTTAACAAATTTCAATTAGCTTAATATGTACTAACAAATCGTTTCTCGAGCGCCCCTCGGTCGTCTGGGCCTCTAAGCTTTATGATGAATACAGGAATGCTAGCTGATGCTCCTATTGATGCACAAGCCATTTCCAAATTCTGAAAGACCGCGAAAAAAAAAAAAAAAAAAAAAAAAAATCTGGTCCAGTAAAGAGATTATGTAAAGAGTAAAGAAAAAATTAAAATAACTCCAGTAAATAAAAATAACTGTCAATCGAAGTATCGGTTAAGGTTTTTAATATTTAATTTAATTTATATTAATTGTTCTGCTTTTATGCCGTGAACAACACCATCGAATTTCAAATTCAATTTTTGCATTATATTTGCCACTCTACTCAAATTTTTAGGGGATACAAAGAGGGAATTATTAGAGGGCACAAACGCATGTATGTATATAAATTGTCGGTTGTAATGAAACTGGTCTTGCATTATCGTTTATTGCTTGACATTATTTGGGTTACCAAAATATTTGTAGTTCCAGATATATGACTTTAACTCTTAACTTAGGTTTTACATATAGTTTTCTTCTGTGCAACCAATGGATACTATATTAACAACCTTTTGGGGTAACCTTTTGGCAATTAAAAAGCTACTAATTCGTAACTGGCAATATATCCTTTCGTAGCCAAATATCGTATCGTATAGCTTCCTTTGAAAACAAGTGAGCTATTGTTGTAGTGGCTGGTACTTCTTCCCTAAACAACTAGTTTTGGGAAGCTCTATCTTCTAACGAGATTTTATCTGACAACGCAAAATGCGGAATTATGCTGTGTCTACGAAAGGACCTGCTTTGTCGCAGTCACCCCACGTTGGGCGCCAAGGTAGAATAAACGAAAACCTTACATCGGAGTCTTAGATATTGTTTATCTTTGGCTGTCTTTACCCATCAAACCTAGGACCTTCTATGTCGCAGACTATTTATTGAAGATCCCGTAAAGCCAATCAAGCTATTAGTTAGGTAACTTCACCGGAATTACTTCTTTTCTTCCATGTTCAACATTATAATTCGGTTTTTTTTTATTTTTTTCCGTTAATATCGCGGATACTGGCGATGACAAATTCGTAGAAAAATCTTAATTAACACCCTTAACCAACTAAGCGAAGAAACTTAATACTTAATGTAGGATTGGCAGTCCTATTTTATAATCGATAAGTTGTTAAGTTCCGTCACACTTTTCTTTAGTGTTGAAAAGCATGAGAAAAAATGAGAACGAGTAGAGATTGAGCATCAGCAGAGGAAGGTCGCGTGTATCTCAGTATATTGGAAATGTTAAACTAAAAAAACTAAACTGTATCAAAACTATATTAACCGAACAGTAAAGTGAATTTAATTATACGGTAATGAAGTCAACGGATGCCTTTCTCTACAATTTTGGGGGCTCGTCCGGGATGCAATCCAAACACGTGCCAATTTGAGTGTGATACGCGGCCAAATAACCATCAAGTTTTTGTGCTAATAACACAGCTCCACAAAAAAAAAAAAAAAATTCAGAGATCAGACCATACCTCCTATATGGATTTGGGGTCGCTGAATCCGAATCCGTAGTCAGTTGGTCGTTATCACGTCAGGTTTTCGAGAAAATAACGGTTGAATAGTCGAAAACGCCGTTTTTGGCCATTTTCGAAAAATCGTACCGCAAAATTCTGATGTGTTACAAACCTCTTTCAAAATGGAAATGAAAGGCTGATTTATGATCTTTAAAACGAGCTCCATGCCAAATTTTTCGCATGCACCGTTAGGACAGGGGGTGCGTTTATATGTAGGCATCTTAGCAAAAAATGTATAACTGACCTCAGATTCGGATTCAGCGACCCCAAAAACCCCCGGGTACCATGTTTTATTTGAATATGCTGAATTTTGAAATTTTTGTGTTCGGCATACATTTTTTGCTAAGATGCCTACATATAAACGCACCCCCTGTCCTAACGGTGAATGCGAAAAATTTGGCATGGAGCTCGTTTTAAAGATCACAAATGAGCCTTTCATTTCCATTTTGAATTAGGTTTGTAACACATCAGAATTTTGCGGTACGATTTTTCGAAAATGGCCAAAAACGGCGTTTTTCGACTATTCAACCGTTATTTTCTCGAAAACCTGACGTGATGGCGACCAACTGACCACGGATTCGGATTCAGCGACCCCAAATCCATATAGGAGGTATGGTCTGATCTCTGAATTTTTTTTTTTTTTGTGGAGCTGTGTAATCCATCGATCGCAGTTTAACAATTAAAACTAAATGGAGAAATTAAAAGTTATAAAACTGAAGAGATTATGAGACAAAAAAACCATCCAGAAGAGCTGAGAATTTTCATATGGCGCAATTCCACCAAGTTTTGCAAAGTATTGTGAAATTCTGGAACTACAAAACTACAAACTACAAAACTACAAAGTTTGCGAGTGTGAGAGCAAAATTGGTTCTGTGGCGACAAGAAAATTTCTAACGGAAGACGACGAAAGGCGTTTATGGGATTCGTTGTCGCTGAGAGCGACAATAATGGCTGAAGCGACAACTTGAGCAGGAGGAGAACGTGGAAACGTAAAATCTGGAGGAGATTACGACGGAGCAGAGATCCAGAGAGGAGTATTAAGACGAGGCGGCAAAGTGACGTCACTGGAGTTGAAGGCGACACTGAAGGCGAGAGTGAAGACGACGTGGATAAGCAGTTCGAAAAGCAGTTCGAGAAGCAGTCATCAGAGAGAACAACGGTAGCAGCTTTTAGTTCAACGAGATGAGCAACAAAAGACGAGAGACAGCAGGCGGTTCGCAAGTATAAATCCATACAAGCATTATTTACTTGATACCACGAAGTTGAGGTTAAACAAAAACAATTTATTGTAACGTAAACAATATTTTATTCCCATTAAATTGTTCACTTGTATTAATCTAAGAGAAAGTATTACTAATCTAAGTAATAATCTGAGAGAAAAGTATTATAAAACAAGAAAGCAAAGCTAACTTCGGGCGGAGCCGAAGTTTATATACCCTTGCAGCTATAACCGGATATATATCGCAAACATCGGATATAGTTGGCCGATCCTTATGATTACATCATAATAAAACCAATTAATTACAATAAAGAATCTAAAAAAAAGTCCCAAGCTTCTATCTTCAAAAATTCGAAAGTTGATATTTCTACCAAATACCATTTCCGATCGTTCAGTTATATGTCAGCTATAAGATATAGTCAACCGATCGTTATGAAATTTGGTAGATCGGATTGACTGACCAAAAATAGAATGTGTACCAAGTGCCAGCTTTCTATCTTCAAAAAACACGAAAGTTGGGTCATTTCCGATCGTTCAGTTATATGGCAGCTATAGGATATAGTCGGCCGATCCTAATGAAATTTTGTAGGTCGGATTAACTGACCAAAAATATAATCTGTACCAAGTTCCAGCTTTCTATCTTCAAAAACACGAAAGTTGGGTCATTTCCGATCGTTCAGTTATATGGCAGCTATAAGATATAGTCGGCCGATCCTTATGAAATTTGGCATGTCGTATTACTTTGCCAAAAAAAGCTATCGTGTAAAATTTGAAAATTAAAAATCTCTTACTTTGAAAACACCAAAGTTATACCATTTCCGATCAATCAGTTATATGGCAGCTATAGGATATAGTCGGCCGATCCCGGCCGTTCCGACTTATATACTGCGTGCAAAGGAAAGAAGGGTGTGTGCAAAGTTTCAAGACGATAGCTTTAAAACTGAGAGACTAGTTTGCGTAGAAACAGACAGACGGACAGACGGACAGACGGACATGCTCATATCAACTCAGGAGGTGATCCTGATCAAGAATATATATACTTTATAGGGTCGGAGATGTCTGCTTCACTGCGTTGCACACTTTTGGACAAAATTATAATACCCTCTGCAAGGGTATAATAAGTTATGTAAGTGTAGAAGATATGAATGTTGAAGAGATCACACGATTTTCTGTTGCGGAGCTGAGAGACAAACTAAGAGAATTAAGATTACCAAGTTCAGGCCTCAAGCTGTATTGCAGGAAAGACTCATCTCCTATTTAGAGGGAGTCAGTGTATGAAGAAACCAACGTCTTAGAGTCAGATTTTTCTAATTCTCAACACTCAGCCATGGCGTTCACATTGAGAGATATTGAAGATTCCCTTTCAGCATTCACTGGAAATGGTTCTCCAGATATTGATGAATGGCTTGCAGACTTTGAGCTTAATTCTATTACAGTTGGGTGGACTGATCTTCAAAAATTCATTTACAGTAGAGACAGTTGGTAAAGGGAGCGGCATAATTATTCTTGGGTAGTCAACCAGGAATAAATGATTGGGATGCATT
Source organism: Drosophila parabipectinata (assembly GCA_018153455.1). NCBI lineage: Eukaryota > Metazoa > Arthropoda > Insecta > Diptera > Drosophilidae > Drosophila > Drosophila parabipectinata. Next base: position 1,037,161 of record JAECYA010000114.1, read on the forward strand.
AAAAGAATCTCTGAAAAATGAATTTGGGGAGAAGCTTACAGCAAAACAGGTGCCCAAGATGCTCGAAAATAGGAAGAAAACGCAGTGTTTAGATAATTACCCCTTGCGGTTGCAGGGGGGGTGTTGCCACTCCTTATAGGCAGTGGTTGAGATCCCTGGCGGTTGCCGGGGGGGGAGCCTTCCTGTGACAGGAGTTATGATGGGAGCACTTGCCCCGTTGTCTCGGCTCTTGAGGCGCGGTGACCAATTCAACAAATGAATTTACAAATTAACGGCAGTGCCGGAGATTGGTTTTATGCTCTTTATTATATGAGACTCTGACACAAACTGAAACTTAAAGCTAACAAAAAGTATTTCATAGCGGCCACGCAAATGTGCAGTGCTTGCCGCTATGCATGGGCTTCCGGCCAGACGCTATGTCAGCAGTTTGGCCAGAGCGAGCTCTTAAATAATCGGACATTGCCGCTGCTTGGTTAACTTCAGTTAACTACTCCCCCTCAAGAATGAGGCCGCCCTCGGCCGACCCTATTTGGGCAATCATCTCCTTCAGCTGGGCCGCGGTTTTTCGGGCCTGAGTGACTCGCCGATAGGTCAAGCCGATGCAAATTAAAGCGCAGCATATTGCTCCCGCTATGAACACCAACTGCTGTAGTCGCTGGTGGTTAATCTCCTTCCCGAACTCTTTGATGTGCTCCAGATTACGTTCACTCAGTCGGTGAAGGTATGGAAGGCTAAGAACGTCACGTTCCATGGTGATGTTCAGGGAAGGTGAGCTGGCCACTCCTGGAGCCCTCTTCTGGGCTGTGTCATGATTGACCAATCGGGTTTCGTTGACCATGGCACTCTTTTCAAACGTGATGAGATATGTGCCTTTTATATGGACACAGGTGCCATTGTCCACACACACGTGAGCCGAGCGATCATTTACAATTACTATTCCTTCATCAACTTAAGTTATGGGGTGTACATCGCTTTGCTGGATCTCGCAATGCGCCGTGCCTCCAGCGTGAAGCTCTTGGGCGCATGATCTTCTGCGAGCCAATCGGCAAAATGTAGCTCCTGATGTCATGGAGCACTTTTCCACGGTGTGGATCTCACTGTCGCATTCGGCAATGACGTAGTCTGACGTTGTCAGCCTGAGCATGGTGTCGTGATGTGACACTAGGAAAACGGTGATCTTGCTGCAGGCAGACTTTATCTTTGGAAACTTAATAATAAAATGTAATATGTTATCGGACTGCAAGATCTTAACGGACGATACGGACAAAACATCTCTAATCCCGGTCTCGGTGGGCTCTTCCATCCACGCACCTTCCAGGTCTGCATGATCTAGGATGCTGGGGCTAACAATATTAACTTTGGCAAGTGCCACTGCTAGCATCAAACCCTGTAGCTCCATTGCTATCATCCTATTTCGAGTTAAAAGCATCTCGAATATGTGCCCAGTATCAATTTGGGACTTTTTTGCTGACCTCAGAAGTTGGTTGACGGTAGCGGAAATTTTATTGATTTGAATTTTTACTTTGTTGTTAATATTAATCTGCCTATTATTTGCATTTGCTAATTGGAATTGATTAAATTTAATTTTTTCAAAATCTTCTGCGTCCGGCGTTCCTGCCACTACTTTTAGCGCAGTCCCTAAGAAGTCTAAACTTCTTGCTACCCTATGATGGATGCTCAAAGAGTCGAGCATGTCGCGTAGGTGGGCGACGTCAAAAACTAGGAGTATCTGCATGTGGGATTGCGGGAACATGACAGTCATCCCATTAGTTTCTTCGATGACGCGCCTATATTCCGAGAGACTTGCTGAGTGCTTTACAAAGGCAAATTCCTCCCATATCAGGATTCGCCCATCAACGATGGGAATGTATTTGGCTTTGGAATAGTCCGTGACGCGTGCCAAAAGGAGAATCAGGGATATGGTTGAAAACCTGTAATTTGGATGTGTTATGAATTTTGTTGAAGTTGGGTAGCCCACCACCAAAGCATGGTTAAAATAATAAAGGGCGCAAAACTTATGCCAAATGGCTTGAAAAAAGATAATAACAAGCGAAATTATCAGGCGAGCGATAACATGGTCGCGCTCGGCCTACCTAAGGTTGTCTTTGTGGACCACCCTCCCCCTTAATGAGGACTGTGGTCCCCATGTCCGCTTCAACGGTTTTCTCTTCACATAATGGTGAGAGTTTGTTGCCTAGGCGTCTGTTGGACTTCACTAGGACTTTTTCGCCAACCTCGAATACTCTATTTTGGCGGGAAGCGTTTTCTCTGTCCCGGAGCTTGTCTTGGGCGAGTTTAATTTTATCTTGAATTTCATATTGTGGCTCACCTGACTGTGCCTGAACCACGTCAGCCGGTCTCTTGTCGATGACCGAGTGGATGGACTTGTTATATCTGGTAGTGGCCAGAAGTATCAGCTCTACGGTATCGCTGATGCCTTTATCGATCTTAAGACATCTAGCAAGCTCTACCAAAGTGCTGTGGAAACGCTCCACTTGTCCATTGGAGACACTGTGTAGGGGCGGAGCATGGCCGAAATGGTTTTCCAGCATGGTCACGATGGTGTGCGAGTTCAACGATGGTTCGTTGTCGCAATATACGACCTTGGCCTTAGGGAAAATATTCATCAGCTGTAGTAGTGCTGGTTTGAGATCCTCTATGTTGAATTTCCCGCCTTTCATCAACTGCAAAAATGTCCGTTACTCGGTTTTTGCAGTGCCAGAATTTGGTGGCAGGGAATTGTCAGATTAGTTTGTCCTGTATCACTGCTAGCGTATGCAGATCGCAATGAATGGCGTTTACGCCTTTAGGAACTATTATGGTTGCGAGCTCCTCCAGCAATGACTCCTCGTGAGTGATGTCAACAATATGCCGTCCCTTGTTTCCAAAGAGAACGAAGCTCCGCTTTGACGATGAGCGTGCTTCCTCCAGAATTATCTGGTTTTGAAAGCAAATGAGGGGCTTATCCGTGGATTGGATTGTGTGGGTAAGCGACAGCTCACTGTGAATTGCGGCCGGGCTTGAGAATGCCTCTTCTTCTTCTACAACGTTGAGTTGTTGCCTCGAGAGGGCATCCGTAACTAGGTTGGCCTTGCCAGGCAAGTAATGGACTTTGGCACCACACTCATCGATGCGTTCTTTCCATCTTACCGCGTAGGTCAGCGGTTGGTGGTCAGTGTAGATGTTTAAATCTTTGACCCCATAAAGGTAGGCTTAAGGCGCAGGTTCTCTAGCGCCCAAACTATAGCTAACAGCTCCCTTTCGTTGGTAGCGTAGTTAACTTCTCTGTCCTTTAAGGTCCTAGAGATCATAGTGATGGGACGCCCATCTTGTGAAATCACCGCGCCAATGCCATATGCTGAGGTATCTGTCGTTAGATCAAACGCCTTTTTATAGTCGGGGTACCTGAGGATAATATCCTCAGAGGCCAGGATGCTACGTAGCTTTTCAAAAGCTTGCCGTTGCGGCTCGGTAAACTGTATCTGGATGCTTCTGGATCTGTGTCTGCTGGCATTTCCGAGCTCCCCTTTTATAATGCTCGAAATGGGCCTAGCTATTGATGCAAAATCTTTAATAAAGCATCTATAATAGCCAGCCAAGCCCATGAATGATCTTACTTCGAAAACGTTTTTGGGCAGTGTAGATGTTTAAATCTTTGACCCCATAAAGGTAGTGGCGCAGGTTCTCTAGCGCCCAAACTATAGCTAACAGCTCCCTTTCGATGGTAGCGTAGTTAACTTCTCTGTCCTTTAAGGTCCTAGAGATCATAGTGATGGGACGCCCATCTTGTGAAAGCACCGCGCCAATGCCATATGCTGAGGTATCTGTCGTTAGATCAAACGCCTTTTTATAGTCGGGGTACCTGAGGATAATATCCTCAGAGGCCAGGATGCTACGTAGCTTTTCAAAAGCTTGCCGTTGCGGCTCGGTAAACTGTATCTGGATGCTTCTGGATCTGTGTCTGCTGGCATTTCCGAGCTCCCCTTTTATAATGCTCGAAATGGGCCTAGCTATTGATGCAAAATCTTTAATAAAGCATCTATAATAGCCAGCCAAGCCCATGAATGATCTTACTTCGAAAACGTTTTTGGGCTCAGGGAATTCTTTAATGGCCCTGACCTTTTCCGGGTCTGTCGTGGTCCCCTCGTTGGTGACTACAAACCCCAAAAATTTTACGCTTTTTTTGAAGAAGACCGATTTCTTCACTGACACTCTCATGTTAGCGTCGTGTAGGCTCTTTAGAACCCAGTCCACGTGTCGTATGTGGGCGTTTTCGTCCTCTGAGAAGACGATAACATCATCGACATAGACGTAGCAAAATTTGCCAATCTGTTCTCGCAGTACGTCGTCGATGGTTCTTCGGAAGATGCTGGCAGCATTTCTTAACCCGAATGGCAGTCGACGGAACTCGTATGTTCCTCCGTTTACGGAAAAGGAAGTTTTCTCACGGTCACGTTCTGCCAGAATAATTTGGTGGTAGCCGGACTTTAAATCGAGCGTTGTAAAGTATTTGGTTTTGCCTAAATTCCCTAGTATCATAGAGATAATTGGCATAGGGTAGCGATCCGGTATTGTCCTCTCGTTCAATTTTCGAAAGTCTAATACTAGCCGCATTTTACAGTTTCCAGATTCGTCGGTGCCCTTTTTGTCTACTACCCATATTGGGTTATTGTAGGGGATCTCGACTTCTGGATTATGCCGTTTTTTAGAAGGTCTTGGATTTCGTCATTGACGAAATCTGCCGCTCCCATCGGATACGGATAGGGTCTGGCATAAATGGGCACCTCATCAACTGTCCTGATGGTGGCTACCACAGACGTGTTGTAAGGTAACGCCTCATTTGGGCTTGCGAAGGCGTTTTTCCTGTCGCTAAGCATTTTTGAAAATGCTCTTCTGACCAAAGGTGGTGCGCTAAGGCAGTCCACCTCAGTGAAATTTACATTGGGACATGATTGGAACATTGGGAACTTTTCCGTCTCGGTGCCCCATCTGAGGTGCCCGGAAGCTAGGTTAAGTGATGCCCCTGCTTGTTTTAGCAGGTCAAGTCCGATGATGGCATCAAAGGAGGACAAATCTGGTAGGATGAAGAACGTAGCCTTCAAGTTAAACATGGAAACAAAGCATTTTTTTTGTTATTGTGGTGACGCCATGGATGGAATGTACCGAGAATGGCGAATCTACTGGGCGGACGCCTTTCAACCCTTCGTATGGACGGATGAAATTTTTTGACGCGCCCGTGTCTATTAAAAGCTTCATTTCTACACCTGCTACTCTTCGTCTGATGACGGGTAGCAGGGACTTTCCCCTAAAAAATTTATGACGTCCGAATCGTAATCATTAATAGCGTTGTCGTCAATTTCCTGAGCCGCGCTTGAAGCTGCGGCGGTATATTTGTTCCCGGTTTCGCTCGCGCCCTGTGCGACGTGATTAACCCTCTGCCTTTTGTGTGGGGCAGATCGATCGGCACATTGAAGCCAAAAAAACACACCTAAAGCTAAAGCTGAAGCTAAAGTACTTAACCAAGCTATCGGTGCACCCTAACCACCTGGCGAGAGGTCTAACAAGGTTGAGCAACCAATCACGCCTTCGTCGCAATGACTTACCCACCCAGCGACCGACCTGAGGGACGCGCAACCAGAATGCAGTCTTAGTATACTGTTAGTTAAATTTAAATGTTAAGATTCGTATCTTACTTATTGTTAGTCTAAAAATTAAGAATAGATTCAATAAATAAAAGCAAAGCTATAAAAAAAAAAAACTTAAACATTATACCAGTCAAAGAAGTTCCACCTGGCCACCTGGCGAGAGGTCTAACAAGGTTGAGCAACCAATCACGCCTTCGTCGCAATGACTTACCCACCCAGCGACCGACCTGAGGGACGCGCAACCAGAATGAAGTCTTAGTATACTGTTAGTTAAATTTAAATGTTAAGATTCGTATCTTACTTATTGTTAGTCTAAAAATTAAGAGTAGATTTAACAAATAAAGCTAGAAAAACAAAGAACAAATATATCATGTGCACGGTGCCGGTGGTGCCAACATCATATAATATTGTTGACTGGTGAATTTAGGCAGACGTTGCCAGTAATTCCCCGTGGAATGGCTGCCGATGAATTGATTGCTTGCCTAAAGACAACACATTTATGCAATAACGTAAAAACATTATCGCTAACCACTTATATGAGAGTTGTTGAGAGTTGATGTTTATGAGTTTATGAGAGCCAGCAAAAAATTAAGCCATAAAGACCAAGATGACTTCAGTAGTGAGTGATGAATGAATCAAATGTTTTACTAAGGTAATGCTTGTAAGTGAAATCAGCTTGAAATAATTTTCGGTTCTTAATGAAGCTATACTGACATGGAGAAATAATCAAAGAGAAAAGGTGTTGAAAATGAGGAGTAATTAATTTTTCAAATAACAGTGGAATTGCCAACAATTTAAAGATGCCTCTGTAGTTGGCAGCATCGGACTTCTTCCTTTTTATGTAAGGGAATTATGAGAAATTCCTTCCACTTAAGGTAAAAAATTGAGGATTCCAAAGATAAGTTGAAAAGTCTATGTAGAGGTTATGACAAAACCTTGGAACTCTATCGATTTGCTGGTTGAATGTTATATGCGTTAGCCTGATCTGTCATTTTAGGAGAAGAGTGAGTTGTGTGAAAAAATTTTGCGAATAAATCGGCAATGGCCTGATCAGAGGTTGCAGATGAATTTTCAAACGTAAGAAGAGAAGGAAAAGATACATGTTAACGCTTAGTGCTTACAAAGTTATAAAACTCTTCCTGAGTAAATTATTTCCGGCGTCGGTGTATGTATTTCCTGTAACATTCAGCGTTATTCATGGTAAAATTTGACAGAGGTACCAGAGATCTTGAAAAATCTATACAAAATCTTCGAACTTTTTTATATTTAAGTAAGAGCCTGTTTGTAAGCTCGTGAGTTTTGTTGAAACAGACAGATATTTTCACGGCACAAAGAAAATGAAGTCTTCATTGTCGACTGAGCAGGCTGAAGTGGATCACTAACAGCGGATTTCTTACGCTTAGGGGACTCATTTAGCAGTTGAAAACCGCTAAGCTGAGAGTCAAGCGCACATTGGTCATTGATTTTTCAAAAACCATCGATCAACTCTGTTTGGTCATTGAGAATTTTCAATGACTGTAAAATAATCACCAAATTGGATTAAATAGAAAAGATATAAATCTTCATTTTGCCGTATATGAAACTTCGTTCTTATTTATATGATAGACCAATTTAAGATGCGAGCGCCATAAGATCAAAAGCGAGAGTGGCGCCAACCTTCAATACTAGGCTGAGCAGATGCTCGCTGGCTTTGGATTCGGAATCAGTTGAAGCCGAGCGGCCGAACGGGAGTCGGCTTGCGACCAAGAATGCCTAACTTATTAATTAATTATTTGAACTAGAAACTAGGTGCTTGTCCCGACAAACTCTTTAAAACCGTTCTTATTCTGTCTCATGAATGACCTCCTGCCGTCCTGACAACACGACAATTATCGCAACAATTATGGAAACCAGGCTTGCGAAAAATAACATCCGAAACTGAGGCTAACTTTATCCGGCACACTTGGTGTGTACAACGTTTTTACTGAGCCAGCAATGGATGGTAGGCTGGGATGAAGAGATATTCTTATTACAAGACTTCATAAAGCAGACCAGTTTGAGATAATATTAAATATTTAAAAAGTTCTAACAACAATATACCTTGAACCACTGTGCCAAATAGAGGTAAAGAGGAAGCTTCGAAGAGAGCGACTGGAGTGGACAATGGCCGAAGCTTAAGAAAAAATGAGGAAAAAGCAGAGCCGAGCTATGCTCTGATTGAAATTAAACAAACTATTAATTTGTCTCCAAATATATCACATCACACGCGGAACGATACGGTTTTTGTTGAAATTGAGAGAAGTTTTGAACTACAATCCTAGAAAGAACTAATAGTAGTTAAGGTTGGCCACGCTTCAAATGATCATGCCAGGTGAAATGATCAAATCACCTTTTTTTCTCCCCCTCATCTTTCTCAGACATAAATAAAAGCATAAACATAAATAAAAGCTTAGACAATGAGCTCTTGGTTAAACATGGAGTAATAAATTTTCTTATTTCATCTTTTCGCACCCATGCATACATAATAATTCAAGTTGCTTAATTGAATATCGCAAAAATAATTATTAATTGTTGTGCCAAGTTTGGCGAAATAGGAAGCCATACCCAAGTTTGTGGCCAAGGCACTGAAGGAGCTGAATGCTCTGGAGAGGGTACGTAAGGTTGGCAACGGAAATACCAAAAAAAATCAAGGCCTGGCGAATAAATGAGCTTAAGCCTTTGAAGATCCTATAAAAAACTATTCTTAGGGAGAGAAAATCATAATTAAAATCAAAGGAATTTTTTAATAGAGAAATAGCCACACCCGGAAACTATATAAAACCACTACTAATTAAATTAAAACGACTCACAATGAATTTTCCATTTAAATCAATACTAATGATTTTATAATGTTAGGAACATATATATATATATATGTATATATAACTAATCTTGGAAAAAAAATTAAGCATCTTCAGATTTTGTCTCCACAATGCGACTTATTATGGGAATGTCTTCGCCTTTTGTAAAGTTTGCCAGAGAATCAGCATTAAGAATGCTTTGAATGTAGTCATGCCGAAACTTTTCCCACTTGCGCGTCTTTAGAAAATCTTTAAAGAGATCTTCTCTAGTTGGAATATTGCACTCTATGTAAAAGCGTTGACGTTGCCATATGTTTCCTGGATTTTGTCCAGCCTCGAAAAGCCAAAAACGAGGAATTAATATGCACTGAACAGTTGTACGAGCCATAATAACACGATGGTCCATTTTTTCTCCTAAGCCAAAGATCCCGCCGTACGTTAAAGAACCAACGTCAATAAAATGAGTTTCAAAATGTTCAAAAATTGTTGGCTCCTCGGAGGCAACTTTCACTGATGTGGTTGATGCGGTAAATATTTCCGAACCTTCAGTTTCACTTTCTAAAATCATTGGGCTGGTCCCAGACAAAGGCGAAAGTATACCAGACATATCACTATACCGACTGTGCGTCTTATCATCCAAAGGCTCGTAATCAGCTTCAGATTCGCCTGATACGTAAAGCTCGTATTCCTCTCTCTCTCGTTCACGTTCTCGCTGGCGTTGTCGCTGCCGTTGTCGCCCCTGTTCTTTCGTGGATCTTCTTGCTATTGGCTTTTTCATTTCAGTACAAGCCTTTTGAATTTCCTTAAGACCCATTTTGCGAAGCTATTTAAAATTAATTTTTTTAATAATATATAAATAAAAAATTAAAACAAAAATGAAAAAAAACGTACTCCGCGTTTTTTACTTTGATTATGCTCGTCTAACGAAGAACTTGATTGCATAAAATCGTTTACATCAAAGACTGTATCGTTATTCCCATTGGACTTGGTGTCCTCTTCTAAAACTGCATTTTCAATATCCCTTTTTGGTACCATTGCAAGCTCAAAATTTTTCTCTCTATTTATCATATTTACCTTTAACAAAAAAATAAATTCATTACTATGATTTGAAGCAAAAGCAATTTTAGTCAAATTATATGATTTCATCTTAAAGGTTTCCCTATTCTCTAATTTAAGCAGTTTAAAATTGTTGTTGTTCTGTTGCAAATTTCAATTTAATTATTAAAACTTATTATTAAATTATTAATTATTAAATATTATAATATTTAATTTATTAAAACTTCTCTACCAACTATATAAGTATTTGGTAAATAAGAATACTGCTAACCTTCATGTGGAGACATTGAAGAACAACGCATTCTCCACTTAGAACAAAGTAGACATAGCTCATTGATCCCAAATCTTCAGTATAGATAGTCTCTAAAGGATCAAATTGCTGAATTATCCCATATTTACTTGCGTTGACAATCTAAATAATAATACATTTTAGTGCTTGTAATGTAAATTGAACTGAACCCACTTGCTCTTCATTGAGGAAATTAAAATAATCTAAGGCCCTTAGTGCCGATTTTTTTTCCAGCCACAATTTCTGCATAAATGGTTGAAGAATTTGCTTATAATTCGTATTAAATACAGCCAGAAGCTCGCAGTTGGCTGTAAGAAAAAAAAAAAAGTATATTCTAATAGTAAACAAATTTGAGATTTTACTTGTGGCTGCATAAGTATTTGTTCTTGGGGAGTTTTCCATGACATCTATATCGCCTATGCAATCACCCGGTCCAAAAATAGCTTCTGATTGTATTTCATGAGTTTTAGTGGCCTACAAAAAAAAATAAATAAATATAATAATTCAATTTTCAATGAAACAATCAATCAATCAATTTAATCAATAATTATTTAATACCGTTTGTTTAATGAGTTTTTTTTATATCACACACTAAAAAATAACAAAAAATGGTGGCTGCCGAATATTTAAAAAAGGTCGAAAAACGAGAACGAAAAAATGGTTTTGCCTCTTCAACGTTATAATTTCGATTATATTTTTCTCTAATCTTAAGCCTAACTTATCTATTGCGGCGAAGCGGGGCGAATTCGTACAAGAGCGAATATGAGCTTTCGCTCCCGCTCCGCTCTAAGCTACATATCTTAGAGTAAATTTAGAGACTAACAACTACAAAATAAAATTCAACTTTAAACTTTACTTCAAATTTACGACAACTTAAATTATAATAACAAATCCATTAAAACCGGCCCCGTTGAAGACCTCCATCAGGCTTGAACCAACTGGCAGCCGCGCCAGCTTGTGGACCGCTCTCCTGTTCTCCGCTCCAGAGCTAGTTCTGACGACGGTGACCCTGACCCTTCCGTCCGCGCCGGCGAGTGTTGCTCCTACTCGTCCTGTGAGCCACTGTTGTAGCGGCTGGTGATCCTCTGCGATCAGGACCAGCTTGCCCGTTCGGATGTCGTCCTCCTTGTTCTGCCACTTTGACCGCGCCTCTATGCCCAAGACCAAAGATTATACAGTACATAGATTGGACATCTCATACAAAGAAAAATTTTCTATGGCGGGTTCCAGCAGTGGAACCCGCTGGAACGAGCGGGTTCCATTGCGCGACAAGTTAAGTTTGAGAAATTTTTCGCGGGACAACGAATGAGGAATAGCCGAGTGCTTGGCTTTAGTGCTTGGCTGGTGTGCAAAGTAAAATGTGTTCAAACCAGGCTCGGGACATAAATTTTTTTTAATTTTAAATCTATTTATATTATATTTTTATTCTTTTGATTTTTTTTTTCTAAATTTATAATCCAATAAAAAAAAATACAAAATTGTAAAATCACCTTAACATCGTCTCAGTTCGTAGTGGAACCCGCTGTAAAAGTGGCACTTTGGCAGGCCGCGTCGTGGAACCCGCTCTCAAATGTTTTCATTTTTTCCGTCGTGGAACCCGCTGTAATAATGAAAACATTTGAGAGCGGGTTCCACGACAAACGGCTGGCAGATGAGATAGGGAGAGAGAGAATTCTATTTTTAGATCGTAACATCTTTGGAACGATGAAAGTTTGAAACGTTGTAATCGAACCAATGTAAGAGTAAAGAGATCAGAAATATCTTTTACTATCCTTACTCGTCAGCTCTGTTTTTGGTATAGTTTCTAGCGTCTCCTTTAACACCAATTTTAAGTATCATAAAATCAACTTCGTGGGTAGCCTAGATAGATAGTGCGCGGTCCTTATTCATGGGGTCCTGGGTTCGATTTCATTAGCGTGCGATTTTTTCAATTTTGATAAAGTTTTTGTTTTATGAATTTTTTTATATTTACTTTTTTTTTTTTTTTTTGCCGGAAGGACTCCCTTGAAATTTTATTAGCCGGACATAATGAAGAACAAAACAATTTTACAATTGTAAAATTAAAGAAAAATATTATAATTAAGGAAAAAACCAAAAAAATAATAATTATAAAAGAACGAAAAAGTTTAAAGTCATTACGAGGATTTGAACACAGAAAAATTACACATAGAGTAACTACTCTATGCATTACGCATTGCATTATCCTTTTTTTGATGCGTATTGCGTGACCGCGTCGACCTCGTCCTCGATTCTCCGACCAAGCTCTGCGAAGTGGCGACTCGCTCCGACGAAGTTCGTCGCGTTGTCGCAGTGCACGATCTGCGGACATCCTCGGCGCCCAACGAACCTTTGAAAAGCCAACAAAAAGGAATCAGTAGAAAGGTCGGAACCTACTTCTATATGAATTGCCTTGGACACAAAACAAACAAATAAGGCAATGTAGGCCTTATAGGGTGGCCTATCACGAATCTTCAATGTCGCATCAATAGGGCCACAAAAATTAACACCACATATGGAGAATGAGCGCACAGCAAGAATTCTATATAATGGCAAGTCTCCCATTATTTGAATCATCAGACGAGGCTTGCATTTCAAGCAGCGTATACATGACCGTACTGTCTGACTGCAGACTTCCTGCGCATTCACGATCCATATGCGCTTTCGCAAAAGACTCACAAGTGCTCGTGGACCCACATGAAAATTCGAATCGTGCAAGTATCGGACGTAGCTCTGAAAAAATTGAGAGCGTTTTGTCAACAATACTGGAAACTTGGCATCGTAAGATATTGGAGCATAAGCTAGTTGCCCCCCAACCCGCAACAACGAAAAGGTAAGCCCAGCCTCTGATGAATCGTGTAGAAAGGGATTTAGCTTTTGTAGACTAGGAATAACACTTAAATTTTTTCGGATCTTTTCATCTTGATACTCGTGCTCTTCGACTTTTTCGACTATTTTCTTAAAGGCTTCATCATATTCGACAGATGAGGTAACAATATCAGAATCCTCTACTTATTTCTTAGATTTAGCGAATCATCTAACAAACATTCGCAGCAGTTTTAGGTTAGAGGAATAAACTTCTATCACTTCCGATTACGATTGCGGTTAATCCGACTGCATTCTTTTTCGCTTCCATCTGTAGAAGTTCTGGTGACAGATCAAACCGGAGGCTCGTCGGCCACTTATCTTCCGGTTCCTTTAAAAACGATGGACCTGTAAACCAGATCGATTCTACAGTCTCCTTTACGTCTCCACCTCTGGACACTATATCTGCCGGGTTCTGTTTAGTAGGTACATGCCGTGCTATCATCTGACCACTCTTGAATTTCAGCTACTCTATTCGATACGAACGTTGACCGCGACGATGGATGGGAACGAATCCAATGAAGAGTTACTTCTGAATCCGACCAAAATACACTTCGTTCGATCGAAACTTTTATTAGAGGCTTTATCTTGCGGCAGAGATCTGCGAAAAGGTGAGCGGCACATAACTCAAGACGAGGGAGCGTCTTTGTCTAAAGCGGCGCTACTTTGGACTTTGCCGTCAACAATGAAACTTTAATACCTTCTGCAGATTCTCAACGAATATAGACGCAGGCTCCATGGGCTCTCATCGATGCGTCAGAAAAGGCATGAATTTGAATCGGTGGCATCGGCTTGGTAAACACGAATCTCGGAATTGAAATGTCGTCTTATTGCGACAAGGCAAATTGTATTTTGTTCCACGCTGTTTCTAAGTGCAGTGGAATTGACTCATCCCAATCTAGCTTATTTATACAAAGTTCCTGTAACAGGATCATTCCTTTTATAAGTATAGGGCTTAATAGGCCAAGGGGGTCAAACAACTTCGATGTCACCGAAAGGATATTCCGCTTGGTCGCCCTTTGACCCATGACTGAAGCATCAATTTCAAATTTAAATACATCTTCTTTAGGAACCCAAGCGATTCCTAATGCTTTAGTCAGTTCTGTGTCCGAAAGTGTTATTGGCTTAACCGTGCTCTCGGATGCAGTAACTTCAGGCGAGTTTGAAAACCACTTGCTCAATTCAAACCCAGCGTTTTGAAAAACCTGAGTTACTTCAGACTTAATTGTCTTTAGCTCCTCAATGCAACCAGCACCGGTTAACATGTCGTCGACGTAAAAGTCGGACCCAATAACTTCGGCAGCTCGAGGGAATTTTTTTTTCACAGATTCACTCAACCTCTTCAAACACCTTATGGCCAGGAATGGGGCTGGCGCAGTGCCATATGTAACGGTGTTGAGCTTGCACAGTTTCAAGGACTCTGATGGGTCTTTCCTCCACACTATCAACTGGTATCGCCTATCGGCTTCATTTACCATTACTTGGCGATACATCTTTTTTATGTCGGCTATCAGAGCGAATCTGTTCAGCCGGAACCTAAGAAGAATTGAATACAACTCTTCCTGGATGGTAGGACCAACCATCAACAGATCGTTAAGACACTTATGTGTTGATGTCTTACAAGACGCATCAAACACGACTCGTAATTTGGTCGATGTGCTTTGAGGCCGTAAGACACACTGATGGGGTATGACGTAGTGTGGAGTAGCACGATTTTTCTGATAATGTTCCTCACATAACTCTTGTTCAGGTGACAAAAGCTTTTTGGATGTTGGTCCAACGACTAGAATTTTTTCAAATTGCTCTCTATCGACTCGAGTAATTCTTCTTGGCAATTCAGGCTCGAGACAGGCTGTTGAGGAGTTGAGGTATTATCCTTATATTTTCCCGGTACTTTTAGTTGGCCAACGGACAATAGTTCGAAAATGACTCAGCTCCAATTAACATGTCTATCCGCTGAGGTTTATAGAAATATGGATCTGCTTACGGCAAGTTCATGGGTAGGTCCCAATTTTTCAAGTTCACTGACTAGTCAGGGTGATAACCCGAGACAGTTCTCAAAATCCAAAAGTCGAACGGAAACTCACTACTAATAATTGTTGACTTCACCGCAGTGTATATCTTTTTCTAAACATGTGAATAAGCTTGACCAATTTTATGCAAGTTGTAAGCGTTGAGCTAGATCTTCAGTTATGTAGTTCATTTGTGACCCAGAGTCAAGCAATGCTCGGGCCAATATGTGCTCGCCATTTTTACTTTTAATGCTTACGATCGACGTCGCTAAAGCATGTGAAGTAGAAGGTTCATCAAGATGTATCGAGCTGGAAGAGGATTTAAATTTGGTGGTGCTAACAAGTTATTTTCAGTCACGGTAAATCGGTGCAAAAGTTCGTGGTGCGATGTTGCACAAATTTGACACCTAGTCGCTTTACACTCCCCAACCGTGTGACCTTTTCGCAGAAAATTTAAACATAATGAGGCTGACTTGACAAACTCAAACCGTTGCATTACATCAAGGCGAGCGAATGGACATCACTGGGCAACACTATAGTCTTTTGCGTTGCAATAACTGAAAGCTTGTTTGTTGGAAGCGGAGCCAGCCAACGAACTTCTATTGTGCTGCTTCCCGAACCTAGTTTTTTCCTGATTCGGCTTGCCAGTCACTTCAGCGGTGGTGCTGGGTACAGGTGCTGGTACCTACGATTTAATATTTTTTTCGAAATCGGACCACAGCGGCAATTCCTCATAATCCAGTGACTCTTCCCATTTTTCTCTGGTCACTGGATCTACTCTACTCAAAACTAAGTGAATGATCATTGAGTTTGCAATTTTAGTGTCATCTCCTGTCATCTACGACGACGCAGACGGCTGGGAAACTTTCGGAAGCCTGAATAATTTGCTTATTTGGTTCGCAAAGATGAGACATTCGTTATCGTAAACTCTTTTCAGACTAGCAATACTTGACTGACTTGACTTTTTAATTCATTTTGTTAATTAGTAAAAAATAAAATTTTGACGAATATAAAAATTTTTATTTTTATTATTTAATTAATAAATTAAATACAAAAGCAAAAACAAACGAAAAAAGATAATTAATTTAATATCTGGCGAAAACGAAAAAATAATTCATTAATATGGCGAAAAAGATGAAATAATTCATTAATTAATTGATAGTCCACTGAGTATCCAAAAAAAATAGTTGGTTGCCAATGACACCGAAAAAGGTGTATGCCCAAAAATTATAGGGGAGCGCGTCACTTGGCGTTTCGGTAAAATAAAATGCGCCAAACTAATGCATATACATACATACTTTTATAGCAACGGACAACGATTGGAGCAAAAACGAAAATTTTACCGCTGCATATATTTGTATGTACGCCAAATTATTTATGCACGTATATGTATATGTATTATATGTGTAAAATAATATAAATTGGTTTGTGTAATAATGTTGTTGTTGGTAATCCCTCGCTGCAGTCGGTGATGCAGCAGACGCTGGAGATATGTTGTAAGATAATTACCCCTGGCGGTTGCCGGGGGGTATTGCTACTCCTTGTAGGTAGTGGTTGAGATCCCTGGCGGTTGCCGTGGGAAGATCCGTTCTGTGACGGGAGTTATGATGGGAGCACTTGCCCCGTTGTCACGGCCCTTGAGGCGTGGTGACCAATTCAACAAATGAATATACAAGTTAACGGCAGTGCCGGAGATTGGTTTCATGGTGCTCTTTATTGTATGAGACTCTGACACAAGCTGAAACTTAAAGCTAACAAAAAGTATTTCATAGCGGCCACGCAAATGTGAGGTGCTTGCCGCTATGCATGGGCTTCCGGCCAGAGGCTATATCAGCAGTTTGGCCAGAGCGAGCTCTTAAATAACCGGGCATTGCCGCTGCTTGGTTAACTTCAGTTAACTACTCCCCCTTGAAGAATGAGGCCGCCCTCGGCCGACCCTATTTGGGCAATCATCTCCTTCAGCTGGGCCGCAGTTTTTCGTGCCTGAGTGACTCGCCGATAGGTCAAGCCGATGCAAATTAAAGCGCAGCATATTGCTCCCGCTATAAACACCAACTGATGTAGCCGATGGTGGTTAATCTCCTTCCCGAACTCTTTGATGTGCTCCATATTACGTTCACTCAGTCGGTGAAGGTAAGGAAGGCTAAGAACGTCACGTTCCATGGTGACGTTCAGGGAAGGTGAGCTGGCCACTCCTGGAGCCCTCTTCTGGGCTGTGTAATCATTGACCAATCGGGTTTCGTTGACCATGGCACTCTTTTCAAACGTGATGAGATATGTGCCTTTTATATGGACACAGGTGCCATTGTCCACACACACGTGAGCCGAGCGATCATTTACAATTACTATTCCTTCATCAACATAAGTTATGGGGTGTAAATCGCTTTGCTGGATCTCGCAATGCGCCGTGCCTCCAGCGTGAAGCTCTTGAGCGCATGATCTTCTGCGAGCCAATCGGCAAAATGTAGCTCCTGATGTCGGGGAGCACTTTTCCACGGTGTGGATCTCACTGTCGCATTCGGCAATGACGTTATCTTCCAGCCTGAGCATGGTGTCGTGATGTGACACTGGGAAAACGGTGATCTTGCTGCAGGCCGACTTTATCTTTGAAAACTTAATAATAAAATGTAATATGTTATCGGACTGCAAGATCTTAACGGACGATACGGACAAAACATCTCTAATCGCGGTCTCGGTGGGCTCTTCCATCCACGCACCTTCCAGGTCTGCATGATCTAGGATGCTGGGGCTAACAATATTAACTTTGGCAAGTGCCACTGCTAGCATCAAACCCTGTAGCTCCATTGCTATCATCCTATTTCGAGTTAAAAGCATCTCGAATATGTGCCCAGTATCAATTTGGGACTTTTTTGCTGACCTCAGAAGTTGGTTGACGGTAGCGGAAATTTTATTGATTTGAATTTTTACTTTGTTGTTAATATTAACCTGAATATTGTTTGCATTCGTTAATTGGAATTCATTAAATTTAATTTTTTCAAAATCTTCTGCGTCCGGCGTTCCTGCCACTACTTTTAGCGCAGTCCCTAAGAAGTCTAAACTTCTTGCTACCCTATGATGGATGCTCAAAGAGTCGAGCATGTCGCGTAGGTGGGCGACGTCAAAAACCAGGAGTATCTGCATGTGGGATTGCGGGAACATGACAGTCATCCCATTAGTTTCTTCGATGACGCGCCTATATTCCGAGAGACTTGCTGAGTGCTTTACAAAGGCAAATTCCTCCCATATCAGGATTCGCCCATCAACGATGGGAATGTATTTGGCTTTGGAATAGTCCGTGACGCGTGCCAAAAGGAGAATCAGGGATATGGTTGAAAACCTGTAATTTGGATGTGTTATGAATTTTGTTGAAGTTGGGTAGCCCACCACCAAAGCATGATTAAAATAATAAAGGGCGCAAAACTTATGCCAAATGGCTTGAAAAAAGATAATAACAAGCGAAATTATCAGGCGAGCGATAACATGGTCGCGCTCGGCCTACCTAAGGTTGTCTTTGTGGACCACCCTCCCCCTTAATGAGGACTGTGGTCCCCATGTCCGCTTCAACGGTTTTCTCTTCACATAATGGTGAGAGTTTGTTGCCTAGGCGTCTGTTGGACTTCACTAGGACTTTTTCGCCAACCTCGAATACTCTATTTTGGCGGGAAGCGTTTTCTCTGTCCCGGAGCTTGTCTTGGGCGAGTTTAATTTTATCTTGAATTTCATATTGTGGCTCACCTGACTGTGCCTGAACCACGTCAGCCGGTCTCTTGTCGATGACCGAGTGGATGGACTTGTTATATCTGGTAGTGGCCAGAAGTATCAGCTCTACGGTATCGCCGATGCCTTTATCGATCTTAAGACATCTAGCAAGCTCTACCAAATGCTGTGGAAACGCTCCACTTGTCCATTGAAGACACTGTGTAGGGGCGGAGCATTTAAGATGCTAACGCCGAAATGGTTTTCCAGCATAGTCACGATGGTGTGCGAGTTCAACGATGGTTCGTTGTCGCAATATACGACCTTGGCCTTAGGGAAAATATTCATCAGCTGTAGTAGTGCTGGTTTGAGATCCTCTATGTTTCTAGAGGGAACTGGTTGGACTACGGCAAATTTCGAGAATTTGTCGATGCACGTAATGAAATACTTTTTATCCATGGAGAAGATGTCTATGTGCAGCATTTCTCCTACTTGAGATGGGATTGGGGTTTCGCCAAGCTCCTGTTTTTTCGGATGCCTGTCGTATTTTGCCTTGGCGCAAGTCTTGCACGAAATGACTATTTCGTTCGCTAGCTTGGCCATTTTCCGGAAATAGTACTCGGAGAGTACCTGCTTCACGTTCTCTTGGGCAGATCTGTGAGCTCTGTTGTGCTCGACAGTAAGAATTTCCCGCCTTTCATAAACTACAAAAATGTCCGTTACTCGGTTTTTGCAGTGCCAGAATCTGGTTGCAGGGAATTGTCGGATTAGTTTGTCCTGTATCACTGCTAGCGTATGCAGATCGCAATGAATGGCGTTTACGCCTTTAGGAACTATTATGGTTGCGAGCTCCTCCAGCAATGACTCCTCGTGAGTGAAGTCTACAATATGCCGTCCCTTGTTTCCAAAGAGAACGAAGCTCCGCTTTGACGATGAGCGTGCTTCCTCCAGAATTATCTGGTTTTGAAAGCAAATGAGGGGCTTATCCGTGGATTGGATTGTGTGGGTAAGCGACAGCTCACTGTGAATTGTGGCCGCGCTTGAGAATGCCTCTTCTTCTTCTACAACGTTGAGTTGTTGCCTCGAGAGGGCATCCGCAACTAGGTTGGCCTTGCCAGGCATGTAATGGACTTTGGCACCACACTCATCGATGCGTTCTTTCCATCTTTTAATTTTTGTATTCGGATTGGAATCCGATACCGCGTAGGTCAGCGGTTGGTGGTCAGTGTAGATGTTTAAATCTTTGACCCCATAAAGGTAGGCTTAAGGCGCAGGTTCTCTAGCGCCCAAACTATAGCTAACAGCTCCCTTTCGTTGGTAGCGTAGTTAACTTCTCTGTCCTTTAAGGTCCTAGAGATCATAGTGATGGGACGCCCATCTTGTGAAAGCACCGCGCCAATGCCATATGCTGAGGTATCTGTCGTTAGATCAAACGCCTTTTTATAGTCGGGGTACCTGAGGATAATATCCTCAGAGGCCAGGATGCTACGTAGCTTTTCAAAAGCTTGCCGTTGCGGCTCGGTAAACTGTATCTGGATGCTTCTGGATCTGTGTCTGCTGGCATTTCCGAGCTCCCCTTTTATAATGCTCGAAATGGGCCTAGCTATTGATGCAAAATCTTTAATAAAGCATCTATAATATCCAGCCAAGCCCATGAATGATCTTACTTCGAAAACGTTTTTGGGCTCAGGGAATTCTTTAATGGCCCTGACCTTTTCCGGGTCTGTCGTGGTCCCCTCGTTGGTGACTACAAACCCCAAAAATTTTACGCTTTTTTTTGAAGAAGACCGATTTCTTCACTGACACTCTCATGTTAGCGTCGTGTAGGCTCTTTAGAACCCAGTCCACGTGTCGTATGTGGGCGTTTTCGTCCTCTGAGAAGACGATAACATCATCGAAATAGACGTAGCAAAATTTGCCAATCTGTTCTCGCAGTACGTCGTCGATGGTTCTTCGGAAGATGCTGGCAGCATTTCTTAACCCGAATGGCAGTCGACGGAACTCGTATTTTCCTCCGTTTCGGAAAAGGAAGTTTTCTCACGGTCACGTTCTGCCAGAATAATTTGGTGGTAGCCGGACTTTAAATCGAGCGTTGTAAAGTATTTGGTTTTGCCTAAATTCCCTAGTATCATAGAGATAATTGGCATAGGGTAGCGATCCGGTATTGTCCTCTCGTTCAATTTTCGAAAGTCTAATACTAGCCGCATTTTACAGTTTCCAGATTCGTCGGTGCCCTTTTTGTCTACTACCCATATTGGGTTATTGTAGGGGATCTCGACTTCTGGATTATGCCGTTTTTTAGAAGGTCTTGGATTTCGTCATTGACGAAATCTGCCGCTCCCATCGGATACGGATAGGGTCTGGCATAAATGGGCACCTCATCAACTGTCCTGATGGTGGCTACCACAGACGTGTTGTAAGGTAACGC
The DNA here is from genome assembly GCA_018153455.1 of Drosophila parabipectinata. Lineage (NCBI taxonomy): Eukaryota > Metazoa > Arthropoda > Insecta > Diptera > Drosophilidae > Drosophila > Drosophila parabipectinata. Next base: position 1,057,968 of record JAECYA010000114.1, read on the forward strand.
CTCATTTGGGCTTGCGAAGGCGTTTTTCCTGTCGCTAAGCATTTTTGAAAATGCTCTTCTGACCAAAGGTGGTGCGCTAAGGCAGTCCACCTCAGTGAAATTTACATTGGGACATGATTGGAACTCTAGCTTTTCCGTCTCGGTGCCCCATCTGAGGGGCCCGGAAGCTAGGTTAAGTGATGCCCCCGCTTGTTTTAGCAGGTCAAGTCCGATGATGGCATCAAAGGAGGACAAATCTGGTAGAATGAAGAACGTAGCCTTCAAGTTAAACATGAAAACAAAGCATTTTTTTGTTATTGTGGTGACGCCATGGATGGAATGTACTGAGAATGGCGAATCTACTGGGCGGACGCCTTTCAACACCTCGTATGGACGGATGAAATTTTTTGACGCGCCCGTGTCTATTAAAATCTTCATTTCTACACCTGCTACTCTTCGTCTGATGACGGGTAGCAGGGACTTTCCCCTAAAAAATTTATGACGTCCGAATCGTAATCAATAATAGCGTCGTCGTCAATTTCCTGGGCCGCGCTTGAATCTGCGGCGGTATATTTGTTCCCGGTTTCGCTCGCGCTCTGCGCGACGTGATTAACCCTCTGCCTTTTGTGTGGGGCAGATCGATCGGACTCAGCCGGCTTCCTGTTTTGGTACGCCGGGGCCTGGGATGGCCTAAGCATTTTGAACAGCGATGGGTCAGCGATGGCCTCCACTGTGTGGGGCGGAGTGTACTTGCGCCTTGTGTTGTTTGACGTAGTACGGATTTTTTCCAGCATTTGTTTGTGCATTTGTCTGCGCAGAGGCCTGTCGGTATTCTTGCGCTTTTGGGTGCTGTTTCCTATCTTTATCCCCTTGGCTTTTGGCAAATGAAGCCGCGAAGGAGTATCTTTCCTGGTTGGATTCCACTTCTTGTGCCAAAGCGAGAGCTGAAGGCATATCTTTCGGTTTTGCCGAGAAAAGGACATCCGTGAGGCTGCGCTTAAGCCCCGAGATAAATACTCGGAGTGCGTCATCCCGGAATTTGTCACACAAAACTTTTGCCGCCGAGGCTTCGTACGACATGGTAGCTTTGTTGGTGAGCAAGGTGAGTTTTTTCTCGACCTCGTCATAGTATTGGAGAAGGGTCATATTTCCCTGCCTAAGAGTACCCATTTCCTGCTCGATAACGTGCATCTGCCGTACGTAATTCATTGTACGTTGTACGTAAATCGAGTCGATTTATAATCGCGTCGAAATTTAGTACAGTGCCAAACGAAGACAGTGCGGCATCGACAGGCCCCTTATTTTATTCCTAATAATAATAACCGCCTGATAATGGCGCGAGCTATGTTCGTAATTTCTGAAAATATAATATGCGGCTAGGGGCTCGTCACACTTGACGTCGTTCCTAATTTCTATAGGCTCATATTTTTTTATTTTGGGAGCGGTTTTTCTTTCGTTGACCAGTTCGGTCAGACGGTGTATAGCCAGGCGCATTTCGTTTCGCTTCTTGAACAGCATGTTGAACGGCCGCCTGTATGGTGGCTGTCATCTGTTCCATGCTGAAAGCCATGTTCGCGAGTATGGGAGCGCTAGCGTTAGCGCTTTTAGGGGTGGAAAATCTGGCCGGCCCTTCGGTCTCTGACTCAGCATCGCTAGAGAGTTGTCTTATGTTTCTATATTGTTGAAACGGATTGCTCATGTGGAGCTGCGGCTATAAAGTCGCCCGAAAGAAAAAATATTTATGTATGAATTATGTGCCGATGGAGGCGATTGGACTGGTAAAGGGGCCGCGGGGGCTGAGCTGCCGCTTTAGTGATGTGCGGGCTCGTCAAGTTGCGCTACTGCTGTGTCAAGTAGCGGTAAGGTGAGGGGTGCGCGGGGACTGAGCCTCCGCTTATGGCAAACAGAGAAAAAAACAATAAAAACAACAAAGTGCCACAATGCATGCGCGGCCGTATCGTGTTCTCAAAAATGGAGTGGGGAAACAAAACGGAAAAGAAAAATAAGTAACCAAAACTGCGCGGCTAATACCAAGAATTCTTGTGTAACAAAACAGACATATAAAAGCTGAATAAAATACACGCGATTATATAAATTAATTCCGATTGAAATTTAAAATTTTCTGCCAGCGACTGTCTGGTCTTGGTTAGGAATTTTTATTCCGCACTTCTTGTGTTATATAGAAAAATTCATTTATTTATTCACAAAAACAGAAATGCAAACAATATTGGTTCACAAAATGAAATGGTTTAAATATTTTATAATAGGTAAAAAATGTTAATGCTAAACCGTCAGCCAACTAATAAAGATTATTTAAATTTTTTAAAAAATTTTATGGAGCTGCAGTTTTTTATTAGCGTAAGGCACAATATTTTACTATTCTTATCTTTCTTTCTTTCTTTTTTTATTTTTTTTTATTTTTTAATATACAAAGAAAAATTTATGCAGACTTAGAAAAACTGTATAAATTAAAGTGCTCACTTACATGGTTTTTTACGTTGGGCGCCAAATAATATAAATTGGTTTGTGTAATTATGTTGTTGTTGGTTATCCCTCGCTGCAGTCGGTGATGCGGCAGACGCTGGAGGTATGTTGTAAGATAATTAGCCCTGGCGGTTGCCGGGGGGTATTGCTACTCCTTGTAGGTAGTGGTTGAGATCCTTGGGGGTTGCCGAGGGAAGATCCTTTCTGTGACGGGAGTTATGTTGGGAGCACTTGCCCCGTTGTCACGGCCTTTGAGGCTCGGTGACCATTTCAACAAATGAATTTACAAGTTAACGGCAGTGCCGGAGATTGGTTTTATGGTGCTCTTTATTGTATGAGACTCTGACACAAACTGAAACTTAAAGCTAACAAAAAGTATTTCATAGCGGCCACGCAAATGTGCAGTGCTTGCCGCTATGCATAGGCTTCCGGCCAGACGCTATGTCAGCAGTTTGGCCAGAGCGAGCTCTTAAATAACCGGACATTGCCGCTGCTTGGTTAACTTCAGTTAACTTGTACATATATTTGTATATAAATAAATGTTTGGCTGCACTAAATTTAACTATTTTGATGATGACCAAAGATGATCAAAACTCGAAAAAGTGCGGCTACTGCGGTGGAAATCACACAGCTAACTATAGAGGTTGCCCAGTTTATAAGGAGCTGAAAAGTCGCATCCACCAGAGGGGATTTACTGGCCGCACCCAAAATAATCAGTTCATAGCCTCCAGGTCAAACCCTGAAGTCTTCTTCTCGACTGCAGCCAGATCCTCACTAGGACCCATAAGCTCAGACAAAAATGTCACATACGCAAGCGCTTTAAAATCAGGACTGGCTACCCCAGCTTCAAAAAGCTCACTGCCTCAATCAGCACACCAAGAACCGAACACGGCTCAGCAGCATCAACCGCCGGAGCAGCCAAAAAGTAACTTTGAAGCTATGTTGTAGAATATCTACATGGAACGCTAACGGCGTTTATCAGCATAAACTCGAGTTAGCGCAATTCCTACTAGACAATCAAATCGACGTAATGCTGCTTTCAGAAACACATCTTACGAACAGATACAATTTCCAACTACGAGGATATTCATTCTATGGAACAAATCATCAGACGGTAAAGCACACGGCGGGACTGGAATTTTAATCAGAAGCCGTATCAAGCACTATTATCATACGAAATTTGCAAAAAACTACCTACAGCAAGCAATTAACTCTAGCTGCCGAATACTGCCCCCCACGCTTCACCATAGCCGAAGATGAGTTTATGCAGTTTTTCAACTCACTCGGAGACCACTTCATAGCAGCAGGAGACTACAATGTCAAGCACACACACTGGGGATTTTGTCTCGTGACCCCAAAAGGAAAGCAGCTCTATAATGCAATTATCAAAGCTAAGAACAAGCTAGACTATGTTTCTTCTGGCACATCAACATACTGGCCGGCAGACCCAAAGAAACTTCCCGATTTAATTGACTTTGCGATTACCAAAAACATTCCTAAAAATCTGATATGCGCCGAATGCCTTTCGGATCTTTCATCTGATCACTCGCCTGTCCTTTTTACTCTACTCCAACACCCAGGAACATGGGATCAATCATCAAATCTGACCTCACATAAAACCAATTGGGTTAAGTACAGGAAGTACATCAGCTCACACATTGAGCTGAGTCCTCACCTCAGCGACGAAGCCAACGTAGACAGTTTTGTTAACTCGCTGGAGTCTGTACTCGTCTCTGCAGCTCAAGTTTCAATACCTCAAACTATAAACACACAACGCATTTAAAAGAAAACAAATCTACAAATAGAACAGCTTGTCCTCGAAAAGCGACGTTTCCGTCGAGAATGGCAATGTCACAGATCGCCATCTGCTAAGCAACGCTTCAAACATGCCTCACGTCAACTTGATCAAGCTCTACAGCAAGAAGAAACGTATGTTCCTCACCGCTACATAGAGCAATTGTCAACTAACAGTACGAAACACTCACTATGGAGAGCTCATCCAACTCTGAGCTCACCGAAAGAAACCGCGATGCCTATTAGAAATTCCACAGGAAATTGTTTAATCCTTGTCACTAACAAGTCAATGATAATTTCGGGTGGCCCGAATCGCATTCTTAGCGTGGCGATTATCTGCGGAACACAGTCCGCATGCAGCATTAGACTTTGTACTGCGTTCTTGGCTGGTCCTTCCAACACATGCCGAAGCCGCATTAGGTTCTCGGCATCCGTGAATCCGCATAGCTCCGTCGTCTGTTCATACGTTGCGATGAATAAGGGCCTGCAGCAACTGATCTTCTTCCTCCAACAACCTTAGCTCCGTCTGCAGGTCCTGCGCTTCCTTGGAGGCCTCGTTGACGTCGTTAGTTCCGATACTCATCTGGTCGCCACCTGAGTAACTCTGGTCAGGCTGGTCAGCTGTTCTGTCCTGATCAACGTCGAGTTCTGTGCATGGACGTCTACGTCACACTCTGCACAGATCCATCCTACGCCGCCATCCTCTAGAGCAGCACACTTAGGATGGCCGGCGCCGATACAGCCAACTGTTACGTGCTCGTCCTCCACTTCACAGAGGAAGCATGTCGCCACCAATCTTGCCTCTCCATCAGATCCAGTAGGCATCTTCATGTTGATTTCGCTCTCTGACTCAAGTATTCTCCAAGAATACACCAGAAACGAATTTAAAGAAATGTTGCGGGAATTCGAAGGTTTTTAGCGCCACCCGAGTAAAGACGCCCGTGTATATCCTGATAATTGTTTATTGTTTTCTTCATTTATAACAGGACAGCAAAGGGCTAACAGTGGTACAGTCGGTAACCACTTAGTGATGGCAGCACTTTAAATTCCTAGTAAATTAAAGTTTGTACAATTCATAATCAAACTTAAATATTAACATGTCCTCACTTTTCGTCCGCTTCCCTCGAGTGTCAAATAGAAAAGAAAGCTTAGGCACATGGTTACCGGCTGAGTTACCAGATATTCAACACCCGCTTAAACTATCGGTTCTGCAACTTCGGCGTTGCCGGATGCCGCGGGAGCAGTTTTGTTATCTATCGTAATACTGCTCACTTGTATAAGGACCTCAATTTTACACAATACCTAAAGATGTGACTGTTGACGACTCGGTGTCCAAAATACACATGGAAAAATTTGGCGAGAAAGTGCTTATATGGCAGGCCATTTGCACCTGTGGTTTAAGAACCAGCTCTTTCTTCACAAAACGAACAATAAACGCTGATGTTTATATGAGAGAGTGTCTAAAAAAGCGTCTGATACCATTTTATAAGAAACATAAGGTATCTATTTTGGCCTGATCTAGAGTCAGCACACTATGCTCGTTCCACCATAGCGTTGCTCGACTCAAAAGACATAAATTATACATTTAAAGAGGAGAACCCCCAAAGTTGCCCAGAACTTCGCCCAATCGAAAGATATTGGGCAATAGTTAAACACAACTCACGAAAGGATGGCAGAACCTCAAAAAACATGCCGGACATGAAAAAAAACTGGATGCGTGCAACCAAACCAAACAGAGTGTGTGCAAAACCTAATGAGCGGTGTTACAACAAAAAAAATTCGATCAAAAATAAGAGGTGCAACATTGCTTTTAAATTTTTTTTGAAATTAAATTCTAATAATGAATAATAATAATAATAATAAATAATAATAATAAATAATAATAATAATAAGCCAAATCAGAATAAAAACAGGAAAGTTATACTAAAAACAAATTGTGCAGTTTCTTTTCGGCACACTCCTTATTCCGCCAGGGATCTACTAAACTTCCCTCGATAGATAGAACTGCCAGCTTCGTCGCGGGTCTTGTATAAACGCCAGATTGGGTTCACCGCGGAGCTCCTCACTTGACCGTCCGAGCTAAGGTTCACCTTCAGGATTCTTCCTTTCGGCCACTGGCTACGCGGCTGTCCGGGATCGCACACATACTTGATGTCCCCTTCTACAAGAGGCTTAGCCTTTTCGCACCACTTGATCCGCCTAGTAATCATTGGCAGGTATTCTTGAAGCCATCGCCTCCAGAACGAGTCCGCCAGTTCTTGTGATTCCATCCAGCTCTTCTTGAGCTGCACTCCTTCAAGTAGGGGCTCCATCGTCGGTCCCCTTCCAGTTGAGCTTCCAAGCAGGAAATGATTCGGAGTCAGGGATTCTTCGTTCTCATCTTCCAATGGGATGTATGTTAGGGGTCGCGAGTTAACAATCGCCTCCGCCTCCATTAGAGCGGCTCTCAGCAACTCATCCGATGGCTGTTTGTCAAAGAGAATTGATTTCAACGCCGTCTTCACGGAACGCACCAAGCGCTCCCATGCCCCACCCATGTGGGGAGATGCGGGTGGAAGGAACTTCCATGTCTTCAGGGGTCCAGTGAACTTGCGAGAGAGTAGATCCTTGTCCACATCTTTGAACGCCTTACGCAACTCGGTGTAGGGTCCTTGAAAATTGGTACCGTTTTCGCTCCGGAGTTCCACTGGGCACCCTCGTCGGGCCATAAAACTGCGCACCGCTAGAATACAAGAGTCAGTTGTTAATGAATACGCTACCTCTAGATGTATTGCCCTTGTAGAGAGGTAGGTGAAGAGCACGCCGTATCGTTTCTCTGAACTGCGTCTGACCCGCACCATCAGAGGCCCAAAGTAGTCCACACCCGTTTAGCTGAAAGGTCTATGAAAGGCGCGGCGGCTTGGGGGCCGCTTGTCGGTTCTTGCATTGTTGGCAGGAACTTCGTATCCGAGCAAGGGTGGATCTCAGCTTTGGTATCCAAAATCTTTGTCGTAGTTCGTTGACCACCGTCTCGTGGTTAGCATGCAGAAATCTTCGGTGAAATTTCTTTATGATAAGCTGCGTAATGTGGCTGCCGCAGGGGAGTACGGCGCGGTCGTTTCCCTTGATAATCTTGGCACGTTCATCTAGCTATAATACTCCATCGGAATCTATATACGGTCCCAGCTTGTATAGTAGGTTATTCTTCTTCAGTGGTTTTCCTTGTGAAATTAACCGTATCTCCGTCTGTTAGTACTCCGCCTGAGCGTACGACCAAAGAAGACTCTCCGCGACCCTGGTATCTTCTTGTGATGGCTGATTTTCGATGTCCGATCGTTGAAGAGCCTTGGCCTTCCATCGCCTCATACACCATACCGTTCTTGCGGAACTCCATAGCAGACGCGTCCAGATTGAGAACCGCTCGGAGTCTAGGAGGGTCGCGCATCCTACGTCTGTGAATCCGTCACATACGCCGATGAATTGCGCCTTCCGCCTCTGTCAGCGGCCAAAATTGCCTCTCTTGCCAAAGAAATGTCGGCCCGTTCAACCAACGACTTTCTCGGTTGAAATCAGGTCCTTTGTTCCACTTAGTGGCGTCGTCCGCCACGTTTTCGGAGGAAGGTACCCAGCGCCAGTCCTTGACGCTAGAACCGTCTAGAATCTCGATCACACGGAATGCTACAAATTGTTTGTACTTCCTCTGGTCCGATCGCAGCCAACTCAATACGGTCCCCGAGTCGGTCTAGAAAGTCCGTGTGCTCAGCTTCGCGCCAAGTGAAAGCTCCAGAGTTTGAGCTAGCCTCGCTCCAAGCACTGCTCCCATGAGTTCAAGTTTTGGTATGAATGTCGGTCTTAGAGGGGCTACCTTGGTTTTGCTGCCCAGTAGACTGCAGTGGATACCTGCCTCATTTTGAAATCGTATATAACTCACGGCGGCAAATCCATTCTCGCTTGCGTCCACGAAGGTGTGCATTTCCACTTCTGAATCCATCAGCGACTCCTTCATGTGGCATCTTGGGATGGTCATTTTCTCAACGTCCGGTATATACCGAAGCCATCGCTTTCATTTAATCCATTCTGCCTCAGGTATGGGGTCATCCCAGGTACATCCACTTCGCCATATTTCCTGAAATATTATTTTTGCATACATCACGTAGAAGGATATGAGACCTAAAGGATCATATATAGTATACATCAACACACTGAGAAACTCTCGTTTGGTGGGTCGTTGCCTTCCTTGGAGAAGTTCTCTATGGCGATATCGTGGGGATACACGGTAGCGGATGAGATCTTCTTTCGTGTCCCACCACATTCCCAGCACCTTCTCGGTCTGTCCATCCGTTGTTTCGTCTAGTCTCACAAGCGTGGGTGCTCCTTCGCCGATTGCGCTTAATACTTCTCTGGAATTCGATACCCAGTTTCGAATGAGGAATCCGCCCTGAAGATGAATGTAGTGGACCTGACGCGCTAGGCTTTCAGCTTCTTCCTCCGTGCCGACACTGTCCAGCATGTCGTCTACATAGTGATTCTCCAGTATGCACTTAACAGCGCGTGGGTATTCCTTCTTGAACGACTCTGCATTTATGTTCTTCACGTACTGGGCATAGCTGGGGAGCAACTAGCCCCAAACGTCATTGCCTGCATGGCGCAGTTCTCTCTCCGTTGTGTGTTTGGGTCTATAAATACAAAACGTTTGTATCTCTGATCTTCTGTGTGTATCCTTACCTGATGAAAAATCTCGGCGATATCGCTGCCGATAGCAATACGTTTCTCTCTAAACGTGCGAAGTATTGGTACCAACTGCGCTAGTTGGTCAGGTCCCTTCAGCAGCATTGTGTTCAGCGAGATCCCTTCAGTCTTCGCAACCGCATCCCAGACTATGCGAATCTTTCCTGGCTTGTTCACGTTTAGCACGGGAAAGATAAGTAGATACCAATATGGCTTTTCTTCAGCTTCTTCCGACGTAATGGGCCGTGCATATCCTTTTTTCACGTACTCATCTAGCTGTCGGCGAATTTCCTTCGCAAGCTCCGGCTTGCGAGTCAGTTTCTGGTACAGGCATCGTGCCCGCTTTAGGGCGGTCGGTAAACTATCCGGCAGCTTGTTATCTGTATACCTTCAAAGCAGACCTGTTTCAAATCGGCCATTTATACCCCTCGTGTTCTTCTCCAGCTGCTGTATAGCCAACTGGTCATCATTGGATACGCTCTTGCTATTTATCTCCGGTCTAGGGCCGCCGTCCGACCACATGCACTGCTCAAGCAGGCGCAAGATCTCCTTGTTCTCGTCAGCTTCACATGCACATATGTGAAACACGTGGTAGTTTGGGGTTATGTCATCACCCACACTGTTCGAGCTTCTTCCTTTAATCGTCCACCCCAGGCGGGTCTTCTCAGCGATCGGCAATTCTGTTGTGTTTCGGCAATTCCTAGTTTGCAATTATTGAGACCTATCAGGAGTCTGGGCTGTGCTGAGTCGTATCCGGACAGTGGTAGATGTCGAAGGTGGGTGTGCTGTGCTTTAAGGTGGGTTATATCCAACTACTGTGACGGGAGATCAAGAGACTGGACCGAGTGAACGTCGCGAAGATCATATAGCTTCGTTTGGCCAATGCCGGAGATCCTTAAGTCCAGTCTGACCGAGCTGTCCTCATACCGGTGCATGGTGGCAGTCCACTGCATACATAGAGGCTGCGGTTGTCCCTTCACTCCAAGGTCTTCTAGCAATGGGGCGTCGATCAAGGTTAGAGATGACCCGTCGTCGATGAAGGCATACGTGTTGACTTGCCTACCATTTCCATACAAAGTCACTGGCAATAGCCTGAACAGCATTTCCACACCTTCTTGTCGGTGTGCATGGCACCTGGCCTGGACGGGAGCCGTGCTGCCGCGATGCAACAGGGGATGATGGCGTTCTAGGCATCCATCTATTCCGCAAGGATTGGGGACGCCGCATCTTTCCACCTTGTGGCTCTGAAAACATCTCCAGCTCAAGCCACACCGTCGAGTAGCATTCCAGCGATCGCGGGTCGTCATTTCCAGGAATGCTGGACACTCCTGCAGGGTTCTGCAATTGCGGGCGCACAGCCGACAGCCTTGGCGAAAAGTGTGTGTATGTACCGTGCCCCTTCCCTCCGTTCTTGACGACGAGCTTGGGACTGTCACATAGCTCGCACCTTCTGCCATCTGCGATAGCCACGTACTAAACTCTGCCAACGTACATACTGTTAGAGAGGCTTTGTGCATTCCCCAAAACGTCTGCACCATCGATGGAAACTTGCTCACTAGCTTCTGCGTGAGCGCTGGGTTGTTTAAGTAGTAGTCCAACTTGGAGACTTTCATCGTAGCACAAACCACAAACCATCGTACCACCGAGAAGTCAACCAGCATTTCAAGCTTATTCTCCCTCACTTGAGGAAATTGTTTAATCCTTGTCACTAACAAGTCAATGATAATTTCGGGTGGCCCGAATCGCATTCTTAGCGTGGCGATTATCTGCGGAACACAGTCCGCATGCAGCATTAGACTTTGTACTGCGTTCTTGGCTGGTCCTTCCAACACATGCCGAAGCCGCATTAGGTTCTCGGCATCCGTGAATCCGCATAGCTCCGTCGTCTGTTCATACGTTGCGATGAATAAGGGCCTGCAGCAACTGATCTTCTTCCTCCAACAACCTTAGCTCCGTCTGCAGGTCCTGCGCTTCCTTGGAGGCCTCGTTGACGTCGTTAGTTCCGATACTCATCTGGTCGCCACCTGAGTAACTCTGGTCAGGCTGGTCAGCTGTTCTGTCCTGATCAACGTCGAGTTCTGTGCATGGACGTCTACGTCACACTCTGCACAGATCCATCCTACGCCGCCATCCTCTAGAGCAGCACACTTAGGATGGCCGGCGCCGATACAGCCAACTGTTACGTGCTCGTCCTCCACTTCACAGAGGAAGCATGTCGCCACCAATCTTGCCTCTCCATCAGATCCAGTAGGCATCTTCATGTTGATTTCGCTCTCTGACTCAAGTATTCTCCAAGAATACACCAGAAACGAATTTAAAGAAATGTTGCGGGAATTCGAAGGTTTTTAGCGCCACCCGAGTAAAGACGCCCGTGTATATCCTGATAATTGTTTATTGTTTTCTTCATTTATAACAGGACAGCAAGGGCTAACAGTGGTACAGTCGGTAACCACTTAGTGATGGCAGCACTTTAAATTCCTAGTAAATTAAAGTTTGTACAATTCATAATCAAACTTAAATATTAACATGTCCTCACTTTTCGTCCGCTTCCCTCGAGTGTCAAATAGAAAAGAAAGCTTAGGCACATGGTTACCGGCTGAGTTACCAGATATTCAACACCCGCTTAAACTATCGGTTCTGCAACTTCGGCGTTGCCGGATGCCGCGGGAGCAGTTTTGTTATCTATCGTAACACTGCTCACTTGTATAAGGACCTCAATTTTACACAATACCTAAAGATGTGACTGTTGACGACTCGGTGTCCAAAATACACATGGAAAAATTTGGCGAGAAAGTGCTTATATGGCAGGCCATTTGCACCTGTGGTTTAAGAACCAGCTCTTTCTTCACAAAACGAACAATAAACGCTGATGTTTATATGAGAGAGTGTCTAAAAAAGCGTCTGATACCATTTTATAAGAAACATAAGGTATCTATTTTGGCCTGATCTAGAGTCAGCACACTATGCTCGTTCCACCATAGCGTTGCTCGACTCAAAAGACATAAATTATACATTTAAAGAGGAGAACCCCCAAAGTTGCCCAGAACTTCGCCCAATCGAAAGATATTGGGCAATAGTTAAACACAACTCACGAAAGGATGGCAGAACCTCAAAAAACATGCCGGACATGAAAAAAAACTGGATGCGTGCAACCAAACCAAACAGAGTGTGTGCAAAACCTAATGAGCGGTGTTACAAAAAAAAATTCGATCAAAAATAAGAGGTGCAACATTGCTTTTAAATTTTTTTTGAAATTAAATTCTAATAATGAATAATAATAATAATAATAAATAATAATAATAAATAATAATAATAATAAGCCAAATCAGAATAAAAACAGGAAAGTTATACTAAAAACAAATTGTGCAGTTTCTTTTCGGCACACTCCTTATTCCGCCAGGGATCTACTAAACTTCCCTCGATAGATAGAACTGCCAGCTTCGTCGCGGGTCTTGTATAAACGCCAGATTGGGTTCACCGCGGAGCTCCTCACTTGACCGTCCGAGCTAAGGTTCACCTTCAGGATTCTTCCTTTCGGCCACTGGCTACGCGGCTGTCCGGGATCGCACACATACTTGATGTCCCCTTCTACAAGAGGCTTAGCCTTTTCGCACCACTTGATCCGCCTAGTGATCACTGGCAGGTATTCTTGAAGAATGAGCCAGTTGTTGTTGTTGTGGTTCTGCGCTTTCTTCGAGGCCTCGTTGACGTCATTAGTTCCGATCCTCATCTGGTCGCCACCTGAGTAACTCTGGTCAGGCTGGTCAGCTGTTCTGTCCTGATCAACGTCGAGTTCTGTGCATGGACTTCTACGTCACACTCTGCACAGATCCATCCTACGCCGCCATCCTCTAGAGCAGCAGACTTAGGATGGCACATGCTCACGCAGCCGGCGCCGATACAGCCAACTGTCACGTGCTCGTCCTCCACTTCACAGAGGAAGCAAGTCGCCACCTTGCCTCTCCATCAGATCCAGTAGGCATCTTCATGTTGATTTCGCTCTCTGACTCAAGTATTCTCCAAGAATACACCAGAAACGAATTTAAAGAAATGTTGCGGGAATTCGAAGTTTTTTAGCGCCACCCAATACGCCCGTGTATATGGTGATAATTGTTTATTGTTTTCTTCATTTATAACAGGGCAGCAACAGTGGTACAGTCGGTAACCACTCAGTGATGGCAGCACTTTAAATTCCTAGTAAATTAAAGGTTTTACAATTCATAATCAAACTTAAATATTAATATGTCGTCACTTTTCGTCCGCTTCCCTCGAGTGTCAAATAGAAAAGAAAGCTTAGGCACATGGTTACCGGCTGAGTTAACAGATATTCAACACCCGCTTAAACTATCGGTTCTGCAACTTCGGCGTTGCCGGATGCCGCGGGAGCAGTTTTGTTATCTATCGTATCACTACATTAAAATAATAAAACAACTACACTAATTAAGAAAAAAACTTTAAAAAAATTCAATTTAAGGAAATTCATAAAAACAGACTGAAAAAAGTCAAAGTAAAGATTTGTGGGTAGGGTATGCAAGCACAATTCACATGCAGAACAACAACAACTTAAAAGCAATCGAATCTTAAGTAATTTCAACTGAAATATACCCTGTTCCTTTTTCTGTATATTGATTTTTAATGATTCGTAAAAATATATATATTTTACTGCTTACTTTTATCTTATTTGTAAATAAATGTAAAATGTATGCTGAAATATTAAAATATATAATATAACAAATAGTATAATTACTTTCGTTATTTCACCAAATAACGAATACGAGAGAGTGTGTTGGAGATGCCCTCCCGCAATATCGATACTCGCGTGAGTTATCGAGCTCGGTCGTGCCAACTGATGAGGGTCGCCACAGTACTCCCCTCCAGAGTTCCAGTTGGGAAAGATACTGGAAATCGACTCGTCGTCCTGATCTTGATACTTGCTCGGTTGTCTGGGGAGTTGGTGCTTTCGTCTTCTCCTATGTCGGAGGCGTTTCGCCTTTTAAGATGTGTGCTGGTTTGAGTCGATCGATGGAAATCTTGTTGTCCTTTGTGCCCTTTGAGCGTAAAATTTTTTTCGTGTTTGGTAAACACTTCAAACGGACCCTCGTAGTTTGCTTCCAACAGGGATAGTGCGGTGCCATAAACCGTTTCAGCCGGGCTCAGCCCGATGTCACTTTTGATTGCCGACCAACTTGTTCGATGCCTTTACTTCTGGATTGCTCAGCGAATGCAGGGCTTAAACTACGGTTTGGCGTAGATATCTGGACACGAACGGGCGTATCTGGTTATTGGCGACACGGCAGTACAATTGCTTGTTTGAGCCTGAAACAGACATTTTTTTTGGTGAGATGCTATTTTTTTCGTCAGATTTAAATAGCGATTGAAGTTTTTCCTGTTCCAGTGCCATCCCGTCCAAGTTGATAGCGTCGATGCTTGAGAGAAGATCAGCCACGTTATTTTCTTCTCCAGAGATGTGCCGGATATCGGTGCTGAATTGGCTGATAAAATCCAGTTGCCGAGCGCGTCGAGGTGATGCTTTCTCGCTGTTTCGACTGAAGGCGTACACTATATCGTGTCCAGAAATCGTATATCGTATCTTCGTGCATCAAGAAGAGCCAGAAGATACACGAGCTGAACGGAATGGAGTCAGAAGATTAGAACAACCACAATCACGCCGTTTCACAGTCAATAGACGCAGAACAAATGACCAACAACGACAACAGGTACATCGAGCATTTGTATCTGATTCATTTCTGCGTCTAGCATTCCAGTATGAGTCTGATATTGAGTATTATGCTCACTAAAAAGTGGTAATTGGTGCTATGGACAAGGAATATCCGCATTGTCATGCACTGAAATTCAAAAATGAGCCAGCTGGGATGTGTTGCGCGTCAGAAAAACTAATTCGATTGGTTATTCGGTTATTATTCGATTGGTTCATACCACAGCGTGTGCTGTGGTATATTTAGAATCTAAATAATGCTTTCTTAATTTCAATTCCAATCATTATTCAGCTCTTCTTATTCCTTTTGATTTGTTTTTTTTTTCTTGTGATATAGAGGTTCTGATCTCTACTTCTGCGATTTTCCTTTGCCTACTCCAATCACTCTCTCCAAAGCTCCCGCCTTGGCTTTTTTTGGCACAGAGGTTTAAGGTACAGTGTTTTGAAACGTTTTTTTTTTATTAATTCTCATTTTTTATCATTAAAATGGAATTTAAACTCATCTGCCTAATGAAGTCTTGTAATAAAACAATCTTCTCATTCCAGCCTACCATCCATTACTGGCTATGTGAAAACGTTCTACACGCCAAGTGTGCCGGGTTCACTCTAGAGCTGGAAAACAATCGATGTTTGGGACCATCGATTTTTTCGATGTTTAAAGTAAACATCGATGTTTTCAAATAAAAAATAAAAATAACAATTGAGTTAACAGTTTATTAACAGTCTGCTGGCAGAGCGTATAATTAGTCTTTCTCTGGCAGTTCGCAGCCTGCTCAGAGCGCATTTCGTCCAGCGCTGGAACAATATGTTATAACAATAAGAAGGAACAATATGTTATATTGATTAAAGAGTAATTAAGGTTGGAACATATGTTATGGATATTACTTCCTTCAGCACCACTGTGTTTGTAAAAAAAACCTATCAATAACCAAGCTTGGCCATGTTTTCGATAAATTTGCTGCCACCACCTCTGTGTATTCGTTAATAAATGTGTTGAAGTCTGCACCATCGAGCCAAGGGTCCTGCATCCAGCTTGAGTTTCTGCAAATAATTTTAAGGTTCCGATGACATCGCATGGTCATAACGGGAGGTATCTGCAAAATATAACGATGCATCAGAGTTTTCCCTGAGAATAGTTATCTGCAGTGCATTCTTTGGCAGGACTCAATCAAAAATGAGTTGCAAGTTTTTGAACTGAATACTAGTTATGGAACACAGGCGGCCCAAATTTGAACAGGTAGCTCCTGAAGCAATCGAGGCCGCTGATAATCTGCGTGAGTCAAAAGTATACCTCCCCGTGGCTTCTTTGGAGCCATTTCTCGAGGTCAGGGACCAGTTGGAGGGTCCAGCGTCCCTTGGTTGACTCGTCCCAGCGTCGTTGCCACTTCTGGATACTCGTTGCTTTCAAGCTCACTGTAAGCCAACAGAGCTTGCCCGCCTAGCGCTATTTGAGCCTGGTGTAGTTCTTGTCGCTCCGCAGCGAGAAGGTCGATTGGAACCATGCATGCGATGACGAGAGCTGCGTCGGTGGAGATAGTGGAGAAGCCCGAGCAAACCCTTAAGTCGTACAAGCTATACGAGGTTGGTTCAAAAAGTAAGGTGACTTTGTATTTTCAATATTGTCCCTGTTTGGTCATTGAGAGTTTTCAATGCCGGGAAATGAAAGACGAATTAAATATAGTACGTTATATTTTATTTATGCTGCAGGCAGATGAAACTGGGATCAACCATTGTGATCATCCAGTTTATGGTGCTAAGCAGTGACTACTAATATGGACAGAGAGTGCGGCTCGACTAGACATACGCGAAGCTTAAGCTCTCGATAGTGGAGAGGGCGGCCCGACATAGTGATTGCGAAGCTAAAGCTCTCTTAAAATAGGCCCGTTGAAGTCGAGCGGCCGAGAAAGAGTCGGCTTGCGACCAACTAAGGCGATATATCCATACTTTAGCTTAATAAATAAACTATAACTAATTTAGCGTCTGCTGCCTAACCCGACAATGGTAATAATGAAAATCTCATCTTCAAAAAATGTTGGACGTTCTCAAAAAGCAAGAAAACGAAAGTCAACAAATTTTCAGAATTAACTGAAGATGTGCATTTTGTGCCATTGGAAGCGTGCATTGTTGGTATCTGCAAGCTGTAGCTTGTATAAAGCTGGGAAACGCAGTGCTTCACAGTTGTTCTCAATGGTAAACGCCAAAGAAGCGTTAAGCAGTAATATAATGAAAACTAGATCTAGCCCCCAGAGTCTACTGTTAAAAATTTGATGACTTTGATGGAAAAATGATTTGTCAATATTTATTTTTGTATGGTGATATTAGCAGTGCAGAACGGACCGATAGTTTTATTGAAAAAATTAAACGAAAGCTAACTTTGGACGGAGCCGAAGTTGATATACCCTTGCTGTTAAAACCGAATATATCCGGAGATATATCTGAAAGATATAAATAGTTCCTTGATTGTCAGTAAGAGCTGGAGATCTAAGGGCTTCCCCGATAGCTATTACTTCCGCTTGGAACATATTACACTGCTCGGGGAGTCTGAAGGACTATTTGCAGGTGTGGTACAGAGACTACCTGTTATACAGACCTCCACCATCTTTTACGTTTTCCTAAACCTCTCCCTACATATGGAGTTTGTTAGAGCAATCCACCAGACCACTACCTCGTGGATGAGGATAGGCTTAATGACCGCTAATGACAGCCATCTTAAAATTTTTGGAAACATGCCCCATTTGAGTCTAATGGCCTTGCGGCAGGTATAGTGCGCGGTAGTTTGTTCTATCCATAGTATTAACTAAACCCAGTACAGTTTTCTGTCTAGCGTAATTCTTAGGCTTTTGGCATTACCAATGAGGTGTAGTGTTTCCCCTAATAGTAATAGAAGCCTTAAACTCGGTATTTTGTACTACCTAGTGAAGAGGATAAGTTCGGTCTTGGATTAATTCACTCCCATCCCGTTCGTATCTGCCCGTGCTGAGAGAACCCTCAGTTTTTTCGTCATGCGGTCGCACTGGGGGGTCTGGGGAAAAGCAAAAAGCTCGTATTCTTTGTCACTGAGTGCATTTTAATGAAAGTGAAAGCCTCCATTGTTTTGAAAAGTACGACAGGTCTATTGGTCTAAAGTTCTTAGGGAAGCAGTGCGATGGTTTTCTCGTACCCTTGGGTATGAAGACAACTTTAGTCCGAAACCACGTCGCGGGCACGATGTCTATTCTGAAAATTGCTGAAAAGACTTTCCAAACCCATGATCACAGATTGAATCCGGCTTTTATTAATTGGGACGAGAAGATGGGACCTGTGCCTGTAGATTTGAAGGGCTTGAAGCTGTTTATCGCCCAACTGAGATTTCTATTACTTAGGAGGTATTCGAGGTAGCTCGGGAGGGGGAAGCAGCATTTCCTAGGTTGTTAAAGAGTAATGTCAAGTACTTCCCTTCTGTTCTTGACGATGAAAGTGGGTTCTGTGCCCCTTTTACCCACCAGAAGATTTGAGCTTAGGATAAATTCGAATATTGACTCACTCCTCTCGATAGTGTCAGTGCATCTCCACTGATGATGATGGGCGTTGGCATCGCACCCTATTATCAATATCTATGGTCGCAAACATCGGAAATAGTTGGTCGATCCTTATGATTACATCATAATAAAACCAATTAATTAAAATCAAAAAATCAAAAAAAAGTCACAAGCTACTATCTTCAAAAATACGAAAGTTGATATTCCTACCAAATACCATTTCCGATCGTTCAGTTATATGGCAGCTATAGGATATAGTCGGCCGATCCTAATGAAATTTTGTAAGTCGGATAAACTGACCAAAAATATAATCTGTACCAAATTCCAGCTTTCTATCTTCTAAAACACGGAAGTTGGGTCTTTTCCGATCGTTCAGTTATATTGCAGCTATAAGATAAAGTCGGCCGATCCTTATGAAATTCATGTCGTAATGGCATGTCGTAATGTTTTGCCAAAAAATGCTCTCATGTCGAATTTGAACTCTCTAACTTTAAAAACGTCAAAGTTATACCATTTCCGATCATTCAGTTATATGGCAGCTACAGGATATAGTTGGCCGATCCGGGCCGTTCCGACTTATACTGCGTGCAAAGGAAAGTGTGTGTGCAAAGTTTCAAGACGATAGCTTTAAAACTGAGAGACTAGTTTGCGTAGAAACAGACAGACGGACAGACGGACAGACGGACAGACAGACAGACGGACATGCTCAAATCAACTCAGGAGGTGATCTTGATCAAGAATAAATATACTTTATTGGGTTGGAGATGTCTCCTTTTTTGCGTTGCACACTTTTGACCAAAATTATAATACCCTCTGCATGGGTATAATAACATGCATACCCAGTGTCCCAAAAATATTTTTTAAAATATTTATTATATATTATTTTTTAAAATATTTTTATTGCTGTCCGGTCCCCTAAAAAGCATCCATCGGTAGGGTATGCAAAAAATTGGCGTTTTAAGTAATGTCGATTGAAATATACCCTGTTCCTTTCTCAGTATATTGATTTTACATGATTCGTAAATATATATATACAAGACATTATGTTGATAACACTTAATCTTATTCGTAAATAAATGTAAAATCTACGCTGAAATATTAAACTGTTGTAAAGCCAGGACTGACGCGTCACAAGCTACGGGAGCTTAGTTGGGAAGTGTTAATGCATCCACCTTATAGTCCGGACATTTGTTTTTGGGATGGACAATTTTTTCGATGGACAAAAATTGAGTTCAAAGGAGGATTGTGAAAATCGAATCGCAAATTTTGTTTGCCAGTAGGGACAAGGACTTCTTTAGGAGAGGCATATACATACAAGATATCATCAAAATAGAAGAAAATCATCGAAGGCAACGGTACATATAGCACTTAAATCGGACAATGCTAACTATGATAAAATCATCGTCAAAATAAAATAAAGAAACCGGTATATCATTACCAAACAACCTAATATATTTGTATATAAATAAATGTTTTGCTGCACAAACCAACTATTTTAATCAAACTATTCAAATTGTTAGCTCTACTAATTGTCTAATTGTCTACTTGTACTACTAATCACTTCTCTCTCTTTCTTTTAAGCGAACGGTCGTGTTTTTTTTGTGCGCACTTCGTTTTATTATAAATATTGGTAAACCGGTGTTTACTTACTTAATCAATTGCATACATATATTGTGAATCTTAAGCTTAAACCGTATCGCTTCGCGAGTGCTGTGTTATATTTGGAGTCGAATTAATAAATTGAATAATTTAAATTCCAAGCATAGCTCATAGCTCTGCTTCTTCCTCTTCTTATCTCTATTTTTGTTTCTCTTTTGCACTATTCAAAGCTCCCTCTTCGGCTCCATATTTGGCACAGTGGTTCAAGGTATTGTGTTCTTTAACTTTTTATATATTAATTTTTGTTTTATTATTTACAAAAAAAAAAAAAAAAATTGGAATTTAAACTTGTCTAAGTCTAAGTCTAACTAAGTCTTGTAACAAGACAATTTCCGCATCCCAACCTACCATCCATTGCTGGTTATGTGAAAACGTCGTGCACGCCAAGTGTGCCGGATTCACTGCCTCAGTTTCGGATGCCATTTCTCGTAGGTCGGGTATACACTATTGTTGCGAAAATTGTCGTGCTGTCCAAGGCGAAATGAGTTCGTTCATGAGACAGACCAAAAATGGATTTAAAGAGTTGATCACTGGTTTTCGTAAAGTCAATGACCAACTCTGTGCGCTTGACACTCAGTTTAGTGGCCTTCAGCTGCTGAATGAGTCCCCTAAGCGTAAGAAATCCGCTGTTTCTGATCCGCCTCAGCCTGCTCAGCCGACATAAATGCAGCCGCTTATATCTCTGGCCACCCCAAGGGCTAGAACTGAGAACAATTCGTCTGAATTTCTCAGGGATAATGAGAAATTGTCTGATATGTCCGCCCTTCAAGTGATGCCACAGGTCCTAGGGAACGAAACCACCATTAGAGTCACCCAAAAGGGTATTCTACAGTCCGGACCACCGGCACCGACTGATGCTGCAGTTCTCGTACCTGCGACACCAAAACCCTTACAGGTGATTCCTCCATCGAAACATATATTTGTTTCTCGGCTTGCCCCTGATACTTCAGAGATTGATATCTCGGCTTATATCAAAGCCAAAACAAAAGCCGATATAAAGGTGGAGGACATAACTAAATTTAAATATAATTATACACGGCGCACGTCTTCTTTCAAGATTCGTGTGCCCGCGCTGATGTTCAAGACGATTTGTTCTCCCAGTTTTTGGCCAGAGAATCTTTTCGTCCAAGAACATCAGACTAGTTCCGTGAAGAAAAAAGTTGAAAAGCCAGTGGGAGTGAGACTTCCCAATATTGGAACCACTGACCAACCCTCCACCTCTTCTTTGGCCACTAACCCAAAAAACTAGTTTCCTCACTAACTCTTACCTATCAGAATACTAGGGGGCTACGTAGCAAACTCCCCAAGCTATATTCTGATAGTTCTTTCTTTGCATCCCATATAATAGCATTTACAGAAACCTGGTTAAATCTGGAGATCTTTAGCTCTGAAGTTTTTCCAAGTAAGTACACCACCTTTAGACGGAATCGATCTCAGCGAAGAGGAGGTCTTGCTTCTGAAGAGGTGAAATCCCAAGAGTTTGGTGACATAGAATTTATTTGCGTTAAAGTCACTATGTCCGTTAAAGCTTTATACATTACATGTTCATATATACCTCCTATGTCTGAACCGCCTACATATTGGCAGCATTTGTCCGCCATTCGATATGTCTCTAATCTTAGGACGGATCGTGACCAACTCGTAGCGGTGGGCGACTTTAATATCCCAGAATTAAAGTGGTTCAACGTCGATAACTCACCATCTTTGTCACTTATAACTTACCATGACTTCACCGCGGGCATGTTTGACATGTCCCTAGGTCAGATCAATCATGTTAGAAATTCGCTAGGTCGGCTTTTAGACTTATGTTTTGTATCTGATCCTGATGGTACTGCTCTCTCCAGAGCTTTTCCCCTTTCAACCCCAGAGGATCCATATCACCCCACGCTGGAGGTCTCAATCGAAACCACTCCTGGTATCGATCAGATGTCTCCGAGCGTGGTAAATAAGATTCGCTGTTTCCGTAAAGCTGATTTTCAGAAACTTAATAGCCGTATCGATACATTTGACTGGTTTGATATTCTGGCGTGCACTGATCTTAATGTCACTTTAGAAAAATTTTATTTTACTTTAAATACATTTTTTGACTCATGTGTGCCTTGGAAATATCCTTCAACAAATCTTCCTTGGTTTACAAGGTGCCTCACTAACCTAAAAAAGAATTTGAAGGAGGGTGCAATATTCCAGCACAAGACGTAGATTTAATTCGTCTTTTCTCAACTTTAAATTTTTTTTCACAAATATCTGCGGTTGTGCCTAGGGATCCTTTAATCCCGCTGCCACTTTCCTCGTCAAGTCAATGCAGGTACACGGCATGGAGCTCGCTGGTGATCCTGGTGGCGATGATACTTGGGTTGGCGGCTTGTGGCGGTTTCCGACGCGATGATTTTTTTTTAAATTTAAAACGCACTCTGTGTAATAACACAGTGTCACCGTCACTTTATGTTTATTTTTTTTTTTTTAATTTGTAAATATTTAGCCCATATGTCCACCCGGGGGCGCCAAAATGTTAAATGAGATTAGTTTATCTCACACCGATTTTTATACCCTTGCAGAGGGTATTATAATTTTGGTCAAAAGTGCGCAACGCAGTGAAGGAGACATCTCCGACCCTATAAAGTACATATATTCTTGATCAGGATCACCTCCTGAGTTGATATGAGCATGTCCGTCTGTCCGTCTGTCTGTCTGTTTATACGCGAACTAGTTTCTCAGTTTTAAAGTTATCGACTTGAAACTTTGCACACACCCTTTTTTCCTTTGCACGCAGTCTATAAGTCGGAACGGCCCGGATCGACCGACTATATCCTATAGCTGCCATATAACTGATTGATCCAAAATGGTATAACTTCGATGTTTTTAGAGTTAGAGAGTTCAAATTTAACACAAGAGCTATTTTTGGCAAAATATTACGACATGTTAAATTTCATAAGGATCGGTCGACTATATCCTATAGCTGCCATATAGCTGCAAGGGTATAAAAAAGCCAACTGAGACAGATTGTCACCCATCTACCAGTAGGGCACTTATTCGAGACAGCGCTCTCAACGTCACAAACCAAGAATCCCACCAGTTGCGAGTATGGAAGCCGCTATAACTAGCGCACTCCAAAAGCAACAGGAACTATTTGATAGCAAATTAGCCGGAGTCATAAAGGAGTTAAACTCACTTAAATATAGAGATACCACCCCCAACATTCAGACATTTCAAGAAATTGAATTAAAAACAGAGATACAGTTTAATGAACACCTTGACATGGTCAAATCAGTCCCAGAATTTGACAGCAATACTAAAAAATAAAGTTAGAGGACCAGCGGCTGCTGTATTGTCATCTTTTAACACAGTATTTAATTTTCATGCCATACTGGCACGCCTAGATTTTACGTACGCGGACAAAACTCCGACGCACGTGTAGCCACCATTCATAGCGAACAGTCCCTGATATACCCTATCGATACCACCGACAACCCAGTAAACTGTTTTTGAAAGAAAATAATAATTGAGGATGGAAACAGTGGAAACGTTCATCTTGTTTAAGAGCAAGGTGAGGCACATAATTAGAACCCCCAACCGGAAGAACCTGCTAAATGCATTACAGGAAGTGGTAAACGCTTAAGGGGTAAATTCATTACATTTCCCCCTACCAACCCTGGCATTTTTCCAGCACCGACTAATAGAGTCCTTCCCTAGCACTTCCTTCAAGTACACAAAAAGCTTCGTACTAGACATAATGGACACGACCGAGCAGAATGAAATCGTTATAGGAGAGCACAACAGGGCTCATCGAGCAGCACAGGAAAATGAAAATCAAACTCTAAGGGATTATTTTTTCCCCAAAAATCCTTCGGTTAGCAACGGAAATTACGTCAAACTGCAGAACCTGTTTCATGGCAAAATACAAACGCCATCCATCTAGGCAGGTGGTAGCAGAACCATCTATACCTTCTTCTGTGAGGGAAATCCTACAAATGGATATTTTTTCAACAGACGGAACCCTTTTCCTTAGATTCATCGATAAATTCTCGAAATTCGCCACAGTGCAAACCATCGCATCGAGAGCTATTGTAGACATAAAAGCCCCTCTGTTACACATTATAAATTTCTTCCCAAAAACAAAAACAATCTACTGCTTTAATGAAAAATCACTAAATTCCGAGACCATTAAATCAATTTTGGTAAATCACTTCAATATCACTATTTCCAATGCCCCGCCTCTACAAAGCACCTAAAATGGTCAAGTAGAGAGGTTTCATAGCACTCCAGCTGAAATAGCCAGATGCCTGAAACTGGAACGCAATCTAAATGACAATGTAGAATTAATTCTTTTGGACTAACAAATATAATAATTCTATTCACTCAGTAACTGATAAAGAGCCAATGGAAATTGTTCACTCAAAGTCAGCAGAATTCGAGAAAAGAATAAGTAGGAAAATTCAAGAACCCCAAGAAAAGACACATGACCAAGTAAATAAAAATAGGACCTATAAGGACTATCAAGTCAGCGAAAAGTTTTTTCTAAAAGCAAATAGGCGACTAGGAAAAAAGCTATCACCGCTATGATCGGAGGAAGTTATTGAGGCAGGCCTGGGGAACACGGTCCTAATTAAAGGGAGGGTGGTCCACAAGGACAATCTACGCTAATAACCCTTGCTAGACTCCTCACCCTTTTTTATACATTTCTTTCTAGGATAGGAAAATACATTTTAGTATGGGCACTAACGGCTGCTAGAACAGACGCAACGGTAAAACTGAATGACTATACGAACGCAGACCATATCCCTATAGAGGACGGTGACATTGTATGTTGAGAATCTTACGGATACATACAACACGCGACGAACATGACAACTTACGAAGACTACGCTGACCAGACCGAAACATTGACAAGAACATTTACTTACGACCACAGGATACCAGTCATAATAACAAACCTCACACACATTCGCAAGTTAGTAACAACCCTAAAAATTCATTATAGGGACGCTAGGAGTTAAAAGGGAAAGCTTTAAAAGTTATTACGGGCACACCCGACTTTAACCCTCTAAGACGTAAGGCTGCCTGAAAGCACATATTACGTTTTGGACTATAAAAAATAAACTAACAGCTTTTCAATCGCTAAAATAATTTTTGATGGAATAATCTTTCGGAATACATAAGACATTTTTTTTTTCGCGCTTAAAATTTGATCTGCGGTTTGTTGAGTGTTGCTGTTTATATAGTATTAAATATATAAAAGCTTTCCAGCTCATAATTTTTTTCTTGAAAGGTAAGTTTATTTACTTTTAAAATGTATTAAAAGATTTCCAAGTATATAAAAAGCACGCGTTGTGACAACGAAATAGCGATACGTTCCTTGAGTCATGTTTGGAGATCCAAAACAACTTTTGTTGCCAGCTGATAATTTCACAATTGATTGCTATTTATGTGTCTGTTTCTATTTATGGAGTGATGTTACTTAATAGAATAAGAAAATAGCAAACCGGGTTCGGTACAAGGTGTCCGACTTAACAGGAGAACAGTTGCTTAAAATATTTGACTCAGTTCTATCGGATGAGGAAGTTTTAAACTCAAGTGACAACGAGGCCGAAGACATTGCTATAATGGATGCTCTTAATACTGCTTTAAGAGATGGTGAGACTATATAATTTACTAAGAGTAATGTTGAAAATGTCCAAGACAATGCCCAGAAAACTGCAAAAAGGCCACGATCACCATTACCAATCAGTGAAGATTTGGCGTGCGCATCTTCGCCAAATTCTGGTGGGTTTAGTGGAGCTGGTAAGCCAAATTTAAATGCTGTGTTTTTTAAGTGACTAATTAGTTTAATTTACAAAGATATTGAATCAATAACAAAAGATTCAAGTAAGATTATGTAGCGAGAGAAATGTATGCAGTTGCATGTTAACAATGTAGCGTTTCGAGGTGATTTTTCGCTGACAGCCAAAATAAGGTAGCTCGAACTAGTTACTTATAGCCTTGGCACGGTGCGAGGAAACCGTATCCCAAACTGCAAGCTACCAAACGATATTGCCATAAATAAATTGCCGAGGGGTTTTTTTGACTGAGTACGTTGGGTCCTCATATGGTGTCGAAATAACCAATGTACTCTGGAAAGACAGCAAGCCTGTTCGCTTTTTGTCCACCTATGTGGGTGTAAAGCCATTCGAAAAAACAAACCCTGGTGAAGGAACTGCAAATCCTTCTCGCTTTGACAAAAAGGCTAAGCAACACATTTATATTGATTGTCCCCAAATTGTGCATTAGTATAATACTCACATGGGCGGCGAAGATCTCATGGACGGCCAATGGGACGCTATCATATCAGACCAAAAACGTATTATTGATTATGGCAGCCACCAACGCCTATATTTTACACAGACGTATCCAAACAGAGAACGAAAGCAAAGAAAAACACTGTAAAACTTCACAAACGCAATGCATATTCACGAAATGCAATCTGCACTTATGCTGCACAGCGAATAAAAACTGTTTTGTAGAATAACATAGGAAAAAAAAAAATAATTATTCATTACTTGAAAATGTTTTTTTTTTCCACTCAAAGCACCAAGCGTGCCTTAAGGCCCGCTTACCTTTCTTCTCACCTCACAGGTGAACCGAAGATTCTACGTTATTTTTAAGCACATTTAAGTATTTGAGCTTAGAAGCATTCATTCACTTAAAAAGTAAGAAGTAGTAGTATTAGTCTAAATAGTCTTAGAGGGCTAATGATTTTTTTTTTTTTTTTTTTTTTAACGTTTTTATTTCTTAAATCTTCTCTTTGCGAAACTAACAAGAGGTGTATCAAATCTTATAATTTTAACTTAACTAACAGTCATATTGACTGATACGGAGTTAGACGGCCCTAAAAATCGATTGCTGGGTTGGGAGGTCGTTGCGTCTAAAGCGGGATACGCTAGAAACCCGAGTCAATCCCCGAGCGAGAAAATTTGGGTGCCAAGACAGTTTTTCTTTGTATGACTCCTTTTGCTTCTGAATTTCGTCTTTCACTGCGAGGATGCCCAGAACATACCAAGGTGACCCTGTGCTAGTTCTCAAGATTTTTGATTGTGCGCGCTGTTTGATGTCTATGTTGCTGCTGCTCGCGTTCCCCCACAGCTGGGAGCCATACGTCCAGATTGGCTTTAGGACTGAATTGTACAGTAGTAACTTGTAGTCCAAGCACAGTGGCGATCGTGAGTTAATAATCCAGTGGAGGCTGCTGGATTTTAGTTTTAGGTGCATCTTTTTGCATTCGATGTGCTTACGCCAGGTAAGTCGCCTATCAAGGTGAACGCCAAGGTACGTCGTTAGCTTGAGGGATCTGCATACCGTTTAGTAAAAGCGGAGGGCATGTTTGTCTATTAAGAGTAAACGTTATATGCTTACACTTTTGTTCGTTTATTTTAATGCGCCAGTCGGACAGCCACCTTTCCACTATTTTTTTTTTTTTGTTTTTACCGGTCTTTCCGGAATTTGGAAATGGCTTGTGCATCAATAAGAGCATCAGCTAGCATTCCTGTATTCATCATAAAGCTTGGAGGCCCAGACGACCGAGGGGCGCTCAAGAAACGATTTGTTAGAATATATTAAGCTATTTGTCAATTATTAAGCTTGGAGGAGTTAGTAAGGAAATTTAAAATTCTATATTTTAAATTTGAGGGACAGGAAAGAGATGTTATAGAGTAGAGACCATTGTAGTTCGAACATAATACCCTAAAAGGGTCATGCAGTGCATATGTCGAACTACAACGGCTAAGGAACAGAGGACTAAAGTTTCGAGTCCTTCTATTAGGAATGTTAAATTTTAAGCGTTTTAGTAAATGCTGGCTATCTACATCCCCTTTAATAAGCTTATGCAGAAAGACTACACCGAGCATTGTCCTACGATTTGTTAAGCTAGGTAAGTTTATGAGTAAGATTCTACTATTATAAGATGGAAGGTGAAGATTTGCATCCCAGGTTAGACCTCTAAGTGAAAAAGTTAGGAAATTCTTTTGTACGGATTCTATGCGGTCCTGATGTACTCCATATTGGGGACTCCAGACACATGAACCGTACTCCAGTATAGGACGGACCAAAGAAATGAATAATGTTTTGGTTATATAGGGGTCATTAAATTCTTTTGACCACCTTTTGATAAAACCAAGGACTCCCTTAACCTTATTAACCATTAAGGAAATATGGTCGGCAAATTTAAGTTTTATGTCTAATAGGATGCCGAGATCATTAACCTGGGTTAATTTCTCTAAGGCAATCCCATTAATGGAATACGTAGCTTGCAGAGGGCAAGAACGATAAGCAGACATATACTTGCATTTTGATCCATTAAGTATTAGATCATTAGCTAAACACCATTCTTGAAAGTTATCAAGGTCAGACTGAAGACTGCATTGGGCAGAGATGGATTTGTACTGAAGACAAACCTTTACATCATCTGCATACATAAGAACTAGAGAGTTTGTTAAAGCAGGGGGCAAGTCATTAATAAAAAGCGTGAATAATAGCGGGCCAAGATGACTTCCTTGAGGGACGCCAGATGTAGCACGGACCAGACGGGACTGTATGTTTTTAAATAAGACTCTTTGTGTCCTTCCATCTAAATAGCTGGAGATCCACGTTAAGAGGTCTATAGGAAAACCCAGCATATTCAGTTTACTCAACAAGAGTGAGTGATTAACTGAATCAAATGCATTGCTGAAGTCTGTGTAAATTACATCGGTTTGATATCCCTTACAAAAGCCATCTATGACAAAGGATGTCAACTCCAGTAAATTTGTGGTGGTGGAGCGACGCTTAATAAAGCCATGCTGACAGGGAGAGATGATCGAAGAGCATAGGTGTTGCAAGTGAGGGGTAATTAATTTTTCAAATAACTTTGGAATTGCCGACAACTTAGAGATGCCTCTGTAGTTGGCAGCCTCAGACTTTTTCCCTTTTTTATGTAGGGGAATTATGAATGATTCCTTCTACTTAGGGAGAAAAATCGAGGTTTCCAAACTTAAGTTGAAAAGTCTTTGAAGAGGTTTGCACAGAGCCCTGGCACAGTATTTTAACACACAGCCTGGTACTCCATCGGGGCCTGGCGAATAAATGGGTTTGACCCGTAAAAGACCAGATAATAAGTTGTTCTCAGAAAAAAACGAACAGTAAAAAAGATTTGCTGCTTGAATGTTATATGCGTAAGGCTGATCAGTCAATTTAGAAAAAGAATAAGTTGTTTGAAAAAATTCTGCCAATAGATCGGCAATGGCCTGATCAGAAGTCGCAGAGGAATTTTCAAACGTAAGCAGGGGTGAAGAAGATACGTGTTTACGCTTAGTGTTTACAAAATTATAAAACTGCTTTGGATCCTGAGTAAATTGTATCCGGCAGCGGTCAATATAATTCCTATAACATTCAGCGTTATGCACGGTAAAATTCGACCGAGCTAGTAGGTATCTTGTGAAGACAACACTACTGCAAGTTTTTTATAAAAGCTTATTTTTTTTACTTTTTAGGTTAGTGAATCACCTTGTAAACCAAGGAAGCGGACGGAAGACGGAGGAAATTTGTTGAAGCGGACGGATATTTCCAAGGCACACATGAGTCAAAAGAGAGATGAGAGACACATGAGAGTCACATGAGTAGTTCGCGAACGTCGGCGAGTGCAGACGTGCTTTCTTTTTGTCTTCTTATCGTGCAACGAATATTAAACAAGAAGTAAGCAAAGTGCAGTGCAAGCTCTAAAAAAAAATACACAGAGGGCGAAATGACGCTTAGTGCGATGAACTTCGTACTTTTTGTGTAAATAAGAAAAAAAAAATAAGAAAATCAAAAACATTAAGCTATGAGTGAATTCGACACTCATACGGTGCTCCAACGTCAGCAAGACAAGCGTCGACTCTCCTTGCTACGTAACGACGCATACCACTCATTTGTGTCAACGCAAGACAACGCGACCGCAAACCCAACAAAAAATAACCAACCGCGATCAATAACCCCAACCCCGAGTAATGAACTCTATCTAACATCGCAAGGCAGGGCGCGTTCTTGCTCTCCTGCGCTCTCGTTGGATAAAACCCCATACCCTTCCCTCATGCCTGCCTGCATAGCCACGGTCACCAGTACAGTGACGTCATTAGCAACTGCAACGGCAACTATTACAACAACTACAATGGTATCGACTGCTCGCGCAATACCATCTACCGTAATATCGGAAACTGCAGTGCAAGCACACAATGCAGCACCTTACACCAGCGTGCCCCCTTCAAAACAACGTTCGGCCGTACAGACTGGTATGGATCGCTACATACAAATAAAACGAAAGCTTAGCCCGCAGAACTCTAGACTTGGTAACTCTGCTAAAATAACTCGAGGCACCTCAAAACAATCTACAATAGAGAAGCCCATAGAAGCAAACAGATTTGCTATTTTGGCAGATAAATCCGATGGTACACCTCCTGAAGTCATCGTAGGGGACAACAAAAAGCCTAAGCCACCGCCGATTTACATCCGAGAGAAAAGTTCGAATACTCTCGTAAACTCGATACTGAATCTAATAGGACCAGACAATTTCCACATAATTCCATTAAAAAAGGGAAATATTCATGAAACTAAAGTTCAGACTAATACGGAAGCAAACTACAGAATTCTGTCGAAGTATTTAAATGACAATAATAAAATCTTCTACACGTACCAATTAAAAAGCAGTAAGGGCCAGCAAGTAGTACTAAAAGGTATCGAGCCGGAAGTAACACAAGATGAAGTTACAAGAGTACTGATGGAGAAAGGTTTTAATGTAAAAAATGTTAGTAACATTTTGAATGTAACCAAATCCAAGCCTCTGAAAAAAAATGAAGTGCATCCAATCTTTACTCTCCAGT
This sequence comes from Drosophila parabipectinata, assembly GCA_018153455.1. NCBI lineage: Eukaryota > Metazoa > Arthropoda > Insecta > Diptera > Drosophilidae > Drosophila > Drosophila parabipectinata. The sequence continues at coordinate 1,088,687 of JAECYA010000114.1, forward strand.
TCCTACTACACCGCAGAATTACGGTAAAGGAGCCGCATAAAAGAAATGGACCGGTGCAGTGTAATAATTGTCAGGAATATGGCCACACAAGGTCTTATTGCACGCTTGGTCCAGTATGCGTTGCTTGTGGAGCCCTTCATGAATCTCACAAATGCCCAAAAAACAAAGAGGATCCCAGCAGCAAAAAGTGCGGAAACTGTGGAGGCAACCATACGGCTAACTACAGGGGCTGTCCAGTCTACAAGGAACTGAAAAGTCGTAAACACCAAAGAGTGACCACTGCTCACTCACATACACCCCCTATGAAATCTACACGTAATGTCATCCCCCCTTGAGCTGTTAAATCTTTAGCCAATAATGAGGTCACCGACAAATCCGCAAGCTTTGCAACTGCTCTAAAATAGGCTCTTAAAAGTACCGCTCCCACCAATCCAAGATCATCAGTTCCCCTCATCAACCAGAAGAACCGTCTACGAACAAACTTGAAACAATGATATGTAATCTTCAACAAAGTATGATGGAATTCATGTCATTCATGCAGACAACTATGCAAGATCTTATGCGAAACCAGAACGTGTTGATTGAGCTGCTTGTTGCTCAAAAACAGACTAAATAATCAATGGCTCCACTCCCTAACTCGAGTTAACTCAGTTTCTTATTAATTACCATATCGATGTAATGCTACTCGCAGAACCTCATCTTACAAATAAATATAATTTTCAAATTCGACGCTATCTATTCTACAACACGAATCACCCAGACGGGAAAGCTCATGGAGGCACTGGGATTCTGATTAGAAATCGCATGAAGCACTGCTTCCACAATAGCTTCGCCACTAACTTCATGCAAGCTACATCAATAGATGTGCAAATGGATTCCCGATCTTTAAAGCTTGCCGCCGTATACTGTCCTCCTCGGTTCACAATATCAGAATCCCAATTCATGGAATATTTCAACTCTCTGAGCGAACAATTTATAGCAGCAGGAGACTTCAATGCCAAGCACACGCACTGGGGATCTCGACTTGTGACTCCTAAGGGCATGATACAATTATATAATATAATATAATATAATATTATATAATTGTATCATGCCTAAAAGAAGGCAGTTGTACAATGCAATAATAAAAGCAAGCAACAAGCTAGACTGTGTGTCACCTGGGACACCTACATATTGGCCAACAGATCCTAGAAAACTGCCAGACTTGATAGATTTTGCAGTCACAAAAAACATTCCTCGCAGCCTGATAAGTGCCAACTCCTTACCAGATCTATCGTCCGATCACTCGCCTGTACTTCTTCATCTAAATCTTCATCCAGTTGCGGTAGATAAACCATTCAGACTAACAACGAAAAAAACCAGTTGGCTTAAGTACAAAAAATATATAAGTTCGCACATTGAGTTGAATCCACGTCTGAATGACGAAGCTGATATCAACTTATCCACAAACACTCTGGAATCCGTCTTGGTCGCAGCAGCTCGCGTATCAACTCCACAAACGCAAAAAACATCGTACAATAATAGATACACGAACGTTGAAATAGAGCAGCTCGTTCTAGCAAAGCGGCGCTCACGGCGAGAATGGCAATCCAACAGATTACCAACCGCAAAACAAAGGTTAAAAGACGGTACAGAGAGACTCTCAGCTGCACTTCGTCATGAAGAAGAAGGGTCGCAAAAACATTACATAGAACAGTTTTCCCCAATGAGCTCCAAGTTCCCACTTTGGAGAGCACACTCATCTCTCTGCGCACCAATCGAATCTGCAATGCCAATAAGGACATCCACAGGCAACTGGGCTCGAAGCGACGAAGAAAGAGCCGTCAGATTCGCAGAGCATCTTCAAAATGTATTTCAGCCCAACACATCATCAAACGGGACCTCACTGCCAGCAACATCAGATATCGACACATCAACGTATGAACCTATTGTATTTAGGCCACATGAGTTACTCAAAATCATAAGCGAACTCAACCCAAAAAAATCTCCAGGATGCGACCTAATATCACCAAAAATGATTATTGATTTTCCTTTCTGTGCTGTTCGAGCTATTTGCCAGCTCTTCAATGCAATAACGAGACACGGACACTTTCCAGAGAGATGGAAAAAGTCGATAATTATAATGATACCAAAACCTGGCAAAGATCGCACAATCGCTTCATCATATAGACTAATTAGTTTACTAACGTGTCTATCAAAACTCTTTATCTACACTGCGGACATCCCAACGAGCAGGAATCTAACCACATCCACTTTTGCAGATGACACAGCGATCCTAAGCCGCGCGAGATGCCCCAAGCAAGCAACGGCGCAACTTGCTACACATCTGGTGGCAGTGGAGAAATGGCTATCCGACTGGCGAATCAAAGTTAGCGAACAAAAATGCAAACCCGTAACGTTCACTCTTAACAGGCAAGACTGCCCTCCACTTACTCTTAACAACACAGTGGTTCCGATAACAAATGAAGTAACATATCTTGGCGTACACCTCGATAGACGGCTTACCTGGCGCAGCCACATTGAAGCCAAAAGAACGCATTTAAAGCTCAAAGCCAACAGCCTCCACTGGCTTATCAATAGCCGTTCGCCCCTTAGCTTGGACTACAAGGTACTCCTACATAACACCGTCTTGAAACCAATCTGGATGTACGGCTCCCAGTTGTGGGGGAATGCCAGTAACAGCAGTGTGGATATAATGCAACGAACTCAATCAAAAATTCTTAGAACCATCACCGGGGCACCGTGGTACGTTCGGAATGAAAACATTCAAAGGGACCTTCACATACCACTCGTCAGAGAAGAGATAGCACAAATCAAAACAAAGTACTACAACAGGCTATCAGTACATCCAAATCATCTCGCGAGAGCCCTCACGCGAGTTTCCAGCAGTTCTCGTATTCGCCGCAACGACCTCCCAATCCAGCGCCAATTATTAGGACCACGTAGTCTCTATTCAGTTCAAAACAAACTGTTAGATATTGTATTATTTTAAGATTTGCAACCTTATTGTTAGACTTATAAAGAGTGATCCAATAAAAACAAACTAAGTTTAAAAAAAAAAAAAAAAAACATGAGTCAAAAAATGTATTTAAAGTAGAATAAAATTTTTTTAAAGTGACATTAAGATCCGTGCACGCCAGAATATCAGACCAGTCAAATGTATCGATAAGGCTTTTGAGTTTCTGAAAATCAGCTTTACGGACACAGCGAATCTTAACAGCGTGGGGTGATATGGATCCTCTGGGGTTGAAAGGGGAAAAGCTCTGGAGAGAGCAGTACCATCAGGATCAGATACAAAACATAAGTCTAAAAGCCGACCTAGCGAATTTCTAACATGATTGATCTGACCTAGGGACATGTCAAACATGCCCGCGGTGAAGTCATGGTAAGTTATAAGTGACAAAGATGGTGAGTTATCGACGTTGAACCACTTTAATTCTGGGATATTAAAGTCGCCCACCGCTACGAGTTGGTCACGATCCGTCCTAAGATTAGATACATATCGAATGGCGGACAAATGCTGCCAATATGTAGGCGGTTCAGACATAGGAGGTATATATGAACATGTGATGTATAAAGCTTTAACGGACATAGTGACTTTAACGCAAATAAATTCTATGTCACCAAACTCTTGGGATTTCACCTCTTCAGAAGCAAGACCTCCTCTTTGCTGAGATCGATCCCGTCTAAAGGTGGTGTACTTACTTGGAAAAACTTCAGAGCTAAAGATCTCCGGATTTAACTAAGTTTCTGTAAATGCTATTATATGGGATGCAAAGAAAGAACCATCAGAATATAGCTTGGGGAGTTTGATAAGTAGCCCCCTAGTATTCTGATAGGTAAGAGTTAGTGAGGAAACTAGTTTTTTGGGTTAGTGGCCAAAGAAGAGGTGGAGGGTTGGTCAGTGGTCCCGATATTGGGAACTTCACTGAACTAGGCTGATGTTCTTGGACGAAAAGATTCTCTGGCCAAAAACTGGGAGAACAAATCGTCTTGAACATCAGCGCGGGCACACGAATCTTGAAAGAAGACGTGCGCCGTGTATAATTATATTTAAATTGAGTTATGTCCTTCACCTTTATATCGGCTTTTGTTTTGGCTTTGATATAAGCCGAGATATCAATCTCTGAAGTATCAGGGGCAAGCCGAGAAACAAATATATGTTTCGATGGAGGAATCACCTGTAAGGGTTTTGATGTCGCAGGTACGAGAACTGTAGCATCAGTCGGTGCCGGTGGTCCGGACTGTAGAATACCCTTTTGGGTGACTCTAATGGGGGTTTCGTTCCCTAGGACCTGTGGCATCACTTGAAGGGATGCCATGGCGGACATATCAGACAATTGCTCATTATCCCTGAGAAATTCTGACGAATTTTTCTCAGTTCTAGCCCTTGGGGTGGCCAGAGATATAAGCGGCTGCATTTATGTCGGCTGAGCAGGCTGAGGCGGATCAGAAACAGCGGATTTCTTACGCTTAGGGGACTCATTTAGCAGCTGAAGGCCACTAAACTGAGTGTCAAGCGCACAGAGTTGGTCATTGACTTTACGAAAACCAGTGATCAACTCTTTAAATCCATTTTTGGTCTGTCTCATGAACGACCTCATTTCGCCTTGGACAGCACGACAATTTTCGCAACAATAGTGTATACCCGACCTACGGGAAATGGCATCCGAAACTGAGGCAGTGAATCCGGCACACTTGGCGTGCACGACGTTTTCACATAACCAGCAATGGATGGTAGGTTGGGATGCGGAAATTGTCTTGTTACAAGACTTAAGAGCGCAGAAAAGTTTAAATTCCATTTTTTTTTTTTTTTGAAATTAATTAAACAAAAATTAATATATAAAAAGTTAAAGAACACAATACCTTGAACCACTGTGCCAAATAGGGAGCCGAAGCGGGAGCTTTGAAAAGTGCAGAAGAGAAACAGAAATAGAGATAAGCCGGGGAAGAAGCAAAGCTGAGCTAAGCTTGGAATTGAAATTATTTAATTTATTAATTCGACTCCAAATATAACACAGCACTCGCGAAGCGATATGGTTTAAGCTTAAGATTCACAATAAATGTATGCAATTGATTAAGTGAGTAAACACCGGTTTACCAATATTTATAATAAAACGCAGTGCGCACAAAAAAAACACGACCGTTCGCTTAAGAGAAAGAGAAGGAAGTGTGACTATTGTGAGATTATTAGCCAGTTGGGTTGTTGCCTGCGTTGGGCATCTGGAGCGACTAAGGATAGCGGTATCATCGGCGAACGTTGACGTTGTTAGTTGTACGCTCGTAGGAATATACGCAGTATACAAAACATACAGACACGGCCGAGTGCGCTTCCTTGTGGAACTCCAGCTTCGATGGTGTAGTCGCCCGAAGTAGCTGCGTTGCATCTCACTGAGAATACCCTATTGTACTCTGATTCCAGTAGCTTGTGGGTGTATGTTGGCAAATACGTCTTAATTTTGTGCATGAGTCCGATGAGCCAAACTCGGTCGAAAGCTTGAGATACGTCGAGGAAAATAGCGCTGCAGTATTCTCGCTGTTCAAAGGCTGAGCGTATTTCGGATGTTAATCTGTTCACTTGTTCGATGGTTCCATGGTTTCTTCGAAAGCCAAATTGGTGTTCCGGGATAATATTGCAAGCTTCCAGATGTGGTATTATGCGAGTTAACAAGCATTTTTCAAACAATTTAGACAAACAAGATAGAAGGCTTATTGGTCTGTATGATGACGGAATTGTGTGGTCTTTTCCAGGCTTCGGTATTATTAAAATGATGGATTTCTTCCACTTTTTTGGGAAATATCCAAGATTAATGATTCCATTAAATAGTTTGCAGACGACCTCTATAGCGCATTTTGGAAGTTCGATCAGCATCTTTGGGGTCAATAGGTCACCACCGGAAGCCTTTTTTGGTTTTAGCCCTCTTATGCCTTTTTCGATTTCGTTCGGCCGGAATGAAGGTGCGGCTGACTTAGGGGAGGACTCTGGCTGAACTTCTGGCAGGAGGAATGAATTTGAGGCTGGGTTTGGCTGGAAGACACTTTGGAGATGTGTGGCGAATGTTTCAGCTCGGCCTTCGTCGCTGCGAGCCTGCGAGCATCCCGTAGAGTTTCTTATCGGGGTGGTCGTTTCAATTAGGGCGCTAAGATTTGGGTGGGCCCTCCACAGGGGGTACTTTGTGTTGGCAAGAGATTTTGGATGTACCTCAGCTGTGCATTTTCTTCCTGTTGGTGAAGAGCCTGGTCGAGTGATCGGGTTGCTTCCTTAAGGCGTTGTTTTGAAGCTGGTGATCTGCTGTTTTGCCAATCACGACGTGTGCGCCTCTTTTCTCGCACGAGCTGTTTGATTTGCTGATTAGATTTGAAGTGTTTGTTTCGGTCTACCTCTTTCCTATGAGGAGTAGAGATTTTAGCTGCCGCAACGAGTAATTCTTCCAGGGCGCTCGTAGTGTAGTCGATGTCCGATTCCATGTTAAATTCTTAGGACCACGTAGTCTCTATTCAGTTCAAAACAAACTGTTAGATATTGTATTATTTTAAGATTTGCAACCTTATTGTTATACTTATAAAGAGTGATCCAATAAAAACAAACTAAGCTTAAAAAAAAAACAAGAAAGGAAAGCTAACTTCGGTCGGAGCCGAAGTTGATATACCCTTGCAGTTAAAACCGGATATATATCGCAAACATCGGATATAGTTGGCCGATCCTAATGAAATTTGGTAGGTTAGATGAACTGACCAAACCAAAACTAGAATCTGTACCAAGTTGCAGCTTTCTATCTTCAAAAACAAAAGTTGGATCAATTCCGATCCTTCAGTTATATGGCAGCTATAAGATATAGTCGGCCGATCCTTATGAAATTTGGTAGGTTGGATCAACTGACCAAAAATGGAAAAAGCTCTCTATTTTTAAAAACACGAAAGTTGGGTCATTTCCGATCGTTCAGTTATATGTCAGCTATAGGATATAGTCGGCCGATCTTTATGAAATTCGGCACGTCGTATTATTTTGCCAAAAATAGCTTTCATATGAAATTTGAACTCTCTAACTCTAAAAACACCAAAGTTATACCATTTCCGATCAATCAGTTATATGGCAGCTATAGGATATAGTCGACCGATCCGGGCCGTTCCGACTTATATACTGCGTGCAAAGAAAAGAAGGGTGTGTGCAAAGTTTCAAGTCGATAGCTTTAAAACTGAGAGACTAGTTCGCGTAGAAACAGACAGACAGACAGACGGACAGACGGACAGAAGGACAGACGGACAGACGGACATGCTCATATCAACTCAGGAGGTGATCCTGATCAAGAATATATATACTTTATAGGGTCGGAGATGTCTCCTTCACTGCGTTGCACACTTTTGGACAAAATTATAATACCCTCTGCAAGGGTATAAAAAACATGAGTCAAAAAATGTATTTAAAGTAAAATGAAATTTTTTTAAAGTGACATTAAGATCCGTGCACGCCAGAATATCAGACCAGTCAAATGTATCGATAAGGCTTTTGAGTTTCTGAAAATCAGCTTTACGGAAACAGCGAATCTTATTTACCACGCTCGGAGACATCTGATCGATACCAGGAGTGGTTTCGATTGAGACCTCCAGCGTGGGGTGATATGGATCCTCTGGGGTTGAAAGGGGAAAAGCTCTGGAGAGAGCAGTACCATCAGGATCAGATACAAAACATAAGTCTAAGAGCCGACCTAGCGAATTTCTAACATGATTGATCTGACCTAGGGACATGTCAAACATGCCCGCGGTGAAGTCATGGTAAGTTGCCCACCGCTACGAGTTGGTCACGATCCGTCATAAGATTAGAGACGTATCGAATAGCGGACAAATGCTGCCAATATGTGGGCGGTTCAGACATAGGAGGTATATATGAACATGTGATGTATAAAGCTTTCACGGACATAGTGATTTTAACGCAAATAAATTCTATGTCACCAAACTCTTGGGATTTCACCTCTTCAGAAGCAAAAGTAGAGTCTACCGAAATGAGGACTCCACCTCCTCTTCGCTGAGATCGATCCCGTCTAAAAGTGGTGTACTTACTTGGAAAAACTTCGGAGCTAAAGATCTCCGGATTTAACCAAGTTTCTGTAAATGCTATTATATGGGATGCAAAGAAAGAACTATCAGAATATAGCTTGGGGAGTTTGCTACGTAGCCCCTAGTATTCTGATAGGTAAGAGTTAGTGGGGAAACTAGTTTTTTGGGTTAGTGGCCAAAGAAGAGGTGGAGGGTTGGTCAGTGGTCCCGATATTGGGAACTTCACTGAACTAGGCTGATGTTCTTGGACGAAAAGATTCTCTGGCCAAAAACTGGGAGAACAAATCGTCTTGAACATCAGCGCGGGCACACGAATCTTGAAAGAAGACGTGCGCCGTGTATAATTATATTTAAATTGAGTTATGTCCTTCACCTTTATATCGGCTTTTGTTTTGGCTTTGATATAAGCCGAGATATCAATCTCTGAAGTATCAGGGGCAAGCCGAGAAACAAATATATGTTTCGATGGAGGAATCACCTGTAAGGGTTTTGGTGTCGCAGGTACGAGAACTGTAGCATCAGTCGGTGCCGGTGGTCCGGACTGTAGAATACCCTTTTGGGTGACTCTAATGGGGGTTTCGTTCCCTAGGACCTGTGGCATCACTTGAAGGGATGCCATGGCGGACATATCAGACAATTGCTCATTATCCCTGAGAAATTCTGACGAATTTTTCTCAGTTCTAGCCCTTGGGGTGGCCAGAGATATAAGCGGCTGCATTTATGTCGGCTGAGCAGGCTGAGGCGGATCAGAAACAGCGGATTTCTTACGCTTAGGGGACTCATTTAGCAGCTGAAGGCCACTAAACTGAGTGTCAAGCGCACAGAGTTGGTCATTGACTTTACGAAAACCAGTGATCAACTCTTTAAATCCATTTTTGGTCTGTCTCATGAACGACCTCATTTCGCCTTGGACAGCACGACAATTTTCGCAACAATAGTGTATACCCGACCTACGGGAAATGGCATCCGAAACTGAGGCAGTGAATCCGGCACACTTGGCGTGCACGACGTTTTCACATAACCAGCAATGGATGGTAGGTTGGGATGCGGAAATTGTCTTGTTACAAGACTTAAGAGCGCAGAAAAGTTTAAATTCCATTTTTTTTTTTTGAAATTAATTAAACAAAAATTAATATATAAAAAGTTAAAGAACACAATACCTTGAACCACTGTGCCAAATAGGGAGCCGAAGCGGGAGCTTTGAAAAGTGCAGAAGAGAAACAGAAATAGAGATAAGCCGGGGAAGAAGCAAAGCTGAGCTAAGCTTGGAATTGAAATTATTTAATTTATTAATTCGACTCCAAATATAACACAGCACTCGCGAAGCGATATTGTTTAAGCTTAAGATTCATAATATATGTATGCAATTGATTGAGTAAACACCGGTTTACCAATATTTATAATAAAACGCAGTGCGCACAAAAAAAACACGACCGTTCGCTTAAGAGAAAGAGAAGGAAGTGTGACTATTGTGAGATTATTAGCCAGTTGGGTTGTTGCCTGCGTTGGGCATCTGGAGCGACTAAGGATAGCGGTATCATCGGCGAACGTTGACGTTGTTAGTTGTACGCTCGTAGGAATATACGCAGTATACAAAACATACAGACACGGCCGAGTGCGCTTCCTTGTGGAACTCCAGCTTCGATGGTGTAGTCGCCCGAAGTAGCTGCGTTGCATCTCACTGAGAATACCCTATTGTACTCTGATTCCAGTAGCTTGTGGGTGTATGTTGGCAAATACGTCTTAATTTTGTGCATGAGTCCGATGAGCCAAACTCGGTCGAAAGCTTGAGATACGTCGAGGAAAATAGCGCTGCAGTATTCTCGCTGTTCAAAGGCTGAGCGTATTTCGGATGTTAATCTGTTCACTTGTTCGATGGTTCCATGGTTTCTTCGAAAGCCAAATTGGTGTTCCGAGATAATATTGCAAGCTTCCAGATGTGGTATTATGCGAGTTAACAAGCATTTTTCAAACAATTTAGACAAACAAGATAGAAGGCTTATTGGTCTGTATGATGACGGAATTGTGTGGTCTTTTCCAGGCTTCGGTATTATTAAAATGATGGATTTCTTCCACTTTTTTGGGAAATATCCAAGATTAATGATTCCATTAAATAGTTTGCAGACGACCTCTATAGCGCATTTTGGAAGTTCGATCAGCATCTTTGGGGTCAATAGGTCACCACCGGGAGCCTTTTTTGGTTTTAGCCCTCTTATGCCTTTTTCGATTTCGTTCGGCCGGAATGAAGGTGCGGCTGACTTAGGGGAGGACTCTGGCTGAACTTCTGGCAGGAGGAATGAATTTGAGGCTGGGTTTGGCTGGAAGACACTTTGGAGATGTGTGGCGAATGTTTCAGCTCGGCCTTCGTCGCTGCGAGCCTGCGAGCATCCCGTAGAGTTTCTTATCGGGGTGGTCGTTTCAATTAGGGCGCTAAGATTTGGGTGGGCCCTCCACAGGGGGTACTTTGTGTTGGCGAGAGATTTTGGATGTACCTCAGCTGTGCATTTTCTTCCTGTTGGTGAAGAGCCTGGTCGAGTGATCGGGTTGCTTCCTTAAGGCGTTGTTTTGAAGCTGGTGATCTGCTGTTTTGCCAATCACGACGCGTGCGCCTCTTTTCTCGCACGAGCTGTTTGATTTGCTGATTAGATTTGAAGTGTTTGTTACGGTCTACCTCTTTCCTATGAGGAGTAGAGATTTTAGCTGCCGCAACGAGTAATTCTTCCAGGGCGCTCGTAGTGTAGTCGATGTCCGATTCCATGTTAAATTCCGGGGCTAGTTCTATGTGGGCACTCACATACTTTTTGTATTTTAGCCAGTTCGTTTGTGGCGTCGTCAGGCTGAAGGGGTGTTCGGTTATTTCTGGGCTTTGAAGAAGCGTTAGAAGCACAGGCGAGTGGTCTGATGATAAGTCCGAGACTGCTTTGGCACTTATTAGATTGCGAGGTATGTTTTTTGTCACTGCAAAATCAATAAGATCAATAAAATCAATAAATGTTGGCCAGTATGTGGGACTTCCAGGGGAAACGTAGTCCAGTTTATTTTTCACATTTATAATTGCATTGTACAATTGTCTTTCTTTGGGAGTCACTAGACGTGATCCCCAGTGCGTATGTTTGGCGTTGTAGTCTCCTGCGGCTATAAATCGGTCCCCAAGTGAATTGTAGAAGTCCATAAATTGTCCTTCCGAGATTGCGAAACGAGGAGGGCAGTAAACGGCAGCGATTGAAAGGATTCCGTTGCTTGACTGAATTTTTATGGATGTGGCCTGCAAGAAGTTTGTTGCAAACCTTTTGTGAAAGAGGTGTTTAATGCGTTCTCTGATTAGAACTCCAGTTCCGCCGTGGGCTTTCCCATCTGCATGATCTGTGCGGTAGATTGTGTAGCCTCTTATATGAAAGTTGTATTTGCTTGTAAGATGCGTTTCCACCAGTAGCATAACGTCAATATGGTTTTCGGTCAAGAATTGTGACAATTCTAGATAATGCCGTGAGACACCATTGGCGTTCCACATTGATATTCGTAGCGCCTGCATAGATTATTTAGACTGTTGTGCTACGAGCAGCTTTGTTGGATACTTTGTTGGAAGGTAAGCATCATAGTTTCCGTTTTGCTGTGTGGCTGTTCTGGGGCCTGTTGAGCGCTTTGAGAGTTAGGCTAAATTGGAATTTCCCTTCCAGATCGTAGAGCATCGGCATAGGAGAAGCCGTTGGTGGTGTTTAGTGGACCGAATGAGGATCTCGCAGCTTTGGCGAAGAAGACGTCTGGCGTGGTTTTTGACGCAATGTACGCATTCTGTGGATTTTGGTTGCGCGTTGCGGTCGCTTGACGCATGCGACTCTTTAACTCCTTACACACCATACATCCTTTATAGTTTGCCGTATGGCTGCCTCCGCCGTTTCCACATTTCTTCACGGTAATGTCCTTTATTGTAGTGCAGCAAGCGGACTTGTGGGCGTCCCCGCAGACTACACAGACAGCCCGAAGTGTGCAGTAAGACCTTGTGTGTCCATACTCTTGACAGTTAGTGCATTGCACTGGACCGTTGCGTTTATGTGGCTCTTCAACAGTGATTTTCCGATGCAAAAGATATTGCTGGTTGTAGATTGGGTGGACTTCGTTCTTCTTCAGCGACCTGCTTTCTGGCTCGAGCTCGAACTTGAAGAGGGGTTGTGGCTTTTTATCTTTATTTAGAATGTTAATAAAATTCTTGGCGGCGAAGCCCTTTTCTTTAAGGGCGGTTTTTATTTCCTCGGCGGTAACATCAGGTTCTATTCCCTTTACTACCACTTGTAGGCCCTTACTGCTTTTCAGCTGGTACGTGTAATAGTTTTTCTGTACAGTGTCCAGATATTTGGACACGATTCGGAGGTGCTCTTCAGACTTGGTTTGCACCTTTGTTTCATGGATGTTCCCTTTGATAAGCGGAACAACATGAAAGTTGTCACCGTTCCCGATCAACGACGCAATTTTGTTGACCAGGGCACTCGAGCTTTTTTCCCTAATATAGATTGGAGGGGGCTTGGGTTTTTTTGCAGTGTCTTGGGCTGGTTGGTTTTCCTCAACCTCCGCCAGTAGGGCAAATCTGTTAGTAGTGGATCTGTCTTGTTCTTTATCGATATTCAGGACACGGTTAATTTTTGTTTTGTTGCCTGCCGGATTACTCTGCGGGCTAAGCTTGCGCTTAATTTGGATGTAGCGATCCATTCCAGTCTGTGTGGCCGTTACCGCTTTGGCACTTTCCGAGGTTGTTGTTTTTGTACTCGCTGTAGTCGTTGACGTCGCGGTACTTTGAATTGTAGTGGTTGTCGCTGTGGTTGCAGAAATTGTAGCACTGCTTGTTGTTGGTGCGAAATTTGTTTCCGATATTGGAGGGGGCGTTTTACACTGCGAACTCTATGACGCGGGAGTCGGAGTGAGCAGAGCGGGTGAGCAAGACCGTGCCCTTTGGGTTTCAGCGGTCAGTAAAGCCGGGTTTGCTCTTAATCGCCGACTTTTCCACTTCGGTATCGCGAGTTGAAAAGTAGGAGTAGAAGCCGTTGCTTTGGTTCACTGAAGTTCTACGCCCGCTTTTGATCGTTGCTCAATGAGCTCATTGCGTGGCTCTTATTTTTTTTGAACAATGCACTAGTTTTGGTTTAGCACATCACAACTGTTATAAAAAGCTTGTTTGTCGCTTTTAGTAAATTGTAGTTCAGCGTCTTTTTGTTTATATTGGGTTGCCCCAGTTTTTTGATTAGCTGTATTATGGTCCAGTTTTCCCGGAGCTCGGACAAAGCACGTCCGCTCAGTTCGCAGTTCGATTCGAATCTGATGATTCTGATGAGGGTTAATGATTGGGAGCAAATAAAATTCAACCAAGAGCCACTAATGAGAGCAGATGAAGGACAAACTGAATTGAATATCAAATTTCAAGAACGTTTGAACGAACTTGTAAACGTAATGAGTCAAATTAAAAAATTTGAAACAAACAAAGAAACACACTTTTTGGAATCATTTAGGCTAAAAACAGAATCATAATCACGGATTTGGAAAATATCCTATTGGGCCTAACCCCAGCAAAAGTAAACATTGTAAGTCCGGCAAATCTAGATAGCTCTGACATTGGCGAAGTATCTAGTATAAGTGTTTTCCAAAACTCCGATAGTATTCAATTCCTTATTAAATTCCCTAGCCCTAAACTCGTATGTAAGAAGATAACGGTCTATCCGGTTCAGCACCACAACAAGATCCTAGACTTTGAAAGTGGAAACTTGATCGTTGAGTGCGCAAGACAAAACATCAAAATCGGGTACTGCAAGACGATGGTCGGCGCCACCTTCTGCAGGGAGCTCCAAAATGGCACTTGTGCCCAGCTCCCAGGGACTTGTGTACGCTCCCAGGTCATCTGGATCCCGTTACAGTTATAGATCACGGCACCCTCATGTGCAACGAGTACAACATGACTATAACCGACGACCAGGGACGGGACCAAAAAATATCTGGAACCTACTCGGTAACCTATTCTGACAGGATAGGTCTCAACGGAACTTGGTTCGTTAATCAGCTGGGATCGCCCGGAGCCCGGGCAGAACACTCGTGCAACGAGGGATCGTCACCGGTTACCAACTGCTGACCACGCACTTTTTCGACAGCACTGCGACCAGGCAATAGCCTCAAGCTGCAGCCTGATCAGACCCTTAAATAAGTGTTAAATTTGTACTCCACAACCATAGTTGTGCTCTAATTAATTATTAACAACTTAATCATTTGTAACCCAACTTTAACCTTTACCTTAACAGGTTTACAAAAAATAAAGTAATAATAAAATAACTCAATCGGTTTATTATTTAACTCTTGCCTAAACAGGCTTAAGGAAAATAATTAAACAAATATAATAGCTCACACTTATTAATAACTTACATATCTTGAAAAATCTAAACTACTGCAATTTTTGTTTAAATATTTAAGTAAAAGTTTGATCCTCTTGTCGAGACGTGGAGTGCCTGGCGACCCCCCTGCCGAGGCCTGGAGTGCCCGGTTAATCCCGCTGCCGAGGACCGGAGTGCCCGGCCGATCCCCCTGCAGCCCAGTTTTCAGAGTTTTTTTTAAGATTGTGAGGCACCTTGAAGACTTTGTTGAAGCGAACAGATATTTCAACGGCACACATGAGTCGGACCATGTATGTTTAAGATTTTAAGCCTCTAAAAAAATTTGTCTACTGTCAGTGTTCCGAAAGCGCTGCGTCAGAATTAATATAATTTATTTATATTTTATTTTATACCGACGTATATATCGGTGCATGCCAGAATATCGGACCAATCAAATGTATCGATAAGACTATTAAGTTTGTGAAAAACAGCCTTACGAAAACCGCGAATCTCATTTACCACGTAAAGAAACTTTTGATCGATACCAGAAATGGTTTCAATTGAAATCTCAAGCCTAAGTTGATATCTGCAGTTGAAAGGGCAAAACTCTAGAAAGAGTGGTTCCATCAGGATCAAGTACAAAACATATGTCTAATAAGTATTTGTTCAAAAATAACTTATTAAAGACATGAAACACAATAAATATTATCTATTGTGTAATAATCTAATAACTTCAATAATAATAAGCAAAGCAAATCTTTGGCTCATTTATCATATTGGTATTTGTTGAAATATTGCTCTCTTTTCAGGATGTTAAATATAAGCTTGAGAGAAATGTTTCTCTTAAGTGTCACTGCTGGCTGGAGTATCTTAATATCTGCAACGAAGTAGATAACCTACAAAATCCGACGAATTCGAAAACTAAACAAAGAGTAGTAGTATTCGGATATAATTGTATATTTTGGGTACTCGGCGGCTCTGATTTTTATTTTGACGTACTCGGTCGATATGAATTTTCGTTTGCCTATATTTGTTTCGGCAAGGCAAAAAAAACTTTAACTACATGGAATACTTGTATTTGGATTACGTGTATATGACGGTTATCTTACAATACCTTCCGAAGACGAGTATGGAGTAACTTGGCAGTATATAAATATGAATATTTTCGTACCGGGCTCTAAAACAGATGAAGATTATATCAGTGACATTATATTTCATATCAAAAAATGGCTTTCAGAGGGAAGCGAAACTGAAGACTTGGAGTGTATCTAATAATAACATTCGTCGCGAACGAGTGTTCATGGAAGGACGGCTGGAATAATAATAAACGAGAGCTTCATCGGCTGCGATTGTGGGTCGACAGGCACTTTACAGTGAAGAGGAGGACCGAGGAGAACGCAGCTTTAGTAGGAAACGCGATTCTCAACTCGGCGGTCGGCGGTCATCGGCGGTGTATCAGTTAACAACCAACTCCCAGCTTAGGCTGAGCAGGCCAATTCCCTTTATAAATATTTACCATTTTTTAGTATAATTATTATTATTACTTATTATTAGTATAATTATTATTATAACAAACTCTTATACCACTCATGTATGGGCCGTTATGGACCGTGGCCTTGTCTCAATGGCTGACAGCCTCGTATGATCGTATGACTTCTGCAAAAGTCCAGGCTACGGTAGAATACAATAGATCGTTGCACTCAGTCACGGATTGTAGGCCAGCGGAAGTTATCCATGCCAGCAGCGACGAAGTCATCTCGGCTATTAGAGCCAAGATTGACAAGGCGCAACAGACCAACCTTGACAGAATCAACACTTCAAGATAAAACAGAGTATTTGAAGTTGGGGAAAAGGTTCTCGTGCGCAATAATAAAAGACTCGGAAATAAACTGACGACGCTCTACTCAGAAGAGCGCATAGAAGCAGATCTAAACACGTCGGTTCTCATTAAAGGGAGGGTGGTCCATAAGGACAATATAAAATAAACATCTACACCATCCATACTCGCCTTTATGTTATAAAGAACTCGATACTACCGCAATCCCCACAGGCTTGCCGTGATACTAATCTTACTGCTGTCTATAGCGAGCACGCTAACCACCGACTCTCTCACGCAAAGTATATTCCGTTATTGGATAGAATGGCCAGGAGCTTAGATTTCCTGGACTCGGCACTCTAGGTTGTGGTAGGCACGGCCGACGCGGAGGACCTCTATAATATTAAAACAAAGGAAGCAGCGCAAGCAATAGGCAGGTTGTAATCAACACAGAAACACATTAACTAACTTTCAGATTTAGTAAATAAAATTCTCAAGGAAAAAAGGGACGGGTTAGTTGACGCCGGCCACCTTTTCGAAACACTTCTAGCCAGGAATAGAATCCTTATTTCAGAGTTACAAAATTGCATGCAAAATTGCAATTGCTTTGTCAAGAACAATATTACAAATATATTTAATCACAACGACCTTAAATCTATCTTTGACGAACAGCTCACGGAGGTCCCCATAGTTAGCCTTATGGCTATATCTAAGATATAAATTTTTTCAATCTAATGTTTTTACATAGTCCAGTATCCTAGAGTTAAGCTTATCTGTAAAAAAAGTCCTGCTCTCCCTTGTCGCACACTACCATACTATGCTACAAATAAGAGACAACATCGTGGCGGAATGCGACGACGGAGTCCTAGCAGTCTCCGATTGCGCTTCTACCAACTTGGCCACATTTTGCAAAAGGCGTCCCATGACACTAACCCACAACTAAACCTTGCGCCAGGCAGCAATCAGCAATCTGAAACCCCTTACAATCGTGGGCGACGGAGTACAATAATAATCGTCAACGAAAAACTTACGAGGATTACCATCGATGACGGTCCCACAGCAACCATGATAGAGACCCACCTTTTTACTTTTGAAAGGATTTGAACCTCAATTACTCTGTGGAAAAGAGCCTGGGAATCGCGGCCTCTCCCTTAACTAACATCACGGGACACGATTACATACTAAGTCAGCCACTACCACAACGAATGAACGAGCACAACCTGCGTCTGATGCAGGAGCTCAAAGACGACGCGTCGGTTGGAGGTGCACCAAGGATTTGGTTCGCCGCGGGAGTTGCCGTCAGCCTCACATTATGCGGCTTGGTCCTGATCCAACAACACTGCAGGCGCAAACGAAAGGCATCCCAATTATGATAGTCCATCGACGAATTGGCTGTCACCGAGGACGGTGTCCAATTTAAGGGGGGAGTAGTTAACAACCAACTCCCAGCTTAGGCTGAGCAGGCCAATTCCCTTTATAAATATTTACCATTTTTTAGTATAATTATTATTATTACAAACTCGTATACCACTCATGTATGGGCCGTTATGGACAGGGGGCCGTTAAAGCTCATGGGCCGACCACTCATTGGCTGACGGCGATCGTATGACTTCTGCAAAAGTCCATGGTTAGCGGTCTGCCACGGGCATGCGGACTTGCATGAGCTTTTGTTAAGTCTTAAGTTAGTTCATATTTGGTATTCAATAAAGCAAGAGCACCAGCTCATACTAATGAAACTCCGGCAAATCCTTTATTAACTAATATACCGACTGAGTCTCTAGGCCAGCGGTATCGAAGGACAGTTCCCTTCCACCATATCTCCTTATCTCAGCATAGGAGCAGTACGGCCAACCGGCTACTAATTATTGGAGACAGCGGCGAGGGACACCACTTCGACCGTTCCCCTCCCCTCACACCCGTTAATTGGCGCCCAACTACTGGATAATATTACAGATTGATCACTCTTCGAATCTCACTCTGAGGAATATAAAATGTAAGTGACTGTGCGCCTAAGATAGCATCCAGGTCAATACGTGATATTGTAATAAATAAAGTGTCTACGAACTCTCCTTACCCTACCATTAAAAAGTCAATAAATATCGACAAAAATTTTACCTACAAACTTGTGGCAGAGCTAGCAATTTAAGTTCAAATTTAAAAAATACAACAAACAATTATTTGAAATATATATTTGTTTGCATTTTTGAGTGGCGATCACGCATAGGAAAACTTGCCCCTCACCTTTTTCCCTTGATTATTCTGTAAAGATACTTGATTTGAACGTGTTTGTTTTGAAAAAAAAACCAGAAATTTTGTGTGATTGCTAAGCTTTTGGCTTCTCTCCAACCAATTCCCAACTGGAGTTTTTCTTGGGATGTATAAATTCTGCGGGTTCACTATTATATTTTCTCTTGCAATTGATTGTGCTTCACCCAACCGTGTAGTGACTCCTCTGAAATAATTTTCCATCGTCGCAAGACCCTGAATTGGCTACAGGTGTTGTCCAACTAAACGTCGTGCGCAAACGCAAATTTTCGCCCTTATTACTGCCGATTAACTTACTCAGCCCCATTTGCGGCCGATGAGTTGGGAATACAGGGAAGTAAAACAGGAAGTGGACAGTGACGATAGTGAAGAAATCGGATTTTATCACACAACGACACAACTAGAATCACCAACAATGAACCCAGAAATGATACAAGCGCTCATAACAAATGCCGTCAATGTCGCACTAACCGCACAGGAGCAGCGCTGGCGAGCAGAAATTGAATCAGTTAGAAACCAGGTCAGCTCGCTAACTGTGCAGGCACCCCAAGTAGAAGTATACGAAAGGGTAACACCGGACCCCACCATAGATTGGGGTAATTTGCGGTAACGCGCGATCACTCCTCACGTCCCATAATACCGTTTTAAATTTCGATGCAATTCTAGCTAGGCTGGATTGCACATACGCGGACAAAACGTCCCTAAGGGTGCTACGCCAGAATTTAGAAATGGTTCGGCAAGGAGATGCCGACCTTATGACATATTATGACGAGGTCGAGAGGAAACTCACCCTCGTTACCAACAAGATAGTCATGTCTCATACTATGGACACGGCAACGATCTTGAATAAGGAGGTTAGGGATGACGCCCTTCATGCCTTCATTGCAGGGCTAAAAAGACCTCTCAAATCACTCGTGCTGCCAGCACAACCTGAGGACCTTCCGTCCGCACTAGCTTTAGCGCGGGAGGCTGAGAACAGCATTGAAAGAAGTGCGTTCCCGGCATCCTACGCGAAAGCCATAGAAGACAAGGCCCCTTTTTATGAGGGCAATAGACGCAACAATAAAGGTCAGGGAAGGCAATGGAAAGCTGAGGATAAAAATCCGCACTTCATTCCTAGGCAGGGCCAAGGTAAGTCTCACGAGGATAACCTATTCCCGAAATGCGAGGATTCTGAAACCATGCACCAGAATAAAGTTCAACCCATGGAAGTAGACCCCTCGACGGCCAAGTTCAGACAAGAGACAAGCTGGAGGAAGCCGCAAAGTAATAACAATTACAAAAGGCAGAACTCGTCCCTCGCCCCGCGAGCAGGAGTGGCATTGGACTTAGGCGACAGCGTAATAAAATACGGAAACGTTACTGGAAAGCTCAAGTTCTTTGACTGTGAAAACGTTAATTTTACCAAAATTGATGACATAGTGGTACCAAATTCGGCGAAAGCCGAATTCAAAAAAGTCATTCTGAAAAGAATAAAGGTGTTTTTGACTTCTAACGATGCGCTAACTTTCAACACCTCTGTCATCGCCACTATTCGAACTAAGAGTGACGAACCCCTCTACTCCAGATTATACCCCTACCCCATGGGGGCAGCAGACTTTGTTAACAACGAAATCAAGGAGCTGCTGAGCAATGGCATAATCAGGCCTTCCAGATCCCCGTACAACAGCCCTGCTTGGGTAGTTGACAAAAAGGGACTGACGATAATGGCATCAGGAAGAAGCGTTTGGTAATTGACTTTAGGAAACTAAACGAGCAAACAATTGCCGAGCGCTACCCTATGCCAAGCATTCCCATGATTCTGGCGAACTTGGGGAAAGCCAAATACTTTACTACCCTAGACTTGAGGTCAGGGTACCATCAGATATACTTGGTTGAGAAAGATCGGGAAAGAACCTCGTTCTCAGTTAATGGAGGGAAATACGAATTTTGCCGACTGCCTTTCGGATTAAAAAACGCAGGTAGCATTTTCCAAAGAGCCATCGATGATGTGCTGCGGGAAGAAATAGGCAAGATATGTTACGTCTACGTCAATGACGTTATCATTTTTCCGAAAACGAAACCGAACATGTTAAGCACATACTAGAGGGGGAACAAAAACAGACCCTGAAAAAGTCAGGGCAATACAAGAGTTCCCCGAACCCAAAACTCTGTTTAGCCTTAGGTCCTTCCTCGGCCTGGCGGGCTATTACAGAAGCTTTATCAAGAATTTTGCCTCCATTGCCAGGCCCCTTACTCACATTCTCAAAGGGCAAAACGGATCGGTCAGTAGAAACATGTCGAAAAAACTTCCTATTACGTTGGATGAAACCCAGCGCAATGCGTTTGACCATCTGCGTAATATCCTGGATGTCATTCTGATGTACCCCGATTTCAAATTACCATTTGACCTAACCACCGACGCTTCAGCCAGTGGAATAGGCGCGGTATTGTCCCAAAACAAGAGGCCCATTACAATGATTTCGCGTACGCTCAAAGATCACGAACTAAATTACGCCACCAACGAAAGAGAATTGTTGGCGATAGTTTGGGCCATAGGCAAACTACAAAACTACCTTTACGGCACTCAGGGGGTTTGGATCTTCACAGACCACCAGCTCCTGACTTACGCGGTATCTGACAAAAACACCAACACTAAAATCAAGCGATGGAACGTGTTATGTATGCGACTGGATTCTCTCGTGGGGCGATCTCGTTCGACTGAAGTCAGTCTTCACTCAATCGTGAGCCACTGCAGATCGAGCTGCAGTCACGGCCATCCATCATTTCCCCGTCATTATAATAACCCCCAGTACTTATTGTTACTTCCATTTTCATTACTGAATTATATTGAATAAATTTAATATATGCTTGCGCATACATAAAATTGGCGACGAGGATGGGATTCTAATCCCCGAGCGTAAGCTAATTAAATTCAGCAATTATCGTACAGGGAGAAAGAGAGACGGAATTGACGGTGACGAGTATTTACCGTACGTCCAATTGCGGTAGTCGTATTATTCTTGGATAAGCGCCGAGCTTTCGGTCAAGCTGAGAAAAGCTCCGGCGAAGAGGTAAAACAAGAAATAAGTGATAATCAATCAACTCCACGAGGGAGTCTCACTGAGAGCGGCTGTACAGTTGAGCCAAATACTACGGCCAGTACGGATAAGCGGAAAGCGGTTTTCCAAACTTGCGGAGTCGCCATGGCGAGAGTTGGAACTCTGGAACCTTTTGACTTGCTAACCCCTGGGAAATGGAAGGCGTATCGAGATCGCTTCGAGCTGTACCTTTTAGCGAATGGCATCGTGGACAAGGATCGGAAGAAGGCGGCGTTTCTTACACTAGCGGGCGCACCCCTTTATGAGTTACTAGTGTCTTTAGCATCACCCAGGCAAGTCAGTGATTTGGAATTAACAGAAGTCTATGCTATATTAACCAGTCACTTGGCACCACGCCAATCGGAGATTGCTGCATTCTACCATTTCCACAAGCGTGATCAACAACCCTACGAGTCCGTCGGTAACTACATGGCCACATTAAGAAGCCTGGCGGTAGGGTGCAATTTCGGGCAGATGCTGGATCGCATGTTGCGGGACCGATTTGTGTGTGGCATGCGCGACGAAGGTCTTCAGCGAAGCCTGCTAGCCGACCCCGAATTGACGGTGCAGCGGGCCATGGAACGAGCCGTCACTAGTGAAGCAGCCGCTGCGAGTGCGTTGTCGATTCGAGGCGACAATATCCGACGCCTCGAGTCTTCGAGCACCGAGTCCATCCACGGAATAAGTTCGAGTTGTGCGGATTGTGGGGGTCGGCACGTCCGTAAGAAGTGCCCGTTCCACAACGCCACTTGTCATTCCTGTGGTCGAACTGGCCACATACGTCGGGTTTGCCGCAGTAACAGTCAAGCTGGGTCAACAAAATCGTCATCTCCTACGCCCAGTAATATGCGTAACAACAGGCCATCGCACGGACGCGTTCATCAAATAGTTCCGGTGGTCAGCCCCAAGAAATCTGTGGCCGTGGTCATCAACGGTCGATCATGCCAGTTCGAAGTGGATTCCGGGTCGCCCGTCACCATCATGAAGGAGTCTTCGTATCGATACATCTGGCCAAATGGTAATCCCGATCTCGTCAAGTGCCACCTAAAGCTAAGCGACTATCAACGTAACCCCATTCCGGTCAAAGGAATCACCGACACGTCAATCCACTACAACAATCGCCGTATCTGCAATCTGCCATTGGTCGTCACGTCCGGCACCGGGACAAACCTTCTAGGATGCAACTGTTTTGAACCCCTCGGAATCCGCATAGAAGGCATTCATGGCGTGCAGTGCGGCAATGGTATCGCGGAAATTCTAAGAAAATTCGACCATTTGTTTTCATCAGAACTTGGCCGGTATACGGGGCCGCCAGTGGCCCTCAAAGTGGACCAGGAAGTTCCGCCGGTCAGACTACCACCGCGTCGAATTTCTTACGCACTCCTCAAGCCATATGAAGAAGAATTGGACCGTCTCTGTGCCCAAGGAATACTTGAACCTGTAGAGTACTCTGAGTGGGCCACTCCGACTGTCCCCATAGTCAAGAAAGATGGTTCCATTAGAATTTGTGGAGATTATAAGTCTACGCTTAACAGAGCGATACAACCGCACTGCCATCAAATTCCTGCAATCAACACGCTATTAGCTTCGATAGAAGGAGGCTCAATTTTCGCAAAAATAGATTTGGCCCAAGCGTATCAACAATTGGTAATAGACGAGAAATCAGCTTTGATGCAAACAATCGCTACTCACAAAGGAGCATTTAAGGTAACAAGACTACAATTCGGAATTTCATCTGCCCCAGGAATATTCCAAAGCTGCATTGAAAGAATACTGCAAAATATACCGGGCGTCCTTCCGTATTTTGACGATATTGTAATTATGGGTAAATCAGAAGAAGAACTTGCGAGTAGATTAGGCGAAGTTCTAGCCCGTATGGACCAGGCAGGATTACGTCTGCGCAAGGACAAATGTCAGTTTGGGGTATCTTCCATCGAATTTCTTGGATTCAAAGTTGACGCTCTAGGCATTAGGCCATCAGCCGACAAAGTTAGAGCCATCCATGAGGCGCCACCACCAAAAGAGAGAAAACAGTTGCAAGCGTTTCTGGGACTGACCAATTTTTATCACTCATTTTTGCCCCAGAAAGCCACCATTGCGGAGCCATTACATAGACTTCTAGACAAGAACGTACAATGGACATGGCGTCCAGAGCACCAAAAAGCATTCGCAGAACTAAAGAATCTGATCGCATCGGATGCGGTCCTAATTCATTACTCTCCGGACCGCCCACTGATCTTAACTCGCGATGCGTCACCATACGGGTTAGGAGCAGTGCTTAGCCACGAAATTGAAGACGGAACACAGAAACCGATTGCGTTTTACTCTCGCACGCTGCCAAAGGCAGAGAGGAACTACTCCCAGATCGACAGAGAAGCGGTAGCCTTGGTCGCAGGTGTCAAAAAATTCCATAACTATTTATATGGAAGAAAGTTCACGCTTATTACAGATCATCGCCCACTGCTTGGAATTTTTGCGACAGAAAAGCCAATCCCTCAAATCATTTCCAACCCGATGATGCGTCGAGCAATATTTTTGAGAGCGTATAAATTCAAGTTGATTCATCAGCCTGGAACAAAAATAAGTAATGCAGATTTCCTAAGCCGCTGCCCAACGTCGGATATACACTATGAGCCTAGAACAGAAAAAGTTTTCATCTGAACTGATCCCACTGTCACCGCGAACACCCTAGCTACCAACACGTCTAAGGATTGCAGCCTCAGAAAGGTGCTCAACTGGGTATTAAGGGGATGGAGTAGTGCTAAAGTTCAGTGTAACGATGACCTGTACCCTTGCTTCGTTCGGCGAAACGAACTGACCAGTAACCAAGGAATATTATTTTGGGGTAATCGAGCAGTTATTCCCTTGACGGACAGGCAGGAAATTCTCTCTGCGTTGCACGCGCACCATCCCGGAATCGTTAGAATGAAGGCTTTAGCCCGCAGTTACGTCTGGTGGCCAGGTTTGGATGCAGATATCGAGAAGGCGGTGAGCCAATGCTTAGCGTGCCAACATACGAGAAATTCCCCCCCACGATCGGACGTACATCACTGGGAGTCTGCCAAGAAACCATGGTCCCGCCTGCACATTGATTTTGCCGGACCTTTCCGAGGGAACACGTTTGTGTTAGTCGTCGACTCTTTTACGAAGTGGCTTGAAGTCTGCCTCGTAAAATCGACATCCGCGTCAGCTGCAATCACCTTCCTTCGGCAACTGTTCGCCACCCATGGCATTCCGGATGAAATCGTGTCCGACAACGGAACTGCTTTCACCTCCGAGGAGTTTATGTTGTTTACAAAAAACAATCGGATCCGTCATATCCGATCCGCGCCGTTCCACCCTGCAACCAACGGACAGGCTGAACGAATGGTTCAAACCACGAAGAGTTACCTGAAGAAACTAGATCGTCAAACAGATGTCAACTTAGCGTTGGCTCGTTTCTTGTTTGACCAGCATACTACGCCCCATTCCGTTACGAAGCATTCGCCAGCGGAGTTACTATTCAATAGGGAGCTCCAGACATTCTTTGACAAATTAAGTCCAGGCGAAAGATCATATGGTAAGATCTGCGATGCCCAAACTAAAAAGTCTTTTGTTACAGGCAGCCCTGTTTGGGTCCGAAACTATGCAAGCGGTCCCAAGTGGCTTGAGGGCCACGTCTCGAAGCGAACGGGACCGATTTCCCATTCGGTGTGTCTCGAGGACGACCGAACAGTCAGGCGACATCTGGATCAGCTGCGATTGCGCAGTCCTTCGCAGCAGCCAACACCAGAGCAGACAGCATCACCAACTTGCTGTTCCACTCCAACCCCAACTGACGCAGTAGCTGGCGGATCCTCAACTCCAGCTGGGCCACAGCGCTTGCCTGAGCAAGACGGGACTGAAGGACCGCCACGCAGATCGGCCCGTGACCGTCGTCGGCCCCAGTTCTACGATCCGTCTGGGTGTTAAGGGGTGTTATGTATGCGACTGGATTCTCTCGTTGGGCGATCTCGTTCGACTGAAGTCAGTCTTCACTCAATCGTGAGCCACTGCAGATCGAGCTGCAGTCACGGCCATCCATCATTTCCCCGTCATTATAATAACCCCCAGTACTAATTGTTACTTCCATTTTCATTACTGAATTATATTGAATAAATTTAATATATGCTTGCGCATACATAAAAGACGGCCTTTATAGACCAAAACAAAGGGAAGGTGTTTTACATGCCTGGGAAGCAAAACATTTTAGCCGATGCACTGTCTCGGCAACACTTGAACAACCTAGTGGATGAGGCTCAGTCCGATGCTGCACCGGTGCATAGTGAGCTTTCGCTCTCATACACCATTGAGACTACGGATAAACCCCTAAACTGTTTCAGAAACCAAATTATTTTGGAAGAGGCAAACCAAACACTTCGGCGAGACTTCATTTTTTTTGGCAATAGAACTCGCCACGTTATTCATTTTAATAACAAAACCCTACTTGTCGAATCTGTAAAAGAAATCATCGTCGTGAACGCGAGATCCACTGCGACTTTCCGACACTAGCTTGTATTCAACACGCCTTGAGGCAGGAGTTCCCTGCAACGAAATTTTGGCACTGTAAAAACTTTTTAACTGACATTACAAATACCAATGAACAGCTGGAAATCGTTTATGCCGAACACAACGGCGCCCACAGGGCTGCGCAGAAAAACGCCAAGCAAATTCTTCGTGACTACTATTTCCCGAACATGTCAAAACTGGCCAGCGAAGTTGTCGCGAATTGCAAGGTCTGCAATAAAGCTAAATACGATCGCCACCCCAAGCGACAGGAGTTAGGAAGCACCCCAATTCCTTCATATGTAGGGGAGATGTTACATATTGACATTTTCTCTACCGACAAAAAGACTTTCCTAACTTGCATCGATAAGTTCTCAAAGTTCGCCATTGTACAGCCCTTATCTTCTAGGGCAATAGTTGATGTACGGGCTCCTATACTCCAATTGGTAGATTTTTAAGGTTCTCGTGCGGGGGGAATTGGGGAAAAGGTTCTCGTGCGCAATAATAAAAGACTCGGAAATAAGCTGACGCCGCTCTACTCAGAAGAGCGCATAGAAGCAGATCTAAACACGTCGGTTCTCATTAAAGGGAGGGTGGTCCATAAGGACAATATAAAATATACATCTACACCATCCATACTCGCACTTATGTTATACAGAACTCGATATACAGAACTCGATACAGAACTCGTGATACTAATCTTACTGCTGTCTATAGCGAGCACGCTAACCACCGACTCTCTCACCCAAAGTATATTCCGTTATTGGATAGAATGGCCAGGAGCTTAGATTTCCTGGACTCGGCACTCTAGGTTGTGGTAGGCACGGTCGACGCGGAGGACCTCTATAATATTAAAACAAAGGAAGCAGCGCAAGCAATAGGCAGGTTGTAATCAACACAGAAACACATTAACTAACTTACAGATTTAGTAAATAAAATTCTCAAGGAAAAACGGGACGGGTTAGTTGACGCCGGCCACCTTTTCGAAACACTTCTAGCCAGGAATCCTTATTTCAGAGTTACAAAATTGCATGCAAAATTGCAATTGCATTGTCAAGAACAATATTACAAATATATTTAATCACAACGACCTTAAATCTATCTTTGACGAACAGCTCACGGAGGTCCCCATAGTTAGCCTTATGGCTGTATCTAAGATATACATTTTTTCAATCTAATGATTTTACATAGTCCAGTATCCTAGAGTTAAGCTTATCTGTAAAAAAAAGTCCTGCTCTCCCTTATCGCACACTACCATACTATGCTACAAATAAGAGACAACATCGTGGCGGAATGCGACGACGGAGTCCTAGCAGTCTCCGATTGCGCTTCTACCAACTTGGCCACATTTTGCAAAAGGCGTCCCACGACACTAACCGACAACTAAACCTTGCGCCAGGCAGCAATCAGCAATCTGAAACCCCTTACAATCGTGGGACCCACCTTTTTACTTTTGAAAGGATTTGAACCTCAATTACTCTGTGGAAAAGAGCCTGGGAATCGCGGCCTCTCCCTTAACTAACATCACGGGACACGATTACATACTAAGTCAGCCACTACCACAACGAATGAACGAGCACAACCTGCGTCTGATGCAGGAGCTCAAAGACGACGCGTCGGTTGGAGGTGCACCAAGGATTTGGTTCGCCGCGGGAGTTGCCGTCAGCCTCACATTATGCGGCTTGGTCCTGATCCAACAACACTGCAGGCGCAAACGAAAGGCATCCCAATTATGATAGTCCATCGACGAATTGGCTGTCACCGAGGACGGTGTCCAATTTAAGGGGGGAGTAGTTAACAACCAACTCCCAGCTTAGGCTGAGCAGGCCAATTCCCTTTATAAATATTTACCATTTTTTAGTATAATTATTATTATTACTTATTATTAGTATAATTATTATTATTACAAACTCGTATACCACTCAAGTATGGGCCGTTATGGACAGGGGGCCGTTAAAGCTCATGGGCCGTTATGGAGCGTGGCCTTGTCTCATTGGCTGACGGCGATCGTATGACTTCTGCAAAAGTCCATGGCTAGCGGTCTGCCACGGGCATGCGGTCTTGCATGAGCTTTTGTTAAGTCTTAAGTTAGTTCATATTTGGTATTCAATAAAGCAAGAGCACCAGCTCATACTAATGAAACTCCGGCAAATCCTTTATTAACTAATATACCGACTGAGTCTCTAGGCCAGCGGTATCGAAGGACAGTTCCCTTCCACCATATCTCCTTATCTCAGCATAGGAGCAGTACGGCCAACCGGCTACTAATTATTGGAGACAGCGGCGAGGGACACCACTTCGACCGTTCCCCTCCCCTCACACCCGTTAATTGGCGCCCAACTACTGGATAATATTACAGATTGATCACTCGTCGAATCTCACTCTGAGGAATATAAAATGTAAGTGACTGTGCGCCTAAGATAGCATCCAGGTCAATACGTGATATTGTAATAAATAAAGTGTCTACGAACTCTCCTTACCCTACCATTAAAAAGTCAATAAATATCGACAAAAATTTTACCTACAAACTTGTGCCAGAGCTAGCAATTTAAATTCAAATTTAAAAAATACAACAAACAATTATTTGAAATATATATTTGTTTGCATTTTTGAGTGGCGATCACGCATAGGAAAACTTGCCCCTCACCTTTTCCCTTGATTATTCTGTAAAGATACTTGATTTAAACGTGTTTATTTTGAAAAAAACCCAGAAATTTTGTGTGATTGCTAAGCCTGTGGCTTCGCTCCAACCAATTCCCAACTGGAGTTTTTCTTGGGATGTATAAATTCTGCGGGTTCACTATTATATTTTCTCTTGCAATTGATTGTCCATCGTCGCAAGACCCTGAATTGGCTACAGGTGTTGTCCAACTAAACGTCGTGCGCAAACGCAAATTTTCGCCCTTATTACTGCCGATTAACTTACTCAGCCCCATTTGCGGCCGATGAGTTGGGAATACAGGGAAGTAAAAACGGAAGTGGACAGTGACGATAGTGAAGAAATCGGATTTTATCACACAACGACACAACTAGAATCACCAACAATGAACCCAGAAATGATACAAGCGCTCATAACAAATGCCGTCAATGTCGCACTAACCGCACAGGAGCAGCGCTGGCGAGCAGAAATTGAATCAGTTAGAAACCAGGTCAGCTCGCTAACTGTGCAGGCACCCCAAGTAGAAGTATACGAAAGGGTAACACCGGACCCCACCATAGAGTGCGGTGTCAAATTAGACATCGTAAAATCGCTCCCAACCTTTAGTGGCAGCCATGACGAATACGTGTCGTGGAGGCAGGCCGCATTAGATGCGTATGAGGTATTCAAGAGATACAAAGGCAGCGAGACCCATTATGAAGCAGTGGTTATTATCAAGAACAAAATTTGCGGTAACGCGCGATCACTCCTCACGTCCCATAATACCGTTTTAAATTTCGATGCAATTCTAGCTAGGCTGGATTGCACATACGCGGACAAAACGTCCCTTAGGGTGCTACGCCAGAATTTAGAAATGGTTCGGCAAGGAGATGCCGACCTTATGACATATTATGACGAGGTCGAGAGGAAACTCACCCTCGTTACCAACAAGATAGTCATGTCTCATACTATGGACACGGCAACGATCTTGAATAAGGAGGTTAGGGATGACGCCCTTCAAGCCTTCATTGCAGGGCTAAAAAGACCTCTCAAATCACTCGTGCTGCCAGCACAACCTGAGGACCTTCCGTCCGCACTAGCTTTAGCGCGGGAGGCTGAGAACAGCATTGAAAGAAGTGCGTTCGCGGCATCCTACGCGAAAGCCATAGAAGACAAGGCCCCTTTTTATGAGGGCAATAGACGCAACAATAAAGGTCAGGGAAGGCAATGGAAAGCTGAGGATAAAAATCCGCACTTCATTCCTAGGCAGGGCCAAGGTAAGTCTCACGAGGATAACCTATTCCCGAAATGCGAGGATTCTGAAACCATGCACCAGAATAAAGTTCAACCCATGGAAGTAGACCCCTCGACGGCCAAGTTCAGACAAGAGACAAGCTGGAGGAAGCCGCAAAGTAATAACAATTACAAAAGGCAGAACTCGTCCCTCGCCCCGCGAGCAGGAGTGGCATTGGACTTAGGCGACAGCGTAATAAAATACGGAAAAGTTACTGGAAAGCTCAAGTTCTTTGACTGTGAAAACGTTAATTTTACCAAAATTGATGACATAGTGGTACCAAATTCGGCGAAAGCCGAATTCAAAAAAAGTCATTCTGAAAAGAATAAAGGTGTTTTTGACCTCTAACGATGCGCTAACTTTCAACACCTCTGTCATCGCCACTATTCGAACTAAGAGTGACGAACCCCTCTACTCCAGATTATACCCCTACCCCATGGGGGCAGCAGACTTTGTTAACAACGAAATCAAGGAGCTGCTGAGCAATGGCATAATCAGGCCTTCCAGATCCCCGTACAACAGCCCTGCTTGGGTAGTTGACAAAAAAGGGACTGACGATAATGGCATCAGGAAGAAGCGTTTGGTAATTGACTTTAGGAAACTAAACGAGCAAACAATTGCCGATCGCTACCCTATGCCAAGCATTCCCATGATTCTGGCGAACTTGGGGAAAGCCAAATACTTTACTACCCTAGACTTGAGGTCAGGGTACCATCAGATATACATGGCTGAGAAAGATCGGGAAAAAACCTCGTTCTCAGTTAACGGAGGGATATACGAATTTTGCCGACTGCATTTCGGATTAAAAAACGCAGGTAGCATTTTCCAAAGAGCCATCGATGATGTGCTGCGGGAAGAAATAGGCAAGATATGTTACGTCTACGTCAATGACGTTATCATTTTTTCCGAAAACGAAACCGAACATGTTAAGCACATACTAGAGGGGGAACAAAAACAGACCCTGAAAAAGTCAGGGCAATACAAGAGTTCCCCGAACCCAAAACTCTGTTTAGCCTCAGGTCCTTCCTCGGCCTGGCGGGCTATTACAGAAGCTTTATCAAGAATTTTGCCTCCATTGCCAGGCCCCTTACTCACATTCTCAAAGGGCAAAACGGATCGGTCAGTAGAAACATGTCGAAAAAACTTCCTATTACGTTGGATGAAACCCAGCGCAATGCGTTTGACCATCTGCGTAATATCCTGGATGTCATTCTGATGTACCCCGATTTCAAATTACCATTTGACCTAACCACCGACGCTTCAGCCAGTAGAATAGGCGCGGTATTGTCCCAAAACAAGAGGCCCATTACAATGATTTCGCGTACCATAGGCAAACTACAGAACTACCTTTACGGCACTCAGGGGGTTCGGATCTTCACAGACCACCAGCCGCTGACTTACGCGGTATCTGACAAAAACACCAACACTAAAATCAAGCGATGGAAGGCCTTTATAGACCAAAACAAAGGGAAGGTGTTTTACATGCCTGGGAAGCAAAACATTTTAGCCGATGCACTGTCTCGGCAACACTTGAACAACCTAGTGGATGAGGCTCAGTCCGATGCTGCCACGGTGCATAGTGAGCTTTCGCTCTCATACACCATTGAGACTACGGATAAACCCCTAAACTGTTTCAGAAACCAAATTATTTTGGAAGAGGCAAACCAAACACTTCGGCAAGACTTCATTGTTTTTGGCAACTCGCCACGTTATTCATTTTAATAACAAAACCCTACTTGTCGAATCTGTAAAAGAAATCATCGTCGTGAACGCGATCCACTGCGACTTTCCGACACTAGCTTGTATTCAACACGCCTTGAGGCAGGAGTTCCCTGCAACGAAATTTTGGCACAAAATTTGAAAAAAAAACTTCGTGACTACTATTTCCCGAACATGTCAAAACTGGCCAGCGAAGTTGTCGCGAATTGCAAGGTCTGCAATAAAGCCAAATACGATCGCCACCCCAAGCGACAGGAGTTAGGAAGCACCCCAATTCCTACATATGTAGGGGAGATGTTACATATTGACATTTTCTCTACCGACAAAAAGACTTTCCTAACTTGCATCGATAAGTTCTCAAAGTTCGCCATTGTACAGCCCTTATCTTCTAGGGCAATAGTTGATGTACGGGCCCCTATACTCCAATTGGTAGATTTTTAAGGTTCTCGTGCGGGGGAATTGGGGAAAAGGTTCTCGTGCGCAATAATAAAAGACTCGGAAATAAGCTGACGCCGCTCTACTCAGAAGAGCGCATAGAAGCAGATCTAAACACGTCGGTTCTCATTAAAGGGAGGGTGGTCCATAAGGACAATATAAAATATACATCTACACCATCCATACTCGCACTTATGTTATACAGAACTCGATACTACCGCAATCCCCACAGGCTTGCCGTGATACTAATCTTACTGCTGTCTATAGCGAGCACGCTAACCACCGACTCTCTCATGCAAAGTATATTCCGTTATTGGATAGAATGGCCAGGAGCTTAGATTTTCTGGACTCGCCACTCTTGGTTGTGGTAGGCACGGTCGACGCGGAGGACCTCTATAATATTAAAACAAAGGAAGCAGCGCAAGCAATAGACAGGTTGTAATCAACACAGAAACACATTAACTAACTTTCAGATTTAGTAAATAAAATTCTCAAGGAAAAAAGGGACGGGTTAGTTGACGCCGGCCACCTTTTCGAAACACTTCTAGCCAGGAATAGAATCCTTATTTCAGAGTTACAAAATTGCATGCAAAATTGCAATTGCATTGTCAAGAACAATATTACAAATATATTTAATCACAACGACCTTAAATCTATCTTTGACGAACAGCTCACGGAGGTCCCCATAGTTAGCCTTATGGCTGTATCTAAGATATACATTTTTTCAATCTAATGATTTTACATAGTCCAGTATCCTAGAGTTAAGCTTATCTGTAAAAAAAAGTCCTGCTCTCCCTTATCGCACACTACCATACTATGCTACAAATAAGAGACAACATCGTGGCGGAATGCGACGACGGAGTCCTAGCAGTCTCCGATTGCGCTTCTACCAACTTGGCCACATTTTGCAAAAGGCGTCCCACGACACTAACCCACAACTAAACCTTGCGCCAGGCAGCAATCAGCAATCTGAAACCCCTTACAATCGTGGGCGACGGAGTAATAATCGTCAACGAAAAACTTACGAGGATTACCATCGATGACGGTCCCACAGCAACCATGATAGAGACCCACCTTTTTACTTTTGAAAGGATTTGAACCTCAATTACTCTGTGGAAAAGAGCCTGGGAATCGCGGCCTCTCCCTTAACTAACATCACGGGACACGATTACATACTAAGTCAGCCACTACCACAACGAATGAATGAGCACAACCTGCGTCTGATGCAGGAGCTCAAAGACGACGCGTCGGTTGGAGGTGCACCAAGGATTTGGTTCGCCGCGGGAGTTGCCGTCAGCCTCACATTATGCGGCTTGGTCCTGATCCAACAACACTGCAGGCGCAAACGAAAGGCATCCCAATTATGATAGTCCATCGACGAATTGGCTGTCACCGAGGACGGTGTCCAATTTAAGGGGG
This sequence comes from Drosophila parabipectinata, assembly GCA_018153455.1. Taxonomy (NCBI): domain Eukaryota; kingdom Metazoa; phylum Arthropoda; class Insecta; order Diptera; family Drosophilidae; genus Drosophila; species Drosophila parabipectinata. The sequence goes on from JAECYA010000114.1 coordinate 1,122,279, forward strand.
AGTAGTTAACAACCAACTCCCAGCTTAGGCTGAGCAGGCCAATTCCCTTTATAAATATTTACCATTTTTTATTATAATTATTGTTATTACTTATTATTAGTATAATAATTATTATTACAAACTCGTATACCACTCATGTATGGGCCGTTATGGACAGGGGGCCGTTAAAGCTCATTGTCTCTTTGGCTGACGGCGATCGTATGACTTCTGCAAAAGTCCATGGTTAGCGGTCTGCCACGGGCATGCGGTCTTGCATGAGCTTTTGTTAAGTCTTAAGTTAGTTCATATTTGGTATTCAATAAAGCAAGAGCACCAGCTCATACTAATGAAACTCCGGCAAATCCTTTATTAACTAATATACCGACTGAGTCTCTAGGCCAGCGGTATCGAAGGACAGTTCCCTTCCACCATATCTCCTTATCTCAGCATAGGAGCAGTACGGCCAACCGGCTACTAATTATTGGAGACAGCGGCGAGGGACACCACTTCGACCGTTCCCCTCCCCTCACACCCGTTAATTGGCGCCCAACTACTGGATAGTATTACAGATCGATCACTCGTCGAATCTCACTCTGAGGAATATAAAATGTAAGTGACTGTGCGCCTAAGATAGCATCCAGGTCAATACGTGATATTGTAATAAATAAAGTGTCTACGAACTCTCCTTACCCTACCATTAAAAAGTCAATAAATATCGACAAAAATTTTACCTACAAACTTGTGCCAGAGCTAGCAATTTAAATTCAAATTTAAAAAATACAACAAACAATTATTTGAAATATATATTTGTTTGCATTTTTGAGTGGCGATCACGCATAGGAAAACTTGCCCCTCACCTTTTTCCCTTGATTATTCTGTAAAGATACTTGATGTGAACGTGTTTATTTTGAAAAAAAAACCAGAAATTTTGTGTGATTGCTAAGCCTGTGGCTTCGCTCCAACCAATTCCCAACTGGAGTTTTTCTTGGGATGTATAAATTCTGCGGGTTCACTATTATATTTTCTCTTGCAATTGATTGTGCTTCACCCAACCGTGTAGTGACTCCTCTGAAATAATTTTCCATCGTCGCAAGACCCTGAATTGGCTACAGGTGTTGTCCAACTAAACGTCGTGCGCAAACGCAAATTTTCGCCCTTATTACTGCCGATTAACTTACTCAGCCCCATTTGCGGCCGATGAGTTGGGAATACAGGGAAGTAAAACAGGAAGTGGACAGTGACGATAGTGAAGAAATCGGATTTTATCACACAACGACACAACTAGAATCACCAACAATGAACCCAGAAATGATACAAGCGCTCATAACAAATGCCGTCAATGTCGCACTAACCGCACAGGAGCAGCGCTGGCGAGCAGAAATTGAATCAGTTAGAAACCAGGTCAGCTCGCTAACTGTGCAGGCACCCCAAGTAGAAGTATACGAAAGGGTAACACCGGACCCCACCATAGATTGGGGTAATTTGCGGTAACGCGCGATCACTCCTCACGTCCCATAATACCGTTTTAAATTTCGATGCAATTCTAGCTAGGCTGGATTGCACATACGCGGACAAAACGTCCCTAAGGGTGCTACGCCAGAATTTAGAAATGGTTCGGCAAGGAGATGCCGACCTTATGACATATTATGACGAGGTCGAGAGGAAACTCACCCTCGTTACCAACAAGATAGTCATGTCTCATACTATGGACACGGCAACGATCTTGAATAAGGAGGTTAGGGATGACGCCCTTCATGCCTTCATTGCAGGGCTAAAAAGACCTCTCAAATCACTCGTGCTGCCAGCACAACCTGAGGACCTTCCGTCCGCACTAGCTTTAGCGCGGGAGGCTGAGAACAGCATTGAAAGAAGTGCGTTCGCGGCATCCTACGCGAAAGCCATAGAAGACAAGGCCCCTTTTTATGAGGGCAATAGACGCAACAATAAAGGTCAGGGAAGGCAATGGAAAGCTGAGGATAAAAATCCGCACTTCATTCCTAGGCAGGGCCAAGGTAAGTCTCACGAGGATAACCTATTCCCGAAATGCGAGGATTCTGAAACCATGCACCAGAATAAAGTTCAACCCATGGAAGTAGACCCCTCGACGGCCAAGTTCAGACAAGAGACAAGCTGGAGGAAGCCGCAAAGTAATAACAATTACAAAAGGCAGAACTCGTCCCTCGCCCCGCGAGCAGGAGTGGCATTGGACTTAGGCGACAGCGTAATAAAATACGGAAACGTTACTGGAAAGCTCAAGTTCTTTGACTGTGAAAACGTTAATTTTACCAAAATTGATGACATAGTGGTACCAAATTCGGCGAAAGCCGAATTCAAAAAAGTCATTCTGAAAAGAATAAAGGTGTTTTTGACCTCTAACGATGCGCTAACTTTCAACACCTCTGTCATCGCCACTATTCGAACTAAGAGTGACGAACCCCTCTACTCCAGATTATACCCCTACCCCATGGGGGCAGCAGACTTTGTTAACAACGAAATCAAGGAGCTGCTGAGCAATGGCATAATCAGGCCTTCCAGATCCCCGTACAACAGCCCTGCTTGGGTAGTTGACAAAAAAGGGACTGACGATAATGGCATCAGGAAGAAGCGTTTGGTAATTGACTTTAGGAAACTAAACGAGCAAACAATTGCCGATCGCTACCCTATGCCAAGCATTCCCATGATTCTGGCGAACTTGGGGAAAGCCAAATACTTTACTACCCTAGACTTGAGGTCAGGGTACCATCAGATATACATGGCTGAGAAAGATCGGGAAAAAACCTCGTTCTCAGTTAACGGAGGGATATACGAATTTTGCCGACTACCTTTCGGATTAAAAAACGCAGGTAGCATTTTCCAAAGAGCCATCGATGATGTGCTGCGGGAAGAAATAGGCAAGATATGTTACGTCTACGTCAATGACGTTATCATTTTTTCCGAAAACGAAACCGAACATGTTAAGCACATACTAGAGGGGGAACAAAAACAGACCCTGTAAAAGTCAGGGCAATACAAGAGTTTCCCGAACCCAAAACTCTGTTTAGCCTCAGGTCCTTCCTCGGCCTGGCGGGCTATTACAGAAGCTTTATCAAGAATTTTGCCTCCATTACTCACATTCTCAAAGGGCAAAACGGATCGGTCAGTAGAAACATGTCGAAAAAACTTCCTATTACGTTGGATGAAACCCAGCGCAATGCGTTTGACCATCTGCGTAATATCCTGGATGTCATTCTGATGTACCCCGATTTCAAATTACCATTTGACCTAACCACCGACGCTTCAGCCAGTGGAATAGGCGCGGTATTGTCCCAAAACAAGAGGCCCATTACAATGATTTCGCGTACGCTTAAAGATCACGAACTAAATTACGCCACCAACGAAAGAGAATTGTTGGCGATAGTTTGGGCCATAGGCAAACTACAGAACTACCTTTACGGCACTCAGGGAGTTCGGATCTTCACAGACCACCAGCCGCTGACATACGCGGTATCTGACAAAAACACTAACACTAAAATCAAGCGATGGAAGGCCTTTATAGACCAAAACAAAGGGAAGGTGTTTTACATGCCTGAGAAGCAAAACATATTAGCCGATGCACTGTCTCGGCAACACTTGAACAGCCTAGTGGATGAGGCTCAGTCCGATGCTGCCACGGTGCATAGTGAGCTTTCGCTCTCATACACCATTGAGACTACGGATAAACCCCTAAACTGTTTCAGAAACCAAATTATTTTGGAAGAGGCAAACCAAACACTTCGGCGAGACTTCATTGTTTTTGGCAATAGAACTCGCCACGTTATTCATTTTAATAACAAAACCCTACTTGTCGAATCTGTAAAAGAAATCATCAACGCCAACGTCGTGAACGCGATCCACTGCGACTTTCCGACACTAGCTTGTATTCAACACGCCTTGAGGCAGGAGTTCCCTGCAACGAAATTTTGGCACTGTAAAAACTTTGTAACTGACATTACAAATACCAATGAACAGCTGGAAATCGTTTATGCCGAACACAACCGCGCCCACAGGGCTGCGCAAGAAAACGCCAAGCAAATTCGTGACTACTATTTCCCGAACATGTCAAAACTGGCCAGCGAAGTTGTCGCGAATTGCAAGGTCTGCAATAAAGCCAAATACGATCGCCACCCCAAGCGACAGGAGTTAGGAAGCACCCCAATTCCTTCATATGTAGGGGAGATGTTACATATTGACGTTTTCTCTACCGACAAAAAGACTTTCCTAACTTGCATCGATAAGTTCTCAAAGTTCGCCATTGTACAGCCCTTATCTTCTAGGGCAATAGTTGATGTACGGGCCCCTATACTCCAATTGGTAGATTTTTAAGGTTCTCGTGCGGGGGGAATTGGGAAAAAGGTTCTCGTGCGCAATAATAAAAGACTCGGAAATAAGCTGACGCCGCTCTACTCAGAAGAGCGCATAGAAGCAGATCTAAACACGCGGGAGGGTGGTCCATAAGTACAATACAAAATAAACATCTACACCATCCATACTCGCACTTATGTTATACAGAACTCGATACTACCGCAATCCCCACAGGCTTGCCGTGATACTAATCTTACTGCTGTCTATAGCGAGCACGCTAACCACCGACTCTCTCATGCAAAGTATATTCCGTTATTGGATAGAATGGCCAGGAGCTTAGATTTTCTGGACTCGGCACTCTTGGTTGTGGTAGGCACGGTCGACGCGGAGGACCTCTATAATATTAAAACAAAGGAAGCAGCGCAAGCAATAGGCAGGTTGTAATCAACACAGAAACACATTAACTAACTTTCAGATTTAGTAAATAAAATTCTCAAGGAAAAAAGGGACGGGTTAGTTGATGCCGGCCACCTTTTCGAAACACTTCTAGCCAGGAATAGAATCCTTATTTCAGAGTTACAAAATTGCATGCAAAATTGCAATTGCATTGTCAAGAACAATATTACAAATATATTTAATCACAACGACCTTAAATCTATCTTTGACGAACAGCTCACGGAGGTCCCCATAGTTAGCCTTATGGCTGTATCTAAGATATACATTTTTTCAATCTAATGATTTTACATAGTCCAGTATCCTAGAGTTAAGCTTATCTGTAAAAAAAAGTCCTGCTCTCCCTTATCGCACACTACCATACTATGCTACAAATAAGAGACAACATCGTGGCGGAATGCGACGACGGAGTCCTAGCAGTCTCCGATTGCGCTTCTACCAACTTGGCCACATTTTGCAAAAGGCGTCCCACGACACTAACCCACAACTAAACCTTGCGCCAGGCAGCAATCAGCAATCTGAAACCCCTTACAATCGTGGGCGACGGAGTACAATAATAATCGTCAACGAAAAACTTACGAGGATTACCATCGATGACGGTCCCACAGCAACCATGATAGAGACCCACCTTTTTACTTTTGAAAGGATTTGAACCTCAATTACTCTGTGGAAAAGAGCCTGGGAATCGCGGCCTCTCCCTTAACTAACATCACGGGACACGATTACATACTAAGTCAGCCACTACCACAACGAATGAACGAGCACAACCTGCGTCTGATGCAGGAGCTCAAAGACGACGCGTCGGTTGGAGGTGCACCAAGGATTTGGTTCGCCGCGGGAGTTGCCGTCAGCCTCACATTATGCGGCTTGGTCCTGATCCAACAACACTGCAGGCGCAAACGAAAGGCATCCCAATTATGATAGTCCATCGACGAATTGGCTGTCACCGAGGACGGTGTCCAATTTAAGGGGGAGTAGTTAACAACCAACTCCCAGCTTAGGCTGAGCAGGCCAATTCCCTTTATAAATATTTACCATTTTTTAGTATAATTATTATTATTACTTATTATTAGTATAATTATTATTATTACAAACTCGTATACCACTCATGTATGGGCCGTTATGGACAGGGGGCCGTTAAAGCTCATGGGCCGTTATGGAGCGTGGCCTTGTCTCATTGGCTGACGGCGATCGTATGACTTCTGCAAAAGTCCATGGTTAGCGGTCTGCCACGGGCATGCGGTCTTGCATGAGCTTTTGTTAAGTCTTAAGTTAGTTCATATTTGGTATTCAATAAAGCAAGAGCACCAGCTCATACTAATGAAACTCCGGCAAATCCTTTATTAACTAATATACCGACTGAGTCTCTAGGCCAGCGGTATCGAAGGACAGTTCCCTTCCACCATATCTCCTTATCTCAGCATAGGAGCAGTACGGCCAACCGGCTACTAATTATTGGAGACAGCGGCGAGGGACACCACTTCGACCGTTCCCCTCCCCTCACACCCGTTAATTGGCGCCCAACTACTGGATAATATTACAGATTGATCACTCTTCGAATCTCACTCTGAGGAATATAAAATGTAAGTGACTGTGCGCCTAAGATAGCATCCAGGTCAATACGTGATATTGTAATAAATAAAGTGTCTACGAACTCTCCTTACCCTACCATTAAAAAGTCAATAAATATCGACAAAAATTTTACCTACAAACTTGTGGCAGAGCTAGCAATTTAAATTCAAATTTAAAAAATACAACAAACAATTATTTGAAATATATATTTGTTTGCATTTTTGAGTGGCGATCACGCATAGGAAAACTTGCCCCTCACCTTTTTCCCTTGATTATTCTGTAAAGATACTTGATTTGAACGTGTTTGTTTTGAAAAAAAAACCAGAAATTTTGTGTGATTGCTAAGCTTTTGGCTTCTCTCCAACCAATTCCCAACTGGAGTTTTTCTTGGGATGTATAAATTCTGCGGGTTCACTATTATATTTTCTCTTGCAATTGATTGTGCTTCACCCAACCGTGTAGTGACTCCTCTGAAATAATTTTCCATCGTCGCAAGACCCTGAATTGGCTACAGGTGTTGTCCAACTAAACGTCGTGCGCAAACGCAAATTTTCGCCCTTATTACTGCCGATTAACTTACTCAGCCCCATTTGCGGCCGATGAGTTGGGAATACAGGGAAGTAAAGCAGGAAGTGGATAGTGACGATAGTGAAGAAATCGGATTTTATCACACAACGACACAACTAGAATCACCAACAATGAACCCAGAAATGATACAAGCGCTCATAACAAATGCCGTCAATGTCGCACTAACCGCACAGGAGCAGCGCTGGCGAGCAGAAATTGAATCAGTTAGAAACCAGGTCAGCTCGCTAACTGTGCAGGCACCCCAAGTAGAAGTATACGAAAGGGTAACACCGGATCCCACCATAGAGTGGGGTAATTTGCGGTAACGCGCGATCACTCCTCACGTCCCATAATACCGTTTTAAATTTCGATGCAATTCTAGCTAGGCTGGATTGCACATACGCGGACAAAACGTCCCTAAAGGCGCCAGAATTTAGAAATGGTTCGGCAAGGAGATGCCGACCTTATGACATATTATGACGAGGTCGAGAGGAAACTCACCCTCGTTACCAACAAGATAGTCATGTCTCATACTATGGACACGGCAACGATCTTGAATAAGGAGGTTAATGATGACGCCCTTCATGCCTTCATTGCAGGGCTAAAAAGACCTCTCAAATCACTCGTGCTGCCAGCACAACCTGAGGACCTTCCGTCCGCACTAGCTTTAGCGCGGGAGGCTGAGAACAGCATTGAAAGAAGTGCGTTCGCGGCATCCTACGCGAAAGCCATAGAAGACAAGGCCCCTTTTTATGAGGGCAATAGACGCAACAATAAAGGTCAGGGAAGGCAATGGAAAGCTGAGGATAAAAATCCGCACTTCATTCCTAGGCAGGGCCAAGGTAAGTCTCACGAGGATAACCTATTCCCGAAATGCGAGGATTCTGAAACCATGCACCAGAATAAAGTTCAACCCATGGAAGTAGACCCCTCGACGGCCAAGTTCAGACAAGAGACAAGCTGGAGGAAGCCGCAAAGTAATAACAATTACAAAAGGCAGAACTCGTCCCTCGCCCCGCGAGCAGGAGTGGCATTGGACTTAGGCGACAGCGTAATAAAATACGGAAAAGTTACTGGAAAGCTCAAGTTCTTTGACTGTGAAAACGTTAATTTTACCAAAATTGATGACATAGTGGTACCAAATTCGGCGAAAGCCGAATTCAAAAAAAGTCATTCTGAAAAGAATAAAGGTGTTTTTGACCTCTAACGATGCGCTAACTTTCAACACCTCTGTCATCGCCACTATTCGAACTAAGAGTGACGAACCCCTCTACTCCAGATTATACCCCCTACCCCATGGGGGCAGCAGACTTTGTTAACAACGAAATCAAGGAGCTGCTGAGCAATGGCATAATCAGGCCTTCCAGATCCCCGTACAACAGCCCTGCTTGGGTAGTTGACAAAAAAGGGACTGACGATAATGGCATCAGGAAGAAGCGTTTGGTAATTGACTTTAGGAAACTAAACGAGCAAACAATTGCCGATCGCTAACCTATGCCAAGCATTCCCATGATTCTGGCGAACTTGGGGAAAGCCAAATACTTTACTACCCTAGACTTGAGGTCAGGGTACCATCAGATATACTTGGCTGAGAAAGATCGGGAAAAAACCTCGTTCTCAGTTAACGGAGGGAAATACGAATTTTGCTGACTGCCTTTCGGATTAAAAAACGAAGGTAGCATTTTCCAAAGAGCCATCGATGATGTGATGCGGGAAGAAATAGGCAAGATATGTTACGTCTACGTCGATGACGTTATCATTTTTTCCGAAAACGAAACCGAACATGTTAAGCACATCGATATAGTGCTTAAGCGGCTTATCGATGCCAACATGAAGGTGGCACGAGAAAAGACTAAATTCTTTAAAGAAAGCGTAGAATTTTTAGGTTTTATAGTTACTAGAGGGGGAACAAAAACAGACCCTGAAAAAGTCAGGGCAATACAAGAGTTCCCCGAACCCAAAACTCTGTTTAGCCTCAGGTCCTTCCTCGGCCTGGCGGGCTATTACAGAAGCTTTATCAAGAATTTTGCCTCCATTGCCAGGCCCCTTACTCACATTCTCAAAGGGCAAAACGGATCGGTCAATAGAAACATGTCAAAAAAACTTCCTATTACGTTGGAAGAAACCCAGCGCAATGCGTTTGACCAAATTACCATTTGACCTAACCACCGACGCTTCAGCCAGTGGAATAGGCGCGGTATTGTCCCAAAACAAGAGGCCCATTACAATGATTTCGCGTACGCTTAAAGATCACGAACTAAATTACGCCACCAACGAAAGAGAATTGTTGGCGATAGTTTGGGCCATAGGCAAACTACAGAACTACCTTTACGGCACTCAGGGGGTTCGGATCTTCACAGACCACCAGCCGCTGACTTACGCGGTATCTGACAAAAACACCAACACTAAAATCAAGCGATGGAAGGCCTTTATAGACCAAAACAAAGGGAAGGTGTTTTACATGCCTGGGAAGCAAAACATTTTAGCCGATGCACTGTCTCGGCAACACTTGAACAACCTAGTGGATGAGGCTCAGTCCGATGCTGCCACGGTGCATAGTGAGCTTTCGCTCTCATACACCATTGAGACTACGGATAAACCCCTAAACTGTTTCAGAAACCAAATTATTTTGGAAGAGGCAAACCAAACACTTCGGCGAGACTTCATTGTTTTTGGCAATAGAACTCGCCACGTTATTCATTTTAATAACAAAACCCTTCTTGTCGAATCTGTAAAAGAAATCATCAACGCCAACGTCGTGAACGCGATCCACTGCGACTTTCCGACACTAGCTTGTATTCAACACGCCTTGAGGCAGGAGTTCCCTGCAACGAAATTTTGGCACTGTAAAAACTTTGTAACTGACATTACAAATACCAATGAACAGCTGGAAATCGTTTATGCCGAACACAACCGCGCCCACAGGGCTGCGCAAGAAAACGCCAAGCAAATTCTTCGTGACTACTATTTCCCGAACATGTCAAAACTGGCCAGCGAAGTTGTCGCGAATTGCAAGGTCTGCAATAAAGCCAAATACGATCGCCACCCCAAGCGACAGGAGTTAGGAAGCACCCCAATTCCTTCATATGTAGGGGAGATGTTACATATTGACGTTTTCTCTACCGACAAAAAGACTTTCCTAACTTGCATCGATAAGTTCTCAAAGTTCGCCATTGTACAGCCCTTATCTTCTAGGGCAATAATTGATGTACGGGCCCCTATACTCCAATTGGTAGATTTTTAAGGTTCTCGTGCGGGGGGAATTGGGGAAAAGGTTCTCGTGCGCAACAATAAAAGACTCGGAAATAAGCTGACGCCGCTCTACTCAGAAGAGCGCATAGAAGCAGATCTAAACACGTCGGTTCTCATTAAAGGGAGGGTGGTCCATAAGGACAATACAAAATAAACATCTACACCATCCATACTCGCCCTTATGTTATACAGAACTCGATACTACCGCAATCCCCACAGGCTTGCCGTGATACTAATCTTACTGCTGTCTATAGCGAGCACGCTAACCACCGACTCTCTCACGCAAAGTATATTCTGTTATTGGATAGAATGGCCAGGAGCTTAGATTTTCTGGACTCGGCACTCTAGGTTGTGGTAGGCACGGTCGCCGCGGAGGACCTCTATAATATTAAAACAAAGGAAGCAGCGCAAGCAATAGGCAGGTTGTAATCAACACAGAAACACATTAACTAACTTTCAGATTTAGTAAATAAAATTCTCAAGGAAAAAAGGGACGGGTTAGTTGACGCCGGCCACCTTTTCGAAACACTTCTAGCCAGGAATAGAATCCTTATTTCAGAGTTACAAAATTGCATGCAAAATTGCAATTGCATTGTCAAGAACAATATTACAAATATATTTAATCACAACGACCTTAAATCTATCTTTGACGAACAGCTCACGGAGGTCCCCATAGTTGGCCTTATGGCTGTATCTAAGATATATATTTTTTCAATCTAATGATTTTACATAGTCCAGTATCCTAGAGTTAAGCTTATCTGTAAAAAAAGTCCTGCTCTCCCTTGTCGCACACTACCATACTATGCTATAAATAAGAGACAACATCGTGGCGGAATGCGACGACGGAGTCCTAGCAGTCTCCGATTGCGCTTCTACCAACTTGGCCACATTTTGCAAAAGGCGTCCCACGACACTAACCCACAACTAAACCTTGCGCCAGGCAGCAATCAGCAATCTGAAACCCCTTACAATCGTGGGCGACGGAGTACAATAATAATCGTCAACGAAAAACTTACGAGGATTACCATCGATGACGGTCCCACAGCAACCATGATAGAGACCCACCTTTTTACTTTTGAAAGGATTTGAACCTCAATTACTCTGTGGAAAGAGCCTGGGAATCGCGGCCTCTCCCTTAACTAACATCACGGGACACGATTACATACTAAGTCAGCCACTACCACAACGAATGAACGAGCACAACCTGCGTCTGATGCAGGAGCTCAAAGACGACGCGTCGGGAGGTGCACCAAGGATTTGGTTCGCCGCGGGAGTTGCCGTCAGCCTCACATTATGCGGCTTGGTCCTGATCCAACAACACTGCAGGCGCAAACGAGGCCGTTAAAGCTCATGGGCCGTTATGGAGCGTGGCCTTGTCTCATTGGCTGACGGCGATCGTATGACTTCTGCAAAAGTCCATGGTTAGCGGTCTGCCACGGGCATGCGGTCTTGCATGAGCTTTTGTTAAGTCTTAAGTTAGTTCATATTTGGTATTCAATAAAGCAAGAGCACCAGCTCATACTAATGAAACTCCGGCACTGAGTCGTCAAATCCTTTATTAACTAATATACCGACTGAGTCTCTAGGCCAGCGGTATCGAGGGACAGTTCCCTTCCACCATATCTCCTTATCTCAGCATAGGAGCAGTACGGCCAACCGGCTACTAATTATTGGAGACAGCGGCGAGGGACACCACTTCGACCGTTCCCCTCCCCTCACACCCGTTAATTTATCCAACCCACAAGTGAAGTTGCGTTCTTCGATCTGAGGCCAAGGCAGGATAGGGTCTCTTAGACACTAGTTTTCCATATAAATTAACCATGAGAAAACACAATTATGTGAAGTGGGGAAAATTGAAAAGAAAGAAAAAATCCCCCGGAAAAAGTCTAAGTCGATAATTAATTAAGTAACTTAACCTAACCTCAGTTCCGGTCGTAATGTGGGAAGAGTCGAATCAAACAGTGCGGATCGCGATATAATTTTCTTCCGGATGCCCAACTCCGAAAGCCAACAACAACAAAGTGTATCTCCACAAAGTGGTTTAGTGCTGTGGCGAAAATCTAAGGAAAGACGAGCTCCGCAGCAATACGGAGTAAAGCGTATGGTTATTAGCTTCCAACGGGTTTGGATAAGGTATTTTAAGTTATTTTAAGTTTTGCCAGTTTTCTTGCTAAGAAAGTGCATTGACCAGTAGAAGGCCTTATGATCGCGCACAAGGGACAAAAACTCTTTAAAGAGAAAAAAATTTCTGCCTGTAAGCTTCCTTTCAGCCGCAGCCCAGGAAAGCGCTTTCGTGGATCCCTGAGAAAAAAAAAAATTGAAATCGTGGAAATTGAGAAAAAATAATGTAAGTGAAATGTTTTGGTTACCATTATTGTTTATAAAAAAATTATTGAGAGTTCCCTGTATTGTAAGTGAAGTCAAAATTTGAAGATTAAAAAAAAAGTGCACCTGACGGTCATAAAAGTCCCATTAACAGTGATATTAAAGCTATTTAAATCATTTATTTGGCATGTATATATGCTGCCAACGAGAGGCAATTTTGTGAATAGAAAAGTTTTTTTGAACTTATTTTTTTTTAATTTGTTGCTTGATAATTTATACTACTCCATGAAAATAATAGTAATCATTAGTAATTTGCTAGTTAGTAAATTGGAAATAAAATGAAATTAAAATAAATTGGAATAAAATCATTATAATTTTTTAAAGAAAGAACCAATTTTGAACTCCGCTAAGAAACCCCTTCTCCTCCCTTCATTATTACGGGAGGAAATTATGGTCAAGGTTGGGTGGGCACAAAAGGAGCCGCAACACTAGCAGCGGATTCCACCCGATTGACCCCGAATTAGTGTTGCCCTAAAAATCTTCATAGCCCTTGAATTGTTCTGTCCGGTCGGTTACTTTGTTGTTTTTGGTTCGTCTTGCACGTTAATAAGTCCGTAGGTCTCGGAATGTGGCAATATACTTGTCGACGGTCAAAACATTGTCAGTATTATTAGTATAATAATATCGTATTATTATATTACTATTATTTTTATTTTTAATAATAATATCAGTATTATTAACTAATAATATCAGTATTATTAGTTAAGTCAGTATTATTAGGAAATGTAGTATTTTAAGTTATCGGAATTACGGGCCTACTAATAGCGGTAGTGTGAATGCCGCCGAAAAGTGCCTCTCATTGTTTTGTTGATTGTAGGAGGGCACACTGCGGTAAGAAGAGGAATTAATATTTGAATTGTAAACTAATGTATGAATTTATAGAATAAAACGTTCCGTTAGCCACAGCCAAGGCCTTTGAAGTACCCCTTTCTTCGGACCTACGCGTGTGGGGAGCCGTTTAAGGCAACTCCACATGACACAAAACAACAGCTTTTATTCGCAGTCCTAGGGAGACTGCAAGGGCAACTTGCGCTGGAGGACGGCTCGACGACCAGCTAGAGAGTTGCCAGGAGCGCACGGAGCGCAGTTCCCGTACCAGCACTGAGTACGGACGGAGTCGCAGCCAGCGACACGGAGACGCAGCCAGCGTCGGTTCAGGAGACGCAGCCAGCGTCGGTTCAGGAGACGCAGCCAGCGTCAGGTCAGGAGGCGCAAGGAGCGCCAAGCACCAGCGGTCAGGAGGCGCAAGGAGCGCCAAGCATCAGCGGCAGCGGCCAGACGGCACAGGTCCGCCATTTTGGAGCGCGGGGCAGCGCCATATTTGGACCATATTATATTTGGATTTGGAATTTTCGAGATGCAGCATTCCCCCTGGAGGAGTTCCCGGTTGAACGGAGGGGAAGCCACCCCTACAACGCGAGCGGATCAGCAGCCAGTGAGTAGTGCAGCAGAAAACCGGCCGCGGGTTAACATAACCACGGCGGCGGCCATTTCTCGCCCAGCCACTACGGCGAGTACAGTAGCGTCCCAACCAAGGAGTACTGCTGTCACAGCTGCGAGCTCAGAGCCGGAGGTGGGCCAGCCACTCACGGCGTACTTATTGGAGAGGATTACGGCGTTGGAGAACGAGCTGAAGAAGGTCAAATCCTTGGACACAACAAGCACCGCCAATTGCGCGCCAATCGCAGTTGGCCCAAGCGCAAATGGCGCCAACAGTGGAGCGTCGGAGCGGCCGCCATCGTGGAGCGGACCGCCATTAGCCGCGACATTAACCGCCACATCGAACGGTGAGTCACCAACTAACGGGGTCGGGCCGGACCCATACAGCAGTTTCGGTGCGACCAGTGGGGCATACACGCTGCCGCCATCTTGGAGTGGACCACCGTTGCTAACGACTAGCAACCCACTGTGCGCTACAAGTGCTGCGCAGACAACGCATGGATTCGTGCTACCGGGCGGGAGCATCCACAACGTGGCAACTGCATCGCCATTTGTTGGATCCTACGCCTGGATGACGCCGAATGGAACCCAAGCTAATGGACCAAGGAGGCTCCCGGACTTGCCCACATTTGAAGGGCAGCCCGAGGATTGGCCCATTTTTAATTGTGCGTTTATGGAGACGACCCAAGCGTACAACTGCACAGACCTGGAGAACAACCAGAGGCTGTTGAAGGCGCTGAAGGATGAAGCACGCGAGACTGTGAAGTCGCTGCTGATTCACCCTGCGAATGTCAGAGCCGTGAAGGAGCAGCTGCGGTTTAGGTTTGGCCGACCGGAGCAGCTTATACGCAGCCAGCTGAACAGCGTGCGACAGGTTCAGCCGATTTCGGAGCAGCAACTGGCGAGGATCGTCCCCTTCGCAACCAGAGTGAGTAACCTCACGGCCTTCTTGCAGTCGGCGAAGGCGGAGCAACATCTGGGAAACCCCACACTCATGGAGGAGCTTGTGGCAAAGCTTCCCACCAGCAAACGAGTGGATTGGGCCAGGCACGCTGCATCGATCCAGCCCTTTCCCACTGTAGCGCACTTCAGCACGTGGCTACAGGAGTACGCAAACATCGTGTGTACGATTCTGGACGTCGATGGAAAGGAGCCGAGGCGTCGAGTTCTACACGCGAGCGTCGACCAGAACGGATACGAGCAGCGGGATGACCGGCATGGAGGTTGTCCAATTTGTGAAGGTCAACATGCTACGACGAGCTGCAGCGAATTCATTGGAGCTTCGCCACCGGGCAGATGGAGCATGGTGAAGAGGCATCGGCTCTGCTTCACATGCTTACGGAGTGGGCATGCGGTCAGATCCTGCGATGTGCATGGCGAGTGCCAGATCAACGGATGCCGCAGATTGCATCACCGTCTGCTACATGAAGAGGACGAAGGGCGAAGACGGCCGGAGCAGCGAGGTGGTTTCAGGCGCCACAACGGAGGAAACCAGATGTCACCAGTTTCCAGACGCAGCCCGGAAAGGAGGTCTTCGCCACGAGGTGGTTACAGGGACCACGAGAGGACCCAGGAGTCGGCTGTCCGCAGAAACAGCCTGGAAAGAAGGGCCCCGCAGCCAGCGGAGGCGCCCATGCAGAGAAACTTAAGTATTGACGTCAAAGGAGGCAGACTTTTGTTCCGTATACTGCCAGTAACGCTGTACGGAGCTGGTCGCCAGGTGGACACATACGCGATGTTAGATGAAGGATCCTCCGTCACGATGATCGGCGACGAGCTACGGAGGGATCTGGGAGTGCAAGGCGAACGTCGACAACTGAACATCCAATGGTTTGGAGGAAGAGCCAGCAGGGAGCCTACCAACGTGGTGAGCCTGGAGATCAGTGGAGCTGGGAAGCCCACTCGTCACCCGTTGAGGAACGTGTACGCCGTTTCGAGCCTGAGTCTGCCGATGCAGACGTTATGTCGACGAGATGTCCAGGGCGTTCATAAGGATTCGCGACTGCCGATGAAGCCCTACAGCAACGTGGTGCCGAAGTTGCTCATCGGACTGGACCATGGACATTTGGGATTGCCACTTAGGACGAGGCGGTTTGCCAGAGAGGGACCGTTCGCGGCCGCAACCAAGCTTGGATGGGTTGTGTTTGGGCCAGTAAGTGGACAATCAACTACGCCGTCACCGAGGTCCTGCCTTCTAGCCGTGTCAGTGGAGGACAGGATACGATCGGACTATCAAGGACGTGTCCAAAGGATATGCGAGGCAGTTGCAGCCGGATGAGGTCGCGGTGAAGAGCGACACGCTATGGAATTTGCCACAATTCGGTGTTGAAACCCCGAACAAGCCCGGTGAGGTCCGGCTTGTGTTAAATGCTGCAGCCAAGGTTGGAGATCGATGTTCCCAACGATTCCTTTGGAGAGATGGTAACGACGATCGAGACCCGGATGTGTACGAGGTGGGCAAGAACTTCGTGGGAGCCGACAAGGAAGCCAGACGATTTGGAGACGCGTTCGAGACGGAGAGGATACAGAGGCGGAGTATGGGAGCAGATGGTGCATTGCGTCAAGCGAGTGCTGCGCCATACCCTGGAAGAAGTCGCGCCGAGGGACCATGTGGAGTCCCACCATGGAGTACCTGCCTACGCTTGTGCGCCGCGAGAAGTGGTGCCACAGAACGGAGCCCATCCGCCAGGAAGATATGGTCTTTGTCCGTGATACTGCCTTGCCCAGACGGGAGTGGCGCAAGGGCATCGTGGGAGGAGGTCTACAGCGGAGTTGATGGAGATGGATGGAGGAGGTAATGGACTATCTTGGACAA
This sequence comes from Drosophila parabipectinata, assembly GCA_018153455.1. Lineage (NCBI taxonomy): Eukaryota > Metazoa > Arthropoda > Insecta > Diptera > Drosophilidae > Drosophila > Drosophila parabipectinata. Next base: position 1,139,062 of record JAECYA010000114.1, read on the forward strand.
TGTTGCGGCCCGTCTCTAAACTTGGAGTTTTGGATTTGAGTGAAGCGGGTCTTCACGGGGTCGGGGATGTCGACGGTCAAAACATTGTTATCGATAGTTAAGTCAGTATTATTAGGAAATGTAGTATTTTAAGTTATCGGAATTACGGCCCTACTAATAGCGGTAGTGTGAATGCCGCCGAAAAGTGCCTCTCATTGTTTTGTTGATTGTAAGAGGGCACACTGCGGTAAGAAGAGGAATTAATATTTGAATTGTAAACTAATGTATGAATTTATAGAATAAAACGTTCCTTTAGCCACAGCCAAGGCCTTTGAAGTACCCCTTTCTTCGGACCTACGCGTGTGCGGAGCCGTTTAAGGCAACTCCAAATGACACAAAACAACAATACTATATCAATAACGCCTTCTAGCCACTTGACTTTGTAGAAATTTAATTTTGTTTAGTTTTTAAAAGAACCAGTTCAGCTAGTTAGAAATAGGTTGAGTTAGTCAGATGACTGCCTCCTATTCACTAGTAAGGGTTCTAGAATCTTTTTCTCTCTATTGTTATTATTCTACATGCTAACTCGGTATCAATTGGAAATACGAGGTAAATGATATAGGTGGCAGTAGCTTAGTCGGAATAACAATTTTATTTATGAATCGTTTGATTATCATTAGAAAACAAAATCTTATAAAATTGATAATACTTAAACTAAACCAATTAATAGACATTTATAATTAGAATAATTTTTCTCGAATTTTTATATATATATATATATTATATATATATCATATATATGATATATATGATATACATATATTATATATATGATATATATATATCATATATTATATATATGTGTATATATTTAAAAAGTACTTATTTCTACTAATAATTTTATTATTAATAATTTGAATCATATTATCGGTATATTGTATGTTTCATGGGATTAGATAGGAGTCCTGAAGGAGAGATAGCTCATCCGGCTAGTACTTGCAGCCTTTGTAGTAGCTCCATTGAACCAGACGATAAATACCCCACGAGGTGTGGTCGTGAATATCATAGACCATGTATTAACCCCAGTGTATGGTAACAACAAATTGCCCAGTTTTTAAGAGAGAGTGCATTCCACAGAAAATATCTCAACTAACAAACTTGGTAGTTAAAACTTTGTATGTATAGAGTTAAAACTTGTACTTTGCCAAACCGGCAACAAGCTTTGTATGTATCGCTCTCGCGTACAAACAGTGAGGCAAATTTAGCAAATATTTCGGACGATCGTCCAGGGACCAGTTAGGAGCAATTAACAGCGGAAATGAGTACATTATGTACTGAGATAGCAGCTGCTGTTAAAGCTATACAAAACGAGCTTTTATCGCAGGTAACAGAAAAGATGGCAAGTCTAATTTAGCCTAACATTAAAGCTCATTTAGGGCGAGGGCAGCAAGGAAATTTGCCACAAGCAAACGAAGATGGGCGGAATGCTCCCTTGAAACAACTTTTAGGTATTTCCATGCCTGCAGAGAAATGTATACAACCACCAGGCTCGACCATTGTCGAATACGTCAAATGTATCCGACCTGGCTCAGAGGCCCGACAAAGTAGTCATGAACAACTGGAAATTGCGGTTTTCTGGTGTTGGTGATACTTTGGATGAACGGAACGGATGTTGACATCCTCCAATAGATAAGAGATCGAAAGCATAGAGAGCAAGAATCTTTTGAGACATTTTATGATGCTATTTTAGGCTAGTGGACCGATTAGATCAGACCATGTCCGATAAAACACTTATAGAGATTGTCCGTCGAAATCTAAGGCTCTTGCCTAATCTAACATGAAATATTAAATATTTCGCTAGCGTCCATGGAACACCTGCGAGATATTTGGAGTGCTTTTTAGAAGAAGTCAGGAAATCTCATGGCTACCAGAAGATGGTGCCATTTAAGAGGCAAGTGGCAGACTTAGTTGTGGAGGAGGAAACGGACCAGGCTCTGAGTTTGAGGAAAAAGAGTGGGCAGGAGAGACAGCAGCGGTATCCCTAATTTATTGGAACTGTCGTAAAGAGGGGCTCCGGTATCAAGATTGCGCTGCAAAACGGAAGGTGTTCTGTTACGGGTGTGTGACTCCCAACATGTTCAAGCCCTCGTGTAGCAAATGCTTAAAAAACGGCGCAAGGAACACATCTGCCACACGCCAAGCGATCAGTGTTCTACAAAATCAAGCAGCTCTGAGAAATTAGGTGTAGATCAACAGCAGTCGGTTAGCGAGCAACCTATTTCTAAAGATGAGGATCCTACTGAGTATACTGGCATAGAAAGCTAGAGGTTCTTAAAAATTATGGCTTATGGAAGTTGCGGAAATTATCGCGCAGCAGTAAACGAATGAGAGAATTTTGGAAATCCACTAAGATGATAGGAGCAATTCGAAAAAATAGTGAGAATAAACGACCATGTGCAGTAATGAATCTTCTGGGGAGAAAAGTGAAAGGGTTTTTAGACACCGCTGGGTTTTTAGCAGCCATGAGTTGCATTGGCGGAGATCTAGCTAAGGAGTATATTTGTATCAATAGGCCACTCAAAAGAGTGTTTTGTAACGCCTGTACGGCAGATGGAAGCGACCAAACTATTTTAGGTACGATTAATACTATGGTAGAGTATAAGAGGGAAGAGAAGAAAATTGCATTGTATGTTATTCCATCGCTGAAGCAAGATCTTTACTTGGGGATCGATTTCTGGAAGCAATTTGATCTTCTACCAAGTCCATTAGTAGTAAGAGAGATAGCAGCTTACTCCGAGCATAATAGTATCAATGAGTTCAACTAAAGCTAAACAGTTGATTGGAAAATTTCCTTCGTTCGCGTCCAAAGGCTTAGGGAAAACCTCACCTATGTCACACACGATAGATACTGGAATGGCAAAGCCAATTAAGCAAAGACATTTCTTGGTATCTCCGGCCATTGAGAAATTGTTTTATGCTGAGGTACATAGAATGCTGAAACTTGGTTTTATTGAGGAGTCCGACAGTCCATGGTCCTCGCCAGTCGTACTGGTCGAAAAGCCAGGCAAGGTAAGAGTGTGTCTCGATAGCAAAAAGGTCAATGCGGTAACAGAGAAGGATGCATACCCGCTTCCCAGATCGATGGTATACTTAGACGACCTAAGGCAAATTTCATAAGTTCAAATAAGTTCATAAGTAAGTGCAAATTTCCTTGACCTGAAAAACGCGTTTTGGCAAATACCCTTGGATCCTCTGTCGAGAGCGAAAACGGCATTTACTATACCAGGGCGTCTTCTATACCATTATAAGGTAATGCCTTTTGGCCTCTGTAATGCTCCACAAACCATGACGAGGTTAATGGTCATGGTAATACCTGCATTGCTTATTTCTGTAGGCGAAGAGCCATTTCTGTAGGCGCACTGTAAAGTATTTGGGGCACATGTATTTGGTATTTGGGTAACAAAGTATTTGGGTGATGGGGGTATTCGAACGGATTCAGAAAAAATCTTGGCGATTACAGATTTCCCGCTGCCAACGTCAATCAAATCCTTAAAAGGTTTTTTAGGATTAGCTGGATGGTACCGGAAATTTATAGAAAATTTGTGATGACTCCTGAGGGGAAAGAGGCTTCGATAGGTTGAAGGCTAGGCTGGGAAGTGCGCCAGTATTACAAGCCCCAGACTTCGAGAAACTCTTTTTTATACACTGTGACGTGAGCAAAACTGGTGTGGAAGGGGTCCTAGTGCAGAAATCTGAGACTGGAGATGAATTACCTATAGCCTTTGTATCAAAGAAATTAAATAAAGCGCAAAGAAATTATACGGTTACTAAGCAGGAATTCCTTGCTGCTTTGGTAAGCATAAAAAAAGAATTCCGGGCTTATTTAGAAGGACTAGAATTTACAGCTATCACGGATCATGCGTCTTTAAAGTGACTGATGTCGCAGAATGATTTGAACACAAGATTGGCAAGGTGGGCTTTAAAGATGCATGTAATCCGGAATAATTTAAATCAACTTGATTCTCGATATCGACGCTCCGAACATTCCAAAGGGGAACTCCTCAATGATGCATATGCATGGAAATTGTGGATACCGAAAGCTATGATCACGGAGGTGTTAAAGAAATCGCATGACCATCTATTAGCGTCTTACGGCGGGATTCGCAAAACTCTGACAGGATTCGTCGGTATTACTTTTGAACACTCCGTTAAGGCCACCTATATTGGCTCTTTATTGATTTTTTAGGCCCTTATGCTAGGTCGCGTAGCGGGAATATTGGGTTTTTAATAGTGCTAGATTATTATTCCAAGTTTGTTTTTCTCTGAGCAGCAAAGAAACTTACAGCGGACGTGGTTCCAAGTACCTTATGGAGGATCTTTTCCACACATTTGGTTTCCCAGAGAGCATTGTGTCCCACAACGGGTCGCAGTTTAGATCAGAAAAATTTCAAGGGATGCTTAGGAGTCATCGCATTAAACATATTTTGACGGCAATGCACGCTCCTCAGGCTAATGCGTCGGAGCGAGTAAGTCGCTCTGTGATTGCTGGCATTCGTGCCTATATTCGCAGTGACCAAAAGGACTGGGATGAAAATCTTAGTAAGTTATGTTGTGGGTTGAGGTCTACAACTCATTCCGGTCTGGGGTCTTCACCATACTATATGGTTTTTGGGCAGCAGATGATGACTTCTGCTACTTTAATCCGTAAGGACTCACTCGAGGCAGTGAGAAAGAGAGCAGCCGAAATATTGGGAACGAAATTAGAGGAATCAACGGCATTACAACTTTAGGACACGCCAGGTATTCTATAAGATTGGGCAAGAAGATTATCGGCGTAATTTCAAGCAAAGTAATTTCCAGGCTGGTTACAACGCCAAATTAGTTCCAGTTTTTGTAAATGCGAGGATCAGCAGTAAGATAGGAAACTCTATTTATGAGCTGGACGACATGCAAGGTACGAGCATCAGAAATTACCACGCAAAGGACTTGCGGCAATAGCAGCTACAGTCTGATCAGCCTTGTGGATGTATAAGCGTAAAACCTCAAGTCTGATTTTAGCGGGGGGGAATTTGTAATGTAGCTGCTCTGTTAGGGTAAGTTGTTATGGTAGCGGTCTCTGTTAGGTCAGCTAGCAGTCGCTTCCAGGCACTTAACAGCGAAAGAAAATTAGAAATTGCCAAGGAGCGACTAAAAAGGGAAAGGCTAGGTTAATGGCTGCCAGTCGTACGGGCCAGTCGTACGGGCAATTCTTTCCCATTTGAAACCTGGAGCTGTGAAGTCGTGAAATTTGGTTAATTTAAATTTGTAAATTAGCGGTGTTGAGAGAAAAAAAAACCCTCATAGTATTGGCTTAGGCTTAACCTCCGGAGTGAAAGGAAAAACGAAATTTCAAGGATTATATCTCGAAAGGTAAGTGGCTCTATTCCATTGCCCTGTAGCGATTATATGGATGGGTTGACAGGCACTTTACAGTGCAGAGGAGGACCGAGGAGAACGCAGCTTTAGTAGGAAACGCGATTCTCAACTCGGCGGTCTGCGGTCATCGGCGGTGTATCCACCCAACAAGTTGAGTTGCGTTCACTAGTCGTTTTTGCGTTCACTTAGACACTAGTTTTCCATATAAATTAACTATGTATAAGAAAACACAATTATGTGAAGTGGGGAAAATTGAAAAGAAAGAAAAAATCCCCCGGAAAAAGTCTAAGTCGATAATTAATTAAGTAACTTAACCTAACCTCAGTTCCGGTCGTAATGTGGGAAGAGTCGAATCAAACAGTGCGGATCGCGATATAATTTTCTTCCGGATGCCCAACTCCGAAAGCCAACAACAACAAAGTGTATCTCCACAAAGTGGTTTAGTGCTGTGGCGAAAATCTAAGGAAAGACGAGCTCCGCAGCAATACAGAGTAAAGCGTATGGTTATTAGCTTCCAACGGGTTTGGATAAGGTATTTTAAGTTATTTTAAGTTTTGTCAGTTTTCTTGCTTAGAAAGTACATTGACCCGTAGGAGTCATTATGATCGCGCAAGGCCTTATGATCGCGCACAAGGGATAAAAACTCTTTAAAAAAACGAAATTTCTTCCTGTAAGTTTTCTTTTCAGCCGCAGCCCAGGAAAGCGCTTTTGTGGATCCTGTTAGGTCCCAGGGAAAATCGGTTAGTTTTAGTCGCAACGGCAGTCGGAAATGCTTTAACCCAAAAGGGTATCGAATTCAGTAACAGGGAGCGCGACAAAGACGCCTCGCTCCGACTCAAAGATGTACGATACTAACTCTCTCTTTCTGGCGTAGCCAATGTGAGAGCACTGAGAGCCAGATAAAGAGAAGATCAGGTAAAGTTCCGTTACTGAAAGTTTTGGAGTTTTTCACGGTCACGTATCAGCGAATGTTAGCCTAGAACTTGTCGTCCATTTGAATTTGCGATCGAAAGGGAACAGACACATCAAAATATGTGGGATAATCTGTGAAAAGTCACAAGAAAACAGAAACCACGTGCCCAATTATTTGGCGTATTGGTCTATAGTTATTGAGCAAAGTCCAGAAGTAGTGAATATATAGCCAAAAGGAAAATATAAGGGTAAGATAGTTAACAGTTCGGTGAGACATATTTGTGTCACAGTGAGGACCCGTAGAGTGATCCCCACCGGCCGGTTAGTCTCGCGTAAGTCGCGTTCCCATATTTGCAACGGTGTGGCAAGTGGTCACTGGCAAAATACAAAGGCAACCGGTCGGTAGAAGGAAGCCTGGAATAGAAAAAGGATAGAGGAATAGAGATCACGTGGCAGAGGAGCCGAGCACACGTGCAAACTAACCCCAATCTGATCTGACAATAGGCGCAATAGGCGCGAAGCGAAGCAGCCAAACTTCAACTGGCTCATCCGTGTGTATCGGCGAAGCCCAAACTGCTAAACCACGCCGTGGTGTTGTTGCTCCGACTTGTTCCACTATTCCACATTTCCCGCAATGGCTCACATCTAGCACTGATCCCAGCACTGACCAAGCGAAGTACCACTAGGATAAGAGAAGTTCAATACGTTTGATAAATTGGAATTTAGAATTAAGAATTTAGTAGACCCATTTATCTAGGTTAATTTATATTTTTATCTAGTCTGTAAATGTAACTGCACATGCAACACACAGCCATCTCATTCCTTCACTTGTAACACGAAAAGCGATCTTTTTACAGGAATCTGCATCTTCGATGGGCCCAATGTACCTGTATCGCCGAAAACGAGCGTAAATCCGTAAAAAAAAAACTCAGGAAAAACTGTTTACTGTCAGGAAATTTGCATCCCAGTATAGACCTCTAAGTGCGAATATTAAAAATTCTTTTGTACGGATTCTATGCGGTCCTTATGTACTCCACATTGGGGACTCCAGACACATGAACCGTACTCTAGTATCGGACTGACCAAAGAAATAAATAATGTTTTGGTTATGTTTGGGTCATTAAATTCTTTTGACCACCTTTTAATAAAACCAAGGACTCCCTTAACCTTATTAACCATTAAGGAAATATGGTCGGCAAATTTAAGTTTAATTTCTAATAGGACGACGAGATCATTAACCTGAGTTCATTTCTCTAAGGCAATCCCATTAAAAGAATACGTAGCTTGCAGAGGGCAAGAACGATAAAAAGACATATGCTTGCATTTTGATCCATTAAGGATTAGATAATTAGCTAAACACCATTTTTGAAAGTTATCAAGGTCTGACTGAAGACTACATTGGGCAGGGATGGATTTCTACTGAAGACAAAGCTTTACATCATCTGCATACATAAGAACTAGAGAGTTCGCTAAGCAGGGGGCAAGTCGTTTATAAAAAACGTAAATAATAACGGACCAAGATGACTTCCTTGAGGGACGCCAGATGTAGCACAGACCAGACGGGACTGTATGTTGTTAAATAAGTCTTATTGTGTCCTTCCATCTAGGTAGCTGGAGATCCACTTTAAGAGGTCTTTAGGAAAACTCAGCATATTAAGGTTACTCAACAAGAATGAGTGATTAACTGAATCAAATGCTTTGATGAAATCTGTGTAAATTACATCGGTTTGATATCCCTTACAAAAGCCATCTATCACTAAGGATGTCAACTCCAATAAGTTTGTGGTGGTGGAACGACGATTAATAAAGCCATGCTGACAGAGAGAGATAATCGAGGCTGTTGCAAATGAGGGGTAATATATTTTTCGAATAACTTTGAAATTGCCGACAACTTAGAGATGCCTCTAGTTGGCAGCCTCGAACTTTTTCCCTTTTTTATGTAGGGGAATTATGAATGATTCCTTCCAATTTAGGGGATAAATCGAGGTTTCCAAAGATAAGTTGAAAAGTTATAAGAGGGTTGCACAGAGCCCTGGCGCAGTATTTAGCACACAGCCTGGTACTCCTTCGGGGCCTGGCGAAGTCTGAAAATTGGCTGCAGTCTGTGTAAATTACTTCGGTTTGATATCCCTTACAAAAGCCATCTATGACAAAGGATGTCAACTCCAGTAAATTTTTGGTGGTGGAGCGGCGCTTAATAAAGCCATGCTGACAGGGAGAAGTAATCGAAGAGCAAAGGTGTTGCAAATGAGGGGTAATTAATTTTTCAAATAACTTTGGAATGGCCGACAACTTAGAGATGCCTCTGTAGTTGGCAGCATCGGACTTTTTCCCTTTTTTATGTTGGGGAATTATGAATAATTCCTTCCACTTAAGGGGATAAATCGAGGTTTCCAAAGATAAGTTGAAAAGTTATAAGAGGGTTGCACAGAGCCCTGGCGCAGTATTTAGCACACAGCCTGGTACTCCTTCGGGGCCTGGCGAAGTCTGAAAATTGGCTGCAGCCTGTGTAAATTACTTCGGTTTAATATCCCGTACAAAAGCCATCTATGACAAAGGATGTCAACTCCAGTAAATTTTTTGTGGTGGAGCGGCGCTTAATAAAGCCATGCTGACAGAGAGAGATAATCTAGGCTGTTGCAAATGAGGGGTAATATATTTTTCGAATAACTTTGGAATTGCCGACAACTTAGAGATGCCTCTAGTTGGCAGCCTCGGACTTTTCCCCTTTTTTATGTAGGGGAATTATGAATGATTCCTTCCAATTAAGGGGAAAAATCGAGGTTTCCAAAGATAAGTTGAAAAGTCTTATAAGACGTTTGCGCAGAGCCCTGGCACAGTACTTTAGCACACCGCCTGGTACTCCGTCGGGGCCTGGCGAATAAATGGGTTTTACCCGTAAAAGACCAGATAATAAGTTGTTCTCAGAAAAAAACGGACAGAAAATAAGATTTGGTGCTTGAATAATATTTGCGTAAGGCTGATCTGTCAATTAAGGCGGAGAATAAGTTGTTTGAAAAAATTCTGCGAATAGATCGGCAATGGCCTGATCCGAAGTCGCAGAGGAATTTTCAAACTTAAGCAGGGGTGAAAAAGATACGTGTCTACGCTTAGTGTTTACAAAATTATAAAACTTCTTTGGATCCTGAGTAAATTGTATCCGGTAGCGGTGAATATAATTTCTGTAACAATTTGCGTTATGCACGGTAAAATTTGACCGAGCTAGTAGATATCTTGAAAAATCAATACTACTGCAGGTTTTTTTTATATTTAAGTAAAAGCTTATTTTTAGTAATTTTTAGGTTAGTGAGGTACCTTGTAAATCAAGGAGGATTTGTTGATGCGGACGGATATTTCCATGGCACACATGAGTCAAAAAATTTATTTAAAGTACAATAAAATTTTTCTAAGGTCACGTTAAGATCAGTGCATGCCAGAATATTGGATTAGGCATATGTGTCGATAAGGCCATTAAGTTTATGTAAATCAGCATTACGGAATCTGATCGATACCAGGAATGGTTTCGATTGATCCTCCAGCGTGGGGTGATATGGATCCTCTGGGGTTGAGAGGGGAAAAGCACTGGAGAGAGCGGTACCATCAGGATCAAATACAAAACATAAATCTAAAAGCTGACCTAACGAATTTCTAACATGGTTAATCTGACCTAGGGACATGTCAAACATGCCCGCGGTGAAGTCATGGTGAGTGATAAGTGACAAAGATGGTGAGTTATCGACGTTGGACCACTTTTATTCTGGTATATTAAAGTCGCCCACCGCGACGAGTCATAAGATTAAAAACGGATTGAATAGCGGACAAATGCTGCCAATATGTGGGCGGTTCAGACATAGGCGGTATATACGAACATGTAATATATAAAGATTTCTCGGACAAAATGATTTTAATGCAAATAAACTCAATGTCACCAAACTCTTGTGATTTCAACTCTTCAGAAGCAAGAGTGGAGTCTACCGAAATGAGGACTCCACCCCCCCTTCGCTGAGGTCGATCCCTTCTAAAAGGTCTTACTTGGAAAAACTTCGGAGCTAAAGATCTCCGGCTTTAACCAAGTTTCTGCAAAGGCTATAATATGGGATGCAAAGAAAAAACTATCAGAGTATAGCTTGGGGAGTTTGATACGTAGCCCCCTAGTATTCTGATAGGTAAGAGTTAGTGAGGAAACTAGTTTTTTGGGTTAGTGGCCAAAGAAGAGGTGGAGGGTTGTCCAGTGGTCCCGATATTGGGAAGTCTCACTCCCACTGATTTTTTAACTTTTTTCTTCACGGAACTGGGCTGATGTTCTTGGACGAAAAGATTCTCTGGCCAAAAACTGGGAGAACAAATCGTCTTGAACATCAGCGCGGGCACACGAATCTTTAAAGAAGACGTGTATAATTATATTTAAATTTAATTATGTCCTCCACCTTTATATCGGCTTTTGTTTTGGCTTTGATATAAGCCGAGATATCAATCTCTGAAGTATCAGGGGCAAGCCGAGAAACAAATATATGCTTCGATGGAGGAATCACCTGTAAGGGTTTTGGTGTCACAGGTACGAGAACTGTAGCATCAGTCGGTGCCGGTGGTCCGGACTGTAGAATACCCTTTTGGGTGATTCTAATGGGGGTTTCGTTCCCTAGGACCTGTGGCATCACTTGAAGGGATGCCATGGCGGACATATCAGACAATTGCTCATTATCCCTGAGAAATTCTGACGAATTTTTCTCAGTTCTAGCCCTTGGGGTGGCCAGAGATATAAGCGGCTGCATTAATGTCGGCTGAGCAGGCTGAGGCGGATCAGAAACAGCGGATTTCTTACGCTTAGGGGACTCATTTAGCAGCTGAAGGCCACTAAACTGAGTGTCAAGCGCACAGAGTTGGTCATTGTCTTTACGAAAGCCAGTGATCAACTCTTTAAATCCATTTTTGGTCTGTCTCATGAACGACCTCATTTCGCCTTGCACAGCACGACAATTATCACAACAATAATGTATCCCAGACCTACGGCCCAGAAACCGGCACACTTGGCGTGCATGACGTTTTCACATAACCAGCAATGGATGGTAGGTTGGGATGCGGAAATTGTCTTGTTACAAGACTTAAGAGCGCAGAAAAGTTTAAATTCCTTTTTTTTTTTTTTTTAATTAATTAAACAAAAATTAATATATAAAAAGTTAAAGAACACAATACCTTGAACCACTGTGCCAAATAGGGAGCCGAAGCGGGAGCTTTGAAAAGTGCAGAAGAGAAACAGAAATAGAGATAAGCCGGGGAAGAAGCAAAGCTGAGCTAAGCTTGGAACTGAAATTATTTAATTTATTAATTCGACTCCAAATATAACACTCGCGAAGCGATACGGTTTAAGGATGTAGTCTCATGTGTGAGGTTGAAAAAATCGATTTTTTTTTTTTCACATATTTCGATAGTATTGTTTATTAAGAGTGTACTTTTAAAGTTTCAAATAAAAATATTAAATAATGACAGAGATATGAGTTTCTCGGTAGCGTCTAAACTTTAAACGCGTTTTTCTCGGAACTACATTTTTGTGTGCGGCGCAGGTGATTCACGAAATTCTATGGTACCGATCTAGCTGAAATTTGGATATGTTGTTCTAAAAAGTAACACCTCTGTCCCGTACTAGAATCATTTATTTTTAATGATTAGTTTTTTTTATCATTAATTTAAAATCAATTTTTTAAATTAAAAAATTTTTTTTTTTTTTTTGTGAGTTCGCCATTTTGTTGTTTATTGATGAAAATATTTCATTCTAGTACGGGACAGAGCCATAAGCTTACAAAACAATAATCTATTCTAATTTTTTGTTTCGGATGACTTTAGCAGTCGAAATCACCTGCGCCAGGGACCTACCTTTTTTTTATATGCATACTTTGGCATGCTATAAAGTGTATTAAACTAGACAAGAATAAATTAAACAAAATATTTTCAAATAGTTTATGATGCCTATAAAAACATAAGTGAAAATTGAAACGATCGCATTATTTTTTATTACAAAAAAAAATTTTTGAAATAACCTCTAAAAATTAGGCCGGAACATGAGACTACATCCTTAAGGTAGAGCTGGAAAAAAATCGATGTTTAAAAAAAAAAATCCGAACAAACAAAAAAAAGCAAAACAAAATACTTTTATATGATATCATAACATATCACATCATAACATAAACAAGAAAGGAAAGCTAACTTCGGGCGGAGCCAAAGTTGATATACCCCTGCAGTTAAAAGTGGATATATGTCGCAAACATCAGGTATAGTTGGCCGATCCTTATAATTACATCATAATAAAACCAATTAATTAAAATAAAAAATCTAAAAAAAAGTCCCAAGCTTTTATCTTCAAAAATACGAAAGTTGATATTTCTACCAAATACCATTTCTGATCGTTCAGTTATATAGCAGCTATAGGATAAAGTTGGCCGACTTATATACTGCGTGCAAAGGAAAGAAGGGTGTGTGCAAAGTTTCAAGACGATAGCTTTAAAACTGAGAGACTAGTTTTCGTAGAAACAGACAGACAGACGGACATGCTTATATTAACTCAGGAGGTGATCCTGATCAAGGGTCGCAGATGTAGGGTCGCAGATGTTTCCTTTACTGCGTTGCACACTTTTGGACAAAATTATAATACCTTCTGCGAGGGTATAAAAATCATGTAGAATCAAACCACGAAGCTAAAGGCGGCAAATCTAAAGATAATTTTTGGTAGATGCCATTTTTTCAGGAAGGAGTTGTTGTATCTGAAAAGACGAAAACCGATCCAGTTTTTCATGCACAGATCCAGGAAGTGTCATCAAGAACCAATATGGGAACTAAAGTGGCAACAACAGAATCAGCTGTGGACATTAACCCTAATGAATATCAGTCGAAAAGTGGAAAAGTACGTCGAAACCCCTAAGTCGAAACCCGATCGAGTTTTTTAGGCATAGATCCAGGAATTGTCACCACGATCACCGAATTGCAACTGCCTACCAGCGCGCTATGGGCAAAAAGTCCCGATATGCGGCATTTTAAAATTTTTTTGTGTTCCGTATTATTAAATTGACTTTATTTTCGGAATAAAATACTTAAACATATTTACAGACAGATATATAAAATACATATAAACAGACAGAAACATATTTTTAAAAACTTTTGGACTTCGTTGGAATTTTTTTATTTGTCCATATTAAAAGACTATAATCTGGCCTTTAAAAAAAAATGTTACGAAATTTTATGATATTTTTGTGAGTTTTATCTTTAAATTTAAAATTAAGAAAAAAAGCTTAAATAAAGAATTTAATAGTCAAGTCATTTTTTTTTTTTTTTTACCGATCTTTCAGAATTTGGAAATGGATTGTGCATCAATAAGAGCATCAGCTATCATTCCTGTATTGATCATAAAGCTTAGAGGCCCAGACGACCGAGGGGCGCTCAAGGAACGATTTGTTAGAATAAGCTAATTTGTAATTTATTAAGCTAGGAGGAGTTAGTAAGGAAATTTAAAATTCTATAATTTAAATTTGAGGGACAGGAGAGATATGTTATAGAGTCGAAACCATTGTAGTTCGAACATAATACCGTAAAAGGGTCATGCAGTGCATATGTCGAACTACAACGGCTAAGGAACAGAGGACTAAAGTTTCGAGTCCTTCTATTAGGAATGTTAAAACTTAAGCGTGTTAGTTAATGCTGGCTATCTTCATCCCCGTTAATGAGGTTATGCAGAAAAACTACACCGAGCATTGTCCTACGATTTGTTAAGCTAGGTAAGTTTATAAGTAAAAGTCTGCTATGTAGGATGGAAGCTGAAGATTTGCATCCCAGTATAGACCTCTAAGTGCAAATATTAAAAAGTTCTTTTGTACGGATTCTATGCGGTCCTTATGTACTCCATAAGTAGACCACCTTTTGATAAAACCAAGGACTCCCTTAGCCTTATTAACCATTAAGGAAATATGGTCGGCAAATTTAAGTTTAATGTCTAATAGGACGCCGATATCATTAACCTGATTTAATTTGAGTTAACCTGAGTTAATTTAAGTTAACCTGAGTTAACCTAAGGGCAAGACGATAAATAGATATATTCTTGTATTTTGATCCATTAGTATTAAATCATTAGCTAAACACCATTTTTGAAAGTTATCAAGGTCAGACTGAAGACTGCATTGGGCAGAGATGTATTTGTATTGAAGACAAAGCTTTACATCATCTGCATACATAAAAACTAGAGAGTTCGTTATAGCAGGGGGCAAGTCATTAATAAAAAGCGTAAATAGTAACGGGCCAAGTTGACTTCCTTGAGGGACGCCAGATGTAGCACGGACTAGACGGGACTGTATGTTTTTAAATAAGACTCTTTGTGTCCTTCCATCCAAATAGCTGGAGGTCCACGTTAAGAGGTCTATAGGAAAACGCAGCATATTCAGTTTACTCAACAAGAGTAAGTGATTAACTGAATCAAATGCTTTGCTGAAGTCTGTGTAAATTACATCGGTTTGATGTCCCTTACAAAAGCCATCTATGACAAAGGATGTCAACTCCAATAAGTTTGTGGTGGTGGAGCGACGCTTAATAAAGCCGTGCTGACAAGGAGTGATAATCGAAGAGCAAAGGTGTTGCAAATGAGGGGTATATAATTTTTCAAATAACTTTGGAATTGCCGACAACTTAGAGATGCCTCTGTAGTTGGCAGCCTCAGACTTTTTCCCTTTTTTATGAAGGGGAATTATAAATGATTCCTTCCACTTAAGGGGAAAAATCGAGGTTTCCAAAGATAAGTTGAAAAGTCTAAGTAGAGGTTTGCACAGAGCCCTGGCACAGTATTTTAGCACACAGCCTGGTACTCCATCGGGGCCTGGCGAATAAATGGGTTTGACCCTTAAAAGACCAGATAATAAGTTGCTCTCAGAAAAAAACGGACAGAAAATAAGATTTGCTGCTTGAATGTTATATGCGTAAGGCTGATCAGTCAATTTAGGAGGAGAATAAGTTGTTTGAAAAAATTCTGCAAAAAAGATCGGCAATCGCCTGATCAGAAGTCGCAGAGGAATTTTTAAACGTAAGCAGGGGTGAAAAAGATACGTGTTTACGCTTAGTGTTTACAAAATTATAAAACTGCTTTGGATCCAGAGTAAATTGTATCCGGCAGCGGTCAATATAATTCCTATAACATTCAGCGTTATGCACGCTAAAATTCGACCGAGCTAGTAGGTATCTTGAGAAATCAACACTACTGCAGGTTTTTTTATATTTAAGTAAAAGCTTATTTTTTTTATTTTTAAAGTTAGTAAGGCACCTTGTAAACCAAGGAGGATTTGTTGAAGCGGACGGATATTTCCAAGGCACACATGAGTCAAAAAATTTATTTAAAGTAAAATAAAATTTTTCTAAAGTGACATTAAGATCAGTGCACGCCAGAATATCAGACCAGTCAAATGTATCAATAAGGCTATTAAGTTTCTGAAAATCAGCTTTACGGAAACAGCGAATCTTATTTACCACGCTCGGAGACATCTGATCGATACCAGGAGTGGTTTCGATTGAGACCTCCAGCGTGGGGTGATATGGATCCTCTGGGGTTGAAAGGGGAAAAGCTCTGGAGAGAGCAGTACCATCAGGATCAGATACAAAACATAAGTCTAAAAGCCGACCTAGCGAATTTCTAACATGATTGATCTGACCTAGGGACATGTCAAACATGCCCGCGGTGAAGTCATGGTAAGTTATAAGTGACAAAGATGGTGAGTTATCGACGTCAGAATTTGGAAATGGCTTGTGCATCAATAAGAGCATCAGCTAGCATTCCTGTATTCATCATAAAGCTTGGAGGCCCAGACGACCGAGGGGCGCTCAAGAAACGATTTGTTAGAATATATTAAGCTATTTGTCAATTATTAAGCTTGGAGGAGTTAGTAAGGAAATTTAAAATTCTATATTTTAAGTTAGAGGGACAGGAAAGAGATGTTATAGAGTAAAGACCATTGTAGTTCGAACATAATACCCTAAAAGGGTCATGCAGTGCATATGTCGAACTACAACGGCTAAGGAACAGAGAACTAAAGTTTCGAGTCCTTCTATTAGGAATGTTAAATTTTAAGCGTTTTAGTTAATGCTGGCTATCAACATCCCCGTTAATAAGGTTATGCAGAAAGACTACACCGAGCATTGTCCTACGATTTGTTAAGCTAGGTAAGTTTATGAGTCTACTATTATAAGATGGAAGGTGAAGATTTGCATCCCAGTTTAGACCTCTAAGTGAAAAAGTTAGGAAATTCTTTTGTACGGATTCTATGCGGTCCTGATGTACTCCATATTGGGGACTCCAGACACATGAACCGTACTCCAGTATAGGACGGACCAAAGAAATGAATAATGTTTTGGTTATATAGGGGTCATTAAATTTTTTTGACCACCTTTTAATAAAACCAAGGACTCCTTTAGCCTTATTAACCATAAAGGAAATATGGTCGGCAAATTTAAGTTTTATGTATAATAGGATGCCGAGATCATTAACCTGGGTTAATTTTTTTAGTTTTGTTTAAGTTTTAGTTTAGTTTTTTTAGTTTTTAGTTTTATCATATTTAGTTTACTCAACAGGAGTGAGTGATTAACTGAATCAAATGCTTTGCTGAAGTCTGTGTAAATTACATCGGTTTGATGTCCCTTACAAAAGCCATCTATGACAAAGGATGTCAACTCCAATAAGTTTATGGTGGTGGAGCGACGCTTAATAAAGCCGTGCTGACAAGGAGTGATAATCGAAGAGCAAAGGTGTTGCAAATGAGGGGTATATAATTTTTCAAATAACTTTGGAATTGCCGAACACTTAGAGATGCCTCTGTAGTTGGCAGCCTCAGCCTTTTTCCCTTTTTTATGAAGGGGAATTATAAATGATTCCTTCCACTTAAGGGGAAAAATCGAGGTTTCCAAAGATAAGTTGAAAAGTCTAAGTAGAGGTTTGCACAGAGCCCTGGCACAGTATTTTAGCACACAGCCTGTTACACCGTCGGGGACTGGCGAATAAAAGGGTTTGACCCTTAAAAGACCAGATAATAAGTTGTTCTCAGAAAAAAACGGACAGAAAATAAGATTTGCTGCTTGAATGTTATATGCTGATATGTAATATGTATGTTGTTGAATATGTTGAATATGTAAGGCTGATCAGTCAATTTAGGAGGAGAATAAGTTGTTTGAAAAAATTTTGCGAATAGATTGGCAATGGCCTGATCAGAAGTCGCAGAGGAATTTTCAAACGCTTCTGCGGAGTATAATTTGTGAGTCTAGGCTGTCGAGGCAATTTTAAAGCCGAATGTTATTAACCAAAATGTTAACAACCAAATTGTGGTTATAATGCTTGCCCGTTTTTGCCTGATTTACGGCAATAGGCATGTTTTACGCCAACGCCAATACGCTAACGATCTGCTGTGTTTGTTGTGCAAGGCTGAATTGAGTGAGAAACGCAGGGTATTCCTTGGATTTATCAAGACTAATTTGCCAAAATGCAACAGAAAGCTCGGATCAACTGACTAAAAATAGAATCTGTACTAAATTCCAGCTTTCTATCTTCAAAAATACAAAAGTTTGGTCATTTCCGATCGTTAAGTTATATGGCAGCTATAGGATATAGTCAACCGATCCTTATGAAATTTAGTTACCAATTTTACCAAAAATACTCATGCACTCATGCAAAATCTGAAATCTGTAACTCTTAAAACACCAAAGCAATACCATTGCCGACCAATCAGTTATACGGCAGATACAGGATATAGGCCGCCGATCCCGGTCGTTCCGACTTATATACTGCGTGCAAAAGAAAGAAGGGTTAAAACTGAGAGACTAGTTTGCGTGAAAACAGACAGACGGATATGCTCACATCAACTCAGCAGGTGATCCTGATCAAGAATATATATACTTTATGGGGTCGGAGATGTCTGCGTTGCACGCTTTTGACCAAAATTATAATACCCTCTGCAAGGATATAAAAATAATATTTCTGTAATCCATAGGTTATTACCGGAAAAAATGAGCTTGTTTACTGTTTTAGGTTTGAAAGCGGCGCGTCTATCGGAAACTATGGATCCAGTCCCACTAAAAAAATTAAAAACGATTACTTAGAGCTGTTTAAATTATCATTTTTCGCACTTGATTTCTTTTTCTTTTTTAAAATGGACGAATTTTTTTTTATGGATTCGATGGAGTGATATTTTCAACCCAATCGATGTATCAACCCAAAAAAGATGAATAGATGTAATCGATGTTGACATCGATTTTATCACAGATATAAAAATTAAATTAAAGTTGTACAGCGCATTTAAATCATGTAGTAAGAAAATTAATTTCCAAGAAAACCGTTGTTCGTAATCCGCTTCAGCCTGGTCAGCCAACCAACGCGCAGCCGCTTATATGTATATCTGGCTACCCCAAGGGCTGGAACTGAGAATGATTTGACTTCCAAAAATCTCTCAAAATTAATTTGAGAGACCTACCAAATTTCATAACGATCAGCCGAGTATGTCTTATAGCTGCCATACAACTGAACCATCGGAATTGGTAGAAATACTAGCTTTGGTATTTTTTGAAATAGTAGCTTGGGACTTTGAATTGGTTTTGTTGTAATAAATTGGTTATATTATAATATTTTCATAAAGATCGACAAACTTCGTCGTTTCGTCGCTTCGACAAAAGATCGTTTTACCTGCGAGGGTACATTCTTTTTTATTCAGGGTATACTCTTTCAGGGTAATCATTTATATCAGGGTTTTAATAGGGAATATTCTCGCGGTGTTTTTAAATTTTTGGAAATGGACTAAATAGTGCACTAGCTAGAATTCCTGCATTCAACATAAAGCTTAGAAACCAAGATGATCAAAGGCGCTTGGGAAACGAGTTATAAAAATAAGATAAAAAAGTCAAAAAGATTACTAAGAAGAATTACTTAGGAAATATAAAATACACGTTTTTAAATTTGAAGGATAGGAAAAAAAGATTATAATGATTATTATTATAGCAAAGACGACCAAGAGCCGCTCGAGACCCGATTTATTAGTAATTTGTTATTTATTTACATAAGATAAAAAAGTAAGGAAATTTAAAATTCCTGATTTTAAATTTGAAGGACAGGAAAGAAAGATGATAAAGTAGAGACCATTGAAGTTCAAACATAAGACACTAAAAGGGTCATATTGTGCATATGTCGAATTAAAATAGTTAAGGAATCGAGAACTAAAGATTTAAGTAATATTGAAATTAAAGCGTGTTAGTAAATGCTGGCTATCTACATCACCATTGATGAAGTTATGTGAAAAACGACACCTAGCATTGTCCTTCGATTAGCTAAGGTTTGTAAGTTTATATGTAAGAGTCTGCTTCTGTAAGCAGTCAAGACCTCTCAGTGCAAATTTAAGGAAATTCTTTTGTTGTATGCGGTCCTGATGTACTCCATATTGGGGACTCCAGACAAATGTACCGTACTCCAGCATTGGGCAGAGATGGATTTATGGTCGGAAATATGGTCGGAAAATTTAATTTAAATGTCTAATAGGACCCCGAGATCATTAACCTAAGTTAATTTCTCTAAGGCAATCCCATTAATAGAATACGTAGCTTGCAGAGGGTAAAAACAGGATAGAGGATAAAAAGACATATGCTTGAATTTTGATCCATTAAGTATTAAATCATTCGCTAAACACCATGTTTGAAAATTTTCCAGATCGGACTGAAGCTTGCATTGGGCAGAAGCGCATTTTTATCGAAGAAAAAGCTTAAATAAACAAAGCTGAGTACCAGCGAGTTTGTTAAAAAAGGGAAAGTAACCAAAAGGAGTATACTGTAACGGGCCGAGACGAATTCAGGAGTGAGTGATTGACAAGTGTGAGTGATTGACTGAATCGAATGCTTTACTAAATTTATTTAAATAATATCAGTTTGAAATCCCTTTGGGTTTTTAATAAAGCCATGATGACATGGAGAGATGGTCGAAAAGCAAAGGTGTTGCAAAAGAGGAGTAATGAATTTTTCAAACAACTTTTAAACTGCCGACAGTGTACAGATGCTTCTTTACTTGGCAGCTTCCGACTTTTCCCCTTTTTATGTAAGGTAATAATGAAAGATTGCTTCCACTTAGGGGGAAAAATCGAGGTTTCCAAAGATAAGTTGAAAAGTCGATGTAGAGGGCACCGAGCCCTGGCATAGTATTTTAGCACACAGCCTTGCGAATATATATAATCTTTATATACAACATTTTCGTGTCACAGTTTTTTTTACCATACTTCTCCGAAACAAACGGCTATACCGATTTTCATGAAATTTTGTGAGCGTATTGAGTAGGTCTGAGAATCCGACAGCATCTATTTTTCATCCTCTTAAATCCTGTTCGACATAGCAAAAATCGCATATAAAGTGAGTTACTACTTCATCACACTGACAAACTTATATACTTATATATGATTCATTCCTTTCGTCTAGCATTCCAGTATGAGCCTGATATTGAGAATTATCACTAACCATACAGCATATAGACAACCCATTTCATACAACGCAAAAATTTTTTGCGACAGGCCCCAGAGCGAATTTTTACTCTCTTTCTTAAGCTCATCGTTCGTTCATCTCACGCTCATATTCTCATTGAATGCTTTCTGTTTCTCAGTCTCTGAACGGAGCGCGATGAAGAAGACTGGTCTGCGCTTGGATTGATCTTTGTGTGTATGCGTGTTACAGATTCATATACACGGATGCATGTGTGCGTGTGATTTCGTTTCGGAGCCAGCGCACAAAATTTTGATTTTTTTAACAGGCTTGCAACCCTAACAAAATTCAGGTATTCGTTATTTGGTGAAATGACGAATGAAATAATATTATTTGTTATATTCAATTTTTAATATTTCAGCATACCTTTTAAATTTATTTAGGAATGAGATTAGGTGTAAGCAGTAAAATGTTTTGTATATATGTACATATTTTTACGAATCATTTAAAACAATGTACTGAGAACGGAGCAGGGTATATTTCAGTCGACATCACTTAAAACGCCGATTGGTTTTAAGTTGCTGTTGTTCTGCATGAGAACTGTGCTTGCATACCCTACCGATGGATAACTTTTAGGGGAGTGAGCAGACACAAATCTTTACTTTGACTTTTTTCAGTCTGTTTTTATGAATTTTTTTAAATTGAAATTTTGTTAAAGTGAAGGTATTTTCTTATTTTGTCAACTTTTATGTAATCAATGTATTCAATATATTCCAAAAGTTTTCTTTGCTACAATTTTTTGTAAACATCAATTTAAAATATATAAATCGAATTTTTATTTTAATTTCTAAATCATACATAATATATTTATTGCTGTCCGGTCGCCTAAAAATTCCAAACTAAAAATTCCTACACCTAACGTTACCTACTCGAGCGTTACAAATTTTGAGCGGCGACTTTTGTAAAGAACCAAAGTATTGAAGGAAATTATTAAATTAACGACAATAATTTCGATCTCACAATAAACCAAAATAATAAGTACCTGAAAAATTCTAAACAAAAAAGGTAAACAAGTCCATCAGCTGTTTTCGTGTCTTCACCTTCCCCTAAAAATCATTCCTCTCTTGGAATATTGGAGACTTTTGCAGAACAAAAACTTAAAAGCAATCGGCGTTTTGAGTGACTCCGACTGAAATATACTCTGACACTTTTTCAATATATACATTTTCAATGATTCGTAAAAATATATACACAGAAAACATTTTACTACTAACACTTAATCTTATTCCTAAATAAATTTAAAATGTATGCTGAAAAATTACAAAATATAATATAACAAATAATATTATTTCTTTCGTCACTTCACAAAATAACAAATATCCGCATTTTGTTAGGATAGACAGCCTGAAAAGTTAAACAAAATTTTGTGCGCTGGCTTCGAAACGAAATCGCACGCACACATGCCCCCGTGTATGTGAATATGTGACACGCATACATACAAAGAACAATCCGAACAACAAGCGCAGACCAACCTTCTTTGTCGCGCTCCTTTCAGCGACTGAGAAACAGAAGGAATTCAAATTTCATTCAAGAATAAAAATTCCAAAGATAGAGTTTCAAGGGATCGGACCCATGGAAATATGAGATAAACAGCATGGTCTAAAACCGATCCCCTGCAGCATACACAAATATGTACTTAGGTGGTGCGCTTATCGCACTTGAGAAAGGGTCGCATAGCAGGTCAGCGTGCAGTGCGTTGACAAGTAGTTTTACATAGATTTAAGATTCTCATGTATCGTACTTATCCCTTTACATGGCAATAACGCCGATTTTCTTGATTTTTTTTGTTCGGTAGATAAGTAAAAATAAAAAATACACTTCTTTTTTTTTTTTTTAAGGTTGGTTTTTCTTAATTTTTTTTACAAAAAGCAAAAAAAATATAATTTTTTAAACTAAGCGAAATTAATGATTTAATTGTATAATAATGCAATCAACACAAAAACTCAATAAAATACAACTAAATATAATATTTACCTGTTTTTAAACATTAATTGAATCAACTATACAATTTTTTTTGATTTTTTATATTTTGGATCAGAAACTGCACAACCAATTCAGATTACCACATTCACCAAATTGGTTGGAAAAGTAATCACCTGTTGAGTATTGGACAGAATTCTGAGTGATCAACACTTTTTATATAAAAAACGAAAGTTTCTGAACTGCATAAAAAAGTTTTTATACAGTTTTGTAACGCAGTTTGATAAATAATTGAATTTAAACGGTATGATGCAGATCTGCATCACCACCATGTAAAGGGTTATAAGAGAACTTTGACGAATAAAATCAGTTTCCATAAGGAGCTCATTGGAGTAAGACCTAATTATTTAGGGCTCCTCTTAACAATAATATTAAGGTCTGGTTTTTTTATACCCTTGCAGAGGGTATTATAATTTTGTCCAAAAGTGTGCAACGCAGTGAAGGAGACATCTCCGACCCTATAAAAAATATATATTCTTGATCAGGATCACCTCCTGAGTTGATATGAGCATGTCCGTCTGTCTGTCTGTCTGTTTCTACGCAAACTAGTCTCTCAGTTTTAAAGCTATTTTAAAAAAGCAGTTTTAAAGACTTGAAACTTTGCACACACCCTTCTTTCCTTTGCACGCAGTATATAAGTCGGAACGACCGGGATCGGCCGACTATATCCTATAGCTGCCATATAACTGATTGATCGGAAATGGTATAACTTGGGTTTTTTTAGAGTTAGAGAGTTCAAATTTGACACGAGAGCTATTTTTGGCAAAACATTACGACATGCCAAATTTCATAAGGATCGGTCGACTATATCCTATAGCTGCCATATAACTGAACGATCGGAAATGACCCAACTTTCGTGTTTTTGAAGATAGAAAGCTGGAACTTGGTACAGATTATATTTTTGGTCAGTTAATCCGACCTACGAAATTTCATTAGGATCGGCCGACTATATCCTATAGCTGCCATGTAACTGAACGATCGGAAATGGTATTTGGTAGAAATATCAACTTTCGTATTTTTGAAGATAGAAGCTTGGAACTTTTTTTTTTAGATTTTTTATTGTAATTAATTGGATTATATTTTCCTATTCCCAAAAGGATCGGCCAACTATATCCGATGTTTGCGATATATATCCGGTTTTAACTGCAAGGGTATATAAACTTCGGCTCCGCCCGAAGTTAGCTTTCCTTTCTTGTTATTTTGGTTTTTGCTATAGAAACTTTGTATCTAGCCAATATTGCGTTCTCTTTCGCAAATTATGTGTTCGACAAGTTTGACAATCACAAACAATCCAACATTTGAGAATCGAAAACATATAGTACAAACCACTCCCTGTCGATGCCATAACAACTTTTTTATAAATTACTAGGTTTAGTGCCTTTTTTATTAGCTTTAAACGGACTCTTTTTTCCGATAACAAGCGCATGTGTTCACGACACTCCGAACAGCTGTTTTTGAAAGCCGATAACTTAACGGTGCGTGCCTCTTTCAAAAATGTCTGTTACGTAATATTGAAGTCTGATATTACTAAAACATACTAATATAATAATACTAATATAATGACGTCATAAAATCTTAATTATAAGATCTTAGGAAAAATGGGTTTTTGGCCAGAAAAAGTGGTCATCCGGCCTATAGTGCAACGTCGTTGCCACTTCTGGATGCTCGTTGCTCTCGAGCTTACTTTTAGCCGACGGCGTGTCGCTGCTGGATCTTGCCCGCTCAGCGCTACTAAAACCTGGCATAATTCTTGTCGGAACCATGCCTGCGATGACGAGAGCTGCGTCATCCGAGATCGTGCGGAAGCCCGAGCACACCTTAAGGCGCCTATTCTATATGTGCTGGTCAATCCCTTGGCGTACGAGCTTGTTTTGGCTGCATCACGCGAGTACCGCCACGGTGGAGGAGTTGGCAATTAGTCAGATCCGCGACCTTTAAAAACATTGTCACCATCACTTGCATCCTGTGCTGATGGTGTGTGCGCCGCTCTTTGGTGTATGCTCTTCCTAGCTCTAGGAGAGAAGAGAGCTGGTACAGGCACCCTCTGCCGGCGTCGGCTTACGCTAGCTGACGCCCCCAGCACTGGAGATAAGCTGTTATAAAGATCCACAGCCTCTACCAGCACAAAATGTTTGCCGCGGATTTCCGCCGGAAAAAAACAGAGGAAGCCACAGGAAGAGAGTAGCGGAGAAAAATCAAGAGAGGCACTGCTTACCCCTTGCGCCCCTGTCCTAGGAGGATTTTACGAACTCTCCTCCTTCGAGGGGTGAGCATTAGACGTCTGCATGATTACATTCATAACATAAGTCTCAAAGAATACTTTCGAATTGAATAGAATGAAGTGAAAGAAATGTTAGAATGAAATGTCATTGAACGAGTACAAGTTTGTGTTCCTCTCACAATTTGACAGGTCAAACTAAATGAAAGAGAATGAACGAAACTAAAAGTAATATTAAAGATTTGACAGATGCCTTGTATACTTGAATCATTCGAGTTGTTGGATAGGATTTCAATACATTCCTTTTTTGACAAATCCGGAACAAAGCCGAAATTATGGAAAACCAAATAGAAAAAGAAGCCGACGAATCTGTATGTATTTGTAGACCTCGTAAATTAGTTTATTATTAAATGCAAGGCGGCTTTTGCTTGTTCCGCCTCTGCAAGAATCCTTCACAAGTTGTTAAGGGACTGTCACAGATGGCAGCTGGTTGAAAAGACAGTTTACCAGCACCGGTGGGTCACTCGTTAGCTGCCGTTGTTTGGTTAGCTATTAAGTGACTACTGCTAAGAGACTGTGTTTTCGGCAAGATGCTCCGTCCCCGTTTTCTTGAATATGTATTGTTCTTTAATACATATTGTTCTTTATTTATTTTTATTTGTCAATTTAATTTGTTTGAAACATTTAGGTTGTGCAAGGCGCGATAGGTATCAAAGAGAAGCTGCAAAGTGGCATGTACACCTTAAGGGGTTATATACCTTTTTTATTTTCAAAAAATCGAACATTTTTTTATTGCTTTATCTTGAAGAAAAACTCCTTAAGAACATTTTCCCAAATTTCATAGAGTTTGGAGCAGTAGAAAAAAAGTTACAGCGCTCCTAACCGCGCGCCTCATTGCGGCCTTGAACTGAACTTGAAACTTTAAACGCGAATATCACGAAATGATGTTTCTTGAAAAATGACTTTGCGGTGACATGGATTGGCGGAAAACTACTGAACCGATTTACTTCAAATTTTTTTTTTAAATGTTCCTAATGAAATTCTTCTGTGCTTGAACGATCGACTTTTCACGCAAAAACTTTTTTTTCGCCGAAATGAATTTTTTAGTGAAATTTCTGGAGCCCAAAAAGTTCATTTTTAGCATAAAACGTTCCCGTATGAATAAAAAAAATAAAAATTTTAAAATCGATCGTTCAGGCACAAGGAAATACACTAAACTAATGAAATTTTTTACTATTATGGTTTAAGTTGACCTGTTTGACCTGGGGAACTCTCACCGCAAGGCTCTAAAAAAAAAAGCCTCTAAGGGAAACAGCCACCCCTTAAAAACTATTTAATATTTTTCCACCAAATTTTGCACAAACATTGTTAATAAAGTGTACTATCAAAAAATTAAAACATCCCTGTAATTAAATAATTGCTACATACCTAAAAAAAAATCCAAACTTTGCTCTTTTTCTTCGACAAAGAAGGTATATAACCCCTTAATTCAAATGAGAGGCAGAAGCGAAGTATGGGAATTTTTCTCTAAAATTAAAAACGAAAATGGAAACGAAATTGTCGACTTTGTAGCCTGTAAGATATGCTATACAGTTTTAAACTTTACAGGAAGCACATCAAACCTGGTCAAACATAAATGCTACCTAGTAAATGCTAATAAATTCCGCAACCCTTCTCTTATTGAAGTCAACAAAGCTACAAAGGACGAGGGCTTATCTATTATAACCGAATGGGTACTTAAGAACTGTAGTCCTCTTAAAATTATTGACGACTCTGGGATTAAACAGTTTGCATAATTTTTAATTAATGTTGGAGCAAAATATGGTGCAAATGTTGACGTTAAAAAGCTTTTACCACATCCTACAACCGTATCCCGAAACATTCAGTCAATATATTCGTCCCACTTTGGCCCGATAAAAACGGAAATAGAGAAGTACAAAGACTTTGGATATGCTATTACCACTGACATACGGACGGATAACTTCTTAAAAACAGCATATTTGTCGTGCACTGTCCATTACATAAGGGAGGGAGTTTTAATCGAACGCCTTATGGCCATGAAATCAATGAAGGGCTCGCCCAGCACAGGTTTGTTAACCCCATCTTTATGTAACAAGTATAATTATAATTTCTTCTTTATCAAGGTGTCAATATAAAGGCAAAAATAGAAGCCAATTTGAAGGATTTTGGATGTGACCTTGAAGTAGACAAACCCGTAATCGTAACTGATCGTGGGTCGAACATGATTAAAGCCTTTTCAAACTCGGAGAACGTTCATTGCATAAACCACTTGCTTAACAACGTTGTTGAAAAAGCTATTAACGCTATTCCCGAGGTGGAAAATATTATCACAAGTTGCAGCAAGCTAGTCAAATTTTAAAAAGTCAGGAAATAATTCATCGTTAAGCGTGTCTTTAAAGAGCTTTTGTCCAACTCGGTGGAATAGAAAACCTGCCATATCGAGAACAATGACATAGAAATAATTAAAAGACTTAAATTCCAACTCAATAGCCAAATTTTATCAACAGTCAATCCAAATTTGACAAAATACCATAAATCAGCCTTATTCCTTTTTCCTCCAACGAACAAACTAATTCAATTTTCACAAACTGAGAAAGAGACCATAATTAAAGACTGCAAAATTATTATGAGTAAATTTCTACAAGAAAACTTTGACATCAACAATAATGAAACCCAGTTGGTAGACGATGAATTTTCTGATTTTTTCGATGTCCCCCATGTTGAGACAATACAAGACAAGGTGGATCAAGAAATTTCAGGATATTGCAATATTAATGAAGCATACACCATTGATTTTAATGCTTTAGTTTGGTGGCATATGAATAGCAATTTTTTCCGCTACTGCACAAAACAAGCTGCAAAATATTTTGCATTCCAGCGAGCAGCGCGGCGTCAGAACGTACATTTTCAACGCAAGAAATTTAATTACAGAAAAGCGGTGTCAAATAGTACATTGTATGTGTACATGAGCATTGTACATTTGAATGTGTGTTTTTTGACACTCATGCAGATGTCTAGTGAGCATAGCTTGCGCCTCGCAATAGCCACCTGAAGTCTTGTTTACAACAACGATCATCTTACGGATCATTATCATCCTTTACGTCTTGATCGACAACCTCTACCAGCGTGTTTGCGTTTCCCGCGGATTTACCCGCGGAAAAAACAGAGGTAGCCACAGGAAGAGAGTAGCGGAGAAAAAACCAAGAGAGGCACTGCTTACCCCTTACGCCCCTGTCCTAGGAGTCAGGATCGGAGCAGATGCCACCAGCGTTGAAGAAACTCTCCGCAGGTGAGCATAGCTTGCGCCTAATAGCCACCTAACGTGTTGCTGACATATTTCGCCCACAGCACGACCGGATAGACTAAATTTACTAGGAGCACCAACGCGGTACGTCCGTTCGACCGCCAAAAACTTTTATTCGACACGTGTTCGCATTCAAATCGTGAACACGACTCAACACGAGTGTTCGTGTTGCACGTAATCAAATATCGCGTGTTGTGCTATCGAACACGACAGCACAAAGCAACACGACAACACGAAAAAATTACTTTTTTTGCCTTATTGGCAACATCACTTAACTGCACTATTTTTTAGTGTATTCCCTCAGCAGGAATTGGCAACACTATGTAAATCATATTGTTTTGTTTGAAAGTGATGCTAAAAAGACAAAATTAATGGAGAATCGACTACAAATTCAAGAAGCTATTCGCAAAAGCGACAAAAAATTCGGATTAATTAAGAATGGAAAAGACAAAAGTTTTATTTAGCAGAATCAACATAATCATTATATTGTATTGTAATATAATGATAAAGAATTGGAACAAAGTGTTGAAGTGTTCCTAAAAAGAGCTATTAATGTTGAGCTGAAAGACCGCCTTTGAAGATTCCGACAGGGTTCCACTAAAGGGTACATGAGTCAAGTTGGAGCATTGTCCGACCACGGCAGATAGCATTACCACCGGTCTGGCGTACGCCTTACCGACTCTTAATCGCAACAAACAGGCGTGATTTTGCAAAGGAATGGACGGCTCCAGAGCTTAAGCCGATCGGGGACACTACGATCGCTATCGCGTATGCTCCTGTAAGATGTGGATGTAAGTCTGTACGACTTGTTGCAAACGCATGCCGTGGTTGTCTTCCAAAAAGTAAGACCTTATTCGGCAGCCTTGCACCAGTACAGCGGATTCTCCGGCGTATTCGTTACATGTGTGCTTATTGGCGACTCACCGTGCGACTGGCAAGCGACGGGTGGACGAGCGCGGATGGCGGAGCCGAGAAAAAGCCTAGGGTGAGGAAAGGATCCAGAACAGACTACGTAGAGAGCTGTATTTTATTTGTAAAAGAACATAGCCCTAAATAAGGGGAGAATCGATTATAGTTGAACTATTTTTATTATTTTTGGGCTCGGTCAATCACGTCAAACTATAATTTCAGTGAAATGTTCCCTAAACTATGTGAGCAAGCCGCGGCATTTGTTGAAGCAAACAACGCTTTGTGCTTTTCGTTACATAGTTCGTTACACTGGCGCCCAAACTACGTGATTTTATTGAGTCCAAAAGTATCGTAGGAAATGGGGCACAAATTTGACCTACACTCTTTTCAGAGCTTCTCAAAAGAGAAGCTGAGCGATGTATGCGGAGAGCTCGGCCGAACAGCAGATGGAACCGCGTAAACCCTAATAGCCCTGGTAGCGAAGTGGGCCGGCGAGACAAAGGACGACGAAGTGATGGCGTGACAAGCGGGTTAGAGAAAAGCACACGAACGATCACGCTACCGAGCCTCCCCTATTTCGGTTGTTGTATTTGCTGATCGAAGCAATCATAATTCGGGAACCACGATCGAAAATAGCTTCGGATTCATCTTCGTGAAAATTCTAAGCCACAAGCTTCGAAAAGCTTTAATCCCGAGGCGAGAAGGAACGTTTCTTAAGCCTGGAAGAGTTGGAGTTTACACTAAGAAAGGGAATTATGTGTTTGTAACTCAAACATTTAATCAAATTACTGGTACTCAATCAGTAACTGGTACAGTGTTGTTAATTTACATTCAAAATATACAATATCATAACATTAACAAAGAAAAACTGGCGGTACAAGAACTGAAAATAAAAAGGAGCTTGAAGCCACAAAAAGAGGAGGCTTTTAGAAGGCAAGTTCCCACAGAGTCACGCTAGATGCGCAATCAAAAGGCCGTAGACGAAAGATAACAGACCGCAGCAGGTGAAGCCAACTGGGCAGTACCAAAATGCCGAAACGAAAGATCAAGCTTACGTTCGTAGGGCTTGTGTAATGCGCTTGTCGTAATTAAAAAAAAAAAAAAATAAAATAAAATATT
Organism: Drosophila parabipectinata; assembly: GCA_018153455.1. Lineage (NCBI taxonomy): Eukaryota > Metazoa > Arthropoda > Insecta > Diptera > Drosophilidae > Drosophila > Drosophila parabipectinata. The sequence continues at coordinate 1,169,439 of JAECYA010000114.1, forward strand.
AAAAAAACAAAATGCCTAAAAGTAAACCCCATTTAGTTATGCTTGGAATAGAAAAAGTAGCAAAACATAAATCTTGGTTAAGCTTGGTAAAGTTCCTTATCTATTGATAAGTTATCTATTATCTATAAGTTTCGGTCTAAGCGTAGTATAAGCGGCGGCCAAGTTCTTTTCTCTTGTGACTGCTAAGATAAGCGCATCGCTCGCGGTTAAACTCAAAGTATATATCTAACCCCGGAAAAAAGAAATAAGACACGTGGTGTGAAATTTCTACATAAGTTTCCAAAACTTATACGCCGAAGGAAGTGAGCAGCGTGCATTAAAAGTAAATTACATTTTTTTTTGTGGTGCCAATTCAAGGTAAATAAAACCTTTGTTTTCGGATTCAATTTTGTGTTTTTTTGTTCAATTCGACTTATTTTTTTTAAGTCGAATTGGCACCCACTAAGAACCAATTTTTACTGTTCTTACATTGGAAATAAGTTCATAAGTCCCCAACTAGCCAGTTTTACCCCTAAGAAGGGCTCGCAGCGCCACACCGCGGGATCAGATGGATTAATTTAAATTGGTGTGAGAAATGAAATTTTCTTTGGATGTAAGGTGCATGTGCCTATAATTTTCCATCATTTACTAAAGACCGCCAATGGCCAGCATATGCACCCCAATTATTCTCATGATCCAATGACGTCACTCATCGCCCCAAGACAGTTATGCCTGTCCAATGTTGGTTTCTGGAATTATTAATTTGATTTAGTTATTTTTATTTTGGTAGTAATTATTTTTTTTGAGCTTGGAGTTTAATAATGTAAGGAAATAACGTTCCTAGTTTCCTTAATTTTATATTTCTTAGTTAATTACTTAAATACTAAAAATGAATGGTTTGGAAATATTAATCAGCTTGGTGAATATATATATACATAAATACGCAAATATAACCTTTAAACCCCAAAATTATAGATTCATCGCTCAACCCGATAAAAGTCTTTTGGACGTGGAAAATAAACTCGATGTAAGTGAAAGAAAAAAACACATTATTCCAAATTAAAATTTTTTTTGTGGTTATGCCGATTTTTCTCAGTGTACCAAAAGCTTTACACGAAAAATTTTTATTTCCCTAACGGTGAAATAGAACCATGCGGTTTGCAATTAAAATACCGAACAATGGTACACTGAAAAAAATTATGGCGCGTGAATTCTAACGTTGTTGATTATAAATATAGTTCCGTTTTTTATATATTCCCCAATATTAAAAAATGGCCTTCCGCAATGACATAAGAAAAGAAAAATGAATTTATTTTTGATCTTAAATTAATTAATTAATATTTAATAAGAATTAACGGAATCTTGGAATATTATTTTTATCTCTTATCAGCAAATTCGAATTGAAAATAAATAAGTTACTTAAAGACATTTTAAGAAATAAATTTATGAAATATGATTAGAGAATACCTGCTATGGAAGACCAGATTCTTTTAATAAACATTGTTTTTAATATTATTGTTGCTATTTGCTACTTCGACTGCGAGCGATATCAAAAAGTTAGCAATTGCTTTTGCTTCTGCTATTGAAAAAGTCAAAAGTCGTATGCTTTGACTGCCGCAAAAATCAAACAGCTACAAAAATCAGAAAGCAGCATAAGTCGCCGGTTTTCATTTTTTTGCTTTCTGCTTTGCTGTTGCTTCCGATCGTATACATAAGTTGTCGCAGCAGCTATCGACAATTTTTGACTGCTGTCGGCAGTCACAGTCGCGAAAAGTAATGATTTAGGCTTTTTCCTACTTTTTATTTTTGTCGCTTTTGCTTTTGTTCAGCAGCGTAAGTCGAAAAAGCAAGAAGCGTACGATTCGTGGAAGTCAGCCTTGCGACCGTTTTTGATTAGCTACTACTTTAAAGAAGTGTTTATCATTTACGTACATATGTATAGTGTACTTGAATTTTTTTATTATAGTGTTCATTTTAAACTTTTTTAATTTTTCTTAAGGGGTTATATACCTTTTTTATTTTCAAAAAATCGAAAATTTTTTTATTGCTTCATCTTGAAGAACAACTCCTTGAGAATATTTTCCCAAATTTTCATAGAGATTGGAGCAGTAGAAAAAAAGTTACAGCGCTCCTAACCGCGCGCCTTGTCGCGGCCTTGCACTGAACTTGAAACTTTAAACGCGAATATCTCGAAATGGTGTTTCTTGAAAAATGACTTTGCGGTGACATGGATTGGCGGAAAACTACTGAACCGATTTACTTCAAATTTTTTTGTAAATGTTCGTAATGAAATTCTTCTGTGCTTGAACGATCGACTTTTCACGCACAAACTTTTTTTCGCCGAAATGAATTTTTTAGTGAAATTTCTAGAGGCCAAAAAGTTCATTTTTAGCATAAAACGTTCCCGTAAACATAAAAAAAACTAAAATTTTAAAATCGATCGTTCAAGCACAAGGAATTACACTAAACTAATGAAATTTTTTTACTTTTATGGTTTCAGTTGACCTGTTTGACCTGGGGAACTGTCACCGCAAGGCTCTAAAAAAAGAAAGCCTCTAAGCGAAACAGCCACCCTTTAAAAACTATTTAATATTTTTCCACCAAATTTTGCACAAACATTGTTAATAAAGTGTACTATCAAAAAATTAAAACATCCGTGTTATTAACCCTTTACATGGTGGTGATGCAGATCTGCATCATACCGTTTAAATTCAATTATTTATCAAACTGCGTTACAAAACTGTATAAAAACTTTTTTATGCAGTTCAGAAACTTTCGTTTTTTATATAAAAAGTGTTGATCACTCAGAATTCTGTCCAATACTCAACAGGTGATTACTTTTCCAACCAATTTGGTGAATGTGGTAATCTGAATTGGTTGTGCAGTTTCTGACCCAAATTTAAAAAATCAAAAAAATTGTATAGTTTATTCAATTAATGTTTAAAAACAGGTAAATATTATATTTAGTTGTATATTATTGAGTTTTTGTGTTGGTTGCATTATAATACAATTAAATCATTAATTTCGCTAAGTTTAAAAAATCGGTTTTTTTTGCTTTTTGTAAAAAAAAATTAAGAAAAACCAACCTTAAAAAAAATAAAAAGAAGTGTATTTTTTATTTTCACTTATCTACCGAACAAAAAAAAATCAAGAAAATCGGAGTTATTGCCATGTAAAGGGTTAAATAATTGCTACATACCCCAAAAAAAATCCGAACTTTCCTCTTTTTCTTCGACAAAGAAGGTATATAACCCCTTAAGGGGGGACATCTGAGTAGAATTTTGAAAAAATCGAAATTTTTTTTTTTTCGCTTTAAAAATTCTTTAGGGTCTTAAAAATGACATATCAAAAGATAGAGTCCGGCAAAAGTGTCAAAGTGTCGAAATTTTTCATTCTGCGGCGATGCTCACAGGTATATCCCACAGTACTTAAAACTTTAAACGCGTTTTTCTCGAAACCACTTGTTTTGAGTTGGCCGAACACCTAACTCGAACAACTCTTAACCTATCGATCTAAAATTTTATCAGTATACTCAGAATACCTATGTCTATCGACACACGTAGGATTTTTTTTTATTTTGCTTACTTTTTTTTTATCAACAATTTTGTGACGTTTTTTGTTAGTGAAAATTGAAAATTTTGTTCAATCACTTGCCATTTTGGAAAAAATCAATATATCGAAAAAATCCTACGTGTATCGATAGCCGTTGAGATAAAGAAACTAACCAAACTTGATTTTTTGTTCTAGATCAAAAGTTAAGGACGTTAGGTGTTCGGCCATGGACCCCCTTTAAAAAAATAGGGCCTACGAATAAGGGCTGCAGGGCCGCCATTTTGTTTTCGATTTATTAAAAAGCAATTTTATTGTGTAGTTTAAATATAATATAATAAAACCTCATTTACAATTTTCCAATTAGCTGTTTTGATTTGGCCAAAAAAAATTCGAGAAAAACCGTTTTTTTTTGGCCTGTTACTTAAGAGATGTCCCCCCTTAAGGTTACAAAAATAAAAAACTTTTTTATCAAAAATTGTTTATCAAAATTTATTAATCATTATAAAGTTCGTCTTGTTCAAAAAGTGGCAACGTCAATGGCCATGTCCAGAAAGCTGGGATTTAATTTTACGAGCAATATGTTCTCAAGAACATCGTCGCCTAATCGATTGCGATAGTCGGTAAGCACCAGTCTTAAGGAAGAGAAAGCTCGTTCAATCGACACCTATTATAAAAAAATAAATAAATGATAAAATTTTAATTAATTAGGCCATTTTCATTTACCTGAGTTGGCGGTACGGCATAACAAACATTACTGATTGCGTATAATTCCTGGTCGGTATACTGTTTGCCTTTCCAATAAGACAAAACGTCCATGTCAATCCTTTGATACGAAAGTTTCAGGTTTTCAATTTTTGAATAGACATCGATTGTACTGTTAACTTCTGATGTAACGCCTTTAGATAAGTACGCTTCTAACAACTCGTCTTCCTCATTAAAAAAAATTATTCTGCATTTCATTAGAGTTGGAATTCGGAGTTGAGCACATATTGCCACTTGACATATATTGACTATTAAGTCTATCCCAAATAAATTTTAAATGATTTATTGCGTCATTTTTTTGTTGCGGCGATAATATATGTTAAAAACGTGGATCCAAAAACAAGCAAGAAACTATAAATTTGTTGTTAAACAATATTTTTGTTCTTTTTTCAATAGAATTTAAAATTGCATTTCCAATAGTTTTCGTTAAATTATGATTTGTATCCTTTACAAATTTTTCTGTAGATATTTTAAGTTAGAGCCATTGAGCGTAAAAGTTACTGTAATGTAATTGTTCCTCTTGACATTTTTTTATGGTTTTTTGCAAGGGACTGAAAACATTGCAATAAGCCTCAATAAAATCCCAAATCGAGCAATCTAGATAAAAATTCTCTTTATCCGATTTTTTTTAATAGATTCAATTTTACTTAAAAGATCTTTGGCTTCCAACAAGTTATTTAACATTATGTACGTAGATCCCCATCTGGTTGGACAATCTAATTGTGGCATTTTTAATTTTTTAAGTTCAAATATTTCACGATATCCATTGGAGGTTTTTCATATATATTTTGTCATATTTCTGCAATTGAGTAAGTTCTTCATAATATCCAATGATTTTATCACATCAAGAGCAACAAGCTGTGCTGTATCGTTGCAGCACAACGACAAACTTGAATATTGCCTATTAATACAGAGGGCACTGTTTCCATAAGCTCGATTTTTGGTATATAATCATCGTTGGTGCACTCTAAGTCGTCAGTTTCATTATTTTGTTCGAAAACAAAATATTTGTTGTTTTTAGCATATTCGCACCGTTATCAGAGGTTATGGATACTATTTGATTTAAATTAATATTATAATTATTAAGAACTTTCAACACTTTGGCGGCAAGATTTTTGGCTCAACTTGATCCTGCACCTTTCAACTCAATTATTCCCAAAATGATTGATTTTATCTCAACTGCGTTTATGTATTGTGCACTTATTCCAAATATATTTCTGGATAATCGGGTTGCACTGTCTATTTTTAAAGATAATAATTTGCTGTTTAGTTTATTTGATATGTGGTTCCTTATATTATTTGCCACTACTTTCAAAGTATTTTTGCAGTTTAATGCATTTAACCTCATTATTTGTCCATCCGCAGTTTTAAGACCCTCACCTCATTGGGTCTGGAATATTCCTCATGTTTTGTGAATTTAAAACATTAAAAGGAATGCTATCTTCCTTTACCAATCCAATGTACCTAAGATCGTACGATCGTAAGATCAGTTGTTTTTTTTTTTACTTCAATTTTTATTTTTTTTTTCGCACTGTTCTAATCGTGGAAATTGATGACGATTCCATGTTTTCCAGAGTTGAATTTAAGTCTACTTTGTGTTGCTTTATTAAATGAGTTTTTAAATTAGACACTCTATTGTTTTTAAGAGAACTTTTGCATATATTGCATATTGCAAAACCCTCGGCCCCTTTATTTTCAAAATATTTCCACACTGCACTTTGCGGCATAGCTGAACACGTGTGAATCTACTAGCGTTATAATTGAAAGTAAAAGCAAAAGAGGAAAAAGAATAAGACGGCGACTGCTGATGACTTCCACGAATCGTACGCTTCTTGCTTTTTCGACTTACGCTGCTGAACAAAAGCAAAAGCGACAAAAATCAAAAGTTGGAAAAAGCCTAATGGATTACTTTTCGCGACTGTGACTGCCGACAGCAGTCAAAAATTGTCGATAGCTGCTGCGACAACTTATGAATACGATCAGAAGCAACAGCAAAGCAGAAAGCAGAAAAATGAAAACCGGCGACTTATGCTGCTTTCTGATTTTTTAGCTGTTTGATTTTTGTCTATGCTTTGACTGCGACTTCTGATTTTTTCAGAAGCAGTAGCAGTAGCAAAATCATATGAACGGAAATTTGCCGCAGTTTTTTAAACGCGGATATACATAATCAGTGATTTTGGTTTTTAACTATCTTAAATGATGTCATTTCTAAACGATCTGATAATTGGCCTATGTTTGTCTCTATAGCTTTTTATATCATTTTCATTTAAAATGTTTTATATTAAAAATGTTGATTTTGGCTTAACAAATAGGGTCAATTAAATTTTGTATGTCAAGTGTGATATACAAAACACATCAACTGAAAACGGTGCTGCCTGACTTTTGTTTCTTTTTATACCCTTGAGGGTGTTATAATTTTGTCCAAAAGTGTTTAACGCAGTAAAAGAGACGTCTCCGACCCTATAAAGTATATATAAAGCAACTATGTATATCCTATAGCTGCCGTACAACTGAACAATCAGAAATGACTTTCGTGTTTTTTAAGATAGAAAGATGGAACTTTGTACAGATTCTATTTTTGATCCGACAGTTAATCCGACCTACCAAATTTCATAGGAATCGGCCGACTATATCCTATAGCTACCATATAACTGAAAGATCGAAAATGGTTTTTGGTATTTGGTAAAAATAAAAACTTTTTCTTTTTTTCAAGATAAAAGTTTGGGACTTTTTTTTTACATTTTGTATTGTAATAAATTGGTTATGATATATTCTCATAATGATCGGCAAACTATATCCGAGCGCTCTGCCCAAAGTTAGCTTTCCTTTCTTGCTAATTATTACTTTGTTTGGTACATTTTTCTGAAGTTTGTTTCTATTTTCTTTTTCTTTTGTTCTTATAATAATTTCCGAATAATCTACAAGGCGGTATTCATCTTCAATAAAAATGAAACAGCGAGCTATTTCAGTTAAGGTTAAATGAACTTTTTCGACTTGCCCATTCGAAAGGTTATGTCTGGGGTCTTCAAAATATATTGATATCTGAACGTTGTAGGAAAGATTTAAGCTGTGCCGATGTGAAAGCGCTTTTATCGGGTCTAATAATGCCCTCATCAAGCATGCGACTTATTTCTTATTTATTTTGAGGGTACATATATCAGAACCTGTATCTATTAGGATATATTGACTTAGGTTTATTTTGTATACCTGTACAATTTTCTGTGGCTTCATTTTCTTAAGGGAGATATTTATGTTTCCTGTTCTAGTTTAATTGCTGTTACTTGGGCCTTCGAGTTTCCCCGGGAGTTGTTGTTTTCTTCTCGGCTACCTCTGTTGTTATGTTGACCCCTATTTTGGTTACAGTTATTGTTATAACTGAGTGTATAATGTTGGTTATAGTCTTGATTATTATTTTAACATTCGTAGTTTCCTCTGTAGTTATTAAACTGGCCTTTACCTCGATAATTTCTTTGGTGGTAACATCCTCTGCCCCGTGGAAAATTACCTTGATAGTAACCTCTATGCCTCTGATTTCACCTATAACTTGTGTACTTCTATGTATGTATTCTATTTTTTGCTAAATAATACAAAGTACCAAATTTAATAAGGATTGGCCGACTATATCCTAAAGCGGCAATACAAATGAACGATCGTAAATGACATAAGTTTGGTTTTCTTAAAGTTAGGGAAATTTGATTTTCTATGGGTTTTATTTTTGGCCAACTGAAAATGACCCAAATTTATAAGGATCAGCTGACTATATCCTATTGCTGCAAAGTAACGGATTGATCGGAAACGCCATGGTTTTTTCTTTGGTGTTTCCTAAGATAGAAAGATGGGACTGAACTGATGTTTGCGATATACTACGATATGCGATATGGAATGCAGTCCATCTTCTCCGGCTCCGTCTTCATCTCGTTCCATTTATCTTGACTGGATTGGTTAAGCCTCTGTAGCAGAACCTTGGCGATGACACATTCGGTAATTTCCTGAGTGCTCACGTAGCCTTCTTAGCCTGACTAACGGGCCGTAAAGCCTGGCGCATAATCTGAAAATCTTCAAGCGTGACGCATGGCTTTGACGAAAAAATGTCACCCTGCTCGGGAAAACGGATTTCATGGACACAAACTTTAAAAACTTATTTTTGTTCCCAGTATAAATTTGTAGTGGGTACCATTGTGCTTCTGCTATAACGGGGTGAATGCACGATAAACAGCAAGTCAAAATAGCGGATGAAATGTTTTCCTGTAAATAAATGCCAGTTTTTTACGCTCAGACGACAACTTAGATATTGATGCTGGAATGTTGTTTTATTGTTTACATTGCACAGCTTTAAATGTTTTTGTTTTTAAACATTAACCGGGAAAATTACCGTTTAATTTTTCCGCATACAATCACGTCGGGGCCACCAATGTTAAGTTACGGAGCGTTTTCGCAACTAAAAATAACGTTCCAAAATTCTCTTCCAAGAATAAGCCCTATAATAAGTATTATAATTTTG